>CM046002.1:70389691-70775382 GCA_025175895.1 Wurfbainia villosa | reverse complement strand
AGGAGAATAAAACCAAAGGGCTTTGGTTTGTTTTTAAACTAATGAACCAAAGTTGGTTCGTTCTGCTTTTAACATAAACTAAACCATCATGGTTTGGTTTATTTTAACTTATCTTAATGGAGCGGGTTAACGGGCCTAATGGTTATGATCCAATAACCATTAAGAGAATTTTTTCTCTATAAAATAGGGCTTAAGGGTTTTGTTAAACCTAATCCTTGCAACCCTAAAGTTGTCGCCGCCTCTCCTTCTCTCTCCAAGTGGTCGGCGCTAACTTCTTGCCGCTGCCCACCACCGCCAAAGTCCCTTGCCGCCCAGCAGCTACTCCCTCTCTTATTGCCAAGATCGAGCTACGCGAGGAGCTCTGCTGATCTCCTTTCGGTTCGCAACAAGGTGAGCTTCAACCTTCCTTATTTGGCCGCCCCTATTCTCTCACCAAAGCTGTCCAGTTTTCTGACAGCTTGTTTCCTTCTTGTCGGAGCATCATTTGACGACGCTTGAGCTCCGGCAAGTAACCTTGCCAGGGATTCGATCTCCGATAATCCTCATAGGTGGAGGACGAAGGATTCGTCAAACGGTTGACGAATACCTCTCCGGAGAAGCGAGTTTTTGAGGACTCGTTTTGGATCCGAATTTTGATTCGGATCGTGATCTTCTCTCGATCACATCGTCTTCAACGCGAGGCTAGTAACCCATACGAAGACAAGGCTCGTGACTTTGTGAAGTCATCCCTAAGATACTCGGCGTGGATACGGATAGAGGCTATTCTAGCGAGGATCGCTCCGGTTGATGTCTTTCCCGCTACACGTGATACGTCAGGTATACGTAATATAAATTTCCTTTTATTGCAAAATTTGAATTTACGGTTATGTCTACACATATTGTACTATGCATGTGTGTGATATGTGTTTTGTAATAAATTAGATTTATTATTTTATTCCTTCCATTGTGCACATGTTTACGAAACATGTTCGAACACACACTTGTCGCGGTGCCGGAAACCCAACATATAACTCATGCTAGTCTCAATAGAATCGATGGCGTCTGCATGCATCAATTCATCGACTAGGGATAATTCCAATACATCATAATTACATATGTAGAGATACTCAATAGTTGTGATCCAATCACAAATTCTCTCATGTTGTGAATCATATAACGGACATTCAGTAAATGAGTTTAAGATCCAATCAAATATAAAAAAATATGTATACTAAAATAGTGAATATTCATTTATCAAATAAATGGTTCGACTATAAGGCAATTGCCTTAGGCCACCTCTCATATATCTCTAACAAACCCCCACTTGGCCTAATATCAATCGCCATGGTATCCAATACCATAGGCCCTAACATGGCCCTCAAACTTACTTTGAGGTAAGGCTTTAGTTAAAGGATCTATTAAGTTTTTTTCAGTGGGAATCTTCTCGATTTGTATTTCCTTCCTACTGATGATCTCTTTGATCAGATGATTGCGGCGAAGCACATGTTTGGATCACTGATGAGACCACATCAAGTTCAGAGATGAACTTCTTGATCCAAACCACTTCCTTTGCTGCTTCCAAAGCTGCAATGTATTTTGCCTCAGTGGTAGAATCCGTTATTGTGTCTTTCTTGGAACTTTTCCAACTTATTGCACCATCATTCAAGGTGAATATGTACCTGCACTAAGACACGAATCATCCTCATGTCATTCGGAAGCCGCATCCGTATACCAAAGATATTACCATATCACCCTCTCCATATATTAGGAACACATCCTTAGTTCTTCTTAAGTACTTAAGAATTGTCTTAACAACCGCCCAATGATCATTCCTGGATCAGATTGGTATTTTCTCGTGACACTCAGAGCATACGATACATCGGGCCTCGTATATAACATAGCATACATGATAGATCATATTGCGGATGCATAGGGAATCTTACTCATGCAAACCCTCTCGCCTCTCGGACACATAGACTTCGAAAGGTGTATCCCATGCCTGATGGGTAGGAAACCTTTCTTGGATTCCGACATGCTAAACCTCTTTAGCACTCGGTCTATATATGTAGACTACGAGAGACCAAGCAACCTATTCGATCTATCCCTATAGATCTTAATCTCGATGATGTAGGTTGCTTCTCTCAGGTCTTTCATGGAGAATTTCTTGGATAACCAAATATTAACTGACTGTAAGATAGAAATATCATTTCCTATAAGTATTATATCATTGACATATAATACAAGGAACACGATTGCACTCCCACTAACCTTCTTGTACACACAAGGTTCATCCGGATTTTGTGTGAAATCAAACCTTTTGATTGCCTCATCAAAACGGATATTCCAGCTCCTGGATGCTTGCTTCAATCCATATATGGACCGTCAAAGTTTGCATACCTTGGTTTTATCAACCGATGTGAACCCCTCAGATTGTATCATATACACGTCCTTGAGTAGGTTTCCATTAAGGAAAATTATTTTCACATCCATCTGTCATATCTCATAATCATAATGAGCCGCTATGACCAAGAGCATCCAAATGGATTTAAGCATAGCAACTGGTGAATATGTTTCGTCATAATCAACACCTTGCTTTTGACGATAGCTTTTCACCACTAATCTAGCCTTATAGGTAATAACATTACCATCCATGTCGATTTTCTTCTTGAAAACCCGTTTGCACCCTATAGGCTTAATGCCTTCAGGTGGGTCAACCAAGTTCCAAACTTGATTTTCAGACAAGGAATCCATTTTCGACTTCATGGCATCGAGCCATTTGTCCCTTTCTGAACTTTTCAGAACTTCTTCATAACTGGCAGGCTCCTCATCATCAATGAGTAACACATCATTTGATTCACTTATGAGAAATCCATATCTCTCAGGAATGTTGCATGTTCTACAAGATCTATGAAGATGTGGTGTCACAATAGTGTTGGAAATCGGCTACTTCGGAGGCTCATCGGCTCCCATGTCCCCGGATTAAAATTTTCAACAAATGTAAACTAATCCGGATGGGATGAGTTTCCTAAGCTCAACCAATTCGTCGTCGTGCTATCGACTTGAGCGATCGCTTGAACAAACTAGTTGTTCAAGCAACAAAACTCTTCTAGTTGGTTAGCCACGGAAGAGACGACGGATGGATCGCCGGTTCTTGTGTTTATCTTCGGGGTCCATGATTATACAAATACATATGAATGTAGACATGTATAATCAACACATACATAAAGTAAACATGCTCATAACAAATATAAGCAAGTAACAATCCACACAAAACATGCATATAATTGAAAAGCAATTATAAACATAATACAAAAGAACATTAATCAAAATAAACAAGATTATATCTCTTGTTATACCTCTTGATCTTCTATTGTATGTCCTCTCTCCTTTTGGACGTCATGTGGGCGATGATCTACCAAAAGTTGAAGCCTTCTAGATCACCGATCTTCCTTTCCTTGTTCACTAGGAATAAAGGAAGATCCTAAAACAAAACTCATCTTCCTTTCTAGAACCGGCCACCAAGTCAATAAACTCGATGTTGCCGCCGGCCAAGGAAGATAAGATGGAGTATGGAAACCAAGCAAAAGAGAAACAATAAGGGCATGGGCGCCGGCCAACACTTAGAGAAAGGAAAGGAAAACAATCCTCCTACTTGTTGCCGCCCAAACCCTAGACAAAGCTCTCCTAATTTTCGGCCAAGGATGAAGGGAAGGAGAATAGGTTGAGCTCCGGCCAAGGTAGAGGGAACAAGGATAGTGGCCGGCCAACACTTAGAAGAAAGAAGAAAAGGATCTTCATCTTCTTGTTGCCGCCCAACCTAAACCCAAAACCCTAACCCTAGCCGCCCAACCCCAATCTTTTCCCAACTAGGATTTGATTGCCGCCCAAGGGAAGCTATCCTAATGCCATCCAACCTAAGCCATAGAAGGAAGGGAGAAGCTTGGGCACCGGCCAAACCAAGGAGGAAGGAGGAAGAAGGGTTGCCGGCCACCATTGGGAAGAAGAAGAAGAGGCTTCTTCTTCTTGTTGCCGCCCAACACCATGAACCAAACCCTAACCCTAGCCTCCTTCTATTTCTTGCCGCCCAAGCCACCTTATCTCAATTAGGTTTTTCTCTTTCTCTTTTTTTTCATCTTCTTTGCCGCCCAAGCCTAAGCCCATATATATAGAGTTAGGTTTAGGCCTTGGTTTAATCTCCTCCATTGGTTCTAGGGATTTAATCTCAACCGTCGGATCTAGGGTTTCATCTCAACCGTCGGATCTAGGGTTTCATCCCAACCGTCGGATCTAGGGATTTAATCTCCACCGACGGATCTAGGGATTTAATCTCCACCGTCGGATCTAGAGTTTTGTTTTCCATGATTGGATCTAGGGTTCATGAGGTGTTAATAGGCTACAATAGGGAGCATGAGGAGGAGTTGGATCTTGGCCACCCGATGGATCGGAACCACACAAACTTGATCGATTAATGATGTTCCATTCCACTATAGGATCATCATTGAATTACCTCACCAACCCCCATATGATAATATGGGCTTCATATATTATTTTACATCCATCTCCCCGTGTTTAAGATATCGAATGTCCGTCAATTAATTGATTTACTAACCATCAATTAATTAACATCTAACTCCTCGAGTAGTACCACTCAACCTTATCATCATGTTGACTAAGTCAACCTGCAGGGTTTACATGATGAACCTTATGAGCTCCTCAAGGGGACTTCATCAACCTAATATATAGGACACGGTTTCCTCCTATAATCAACGACACACCATGTAAATAATATCATTTCCCAACTTACCGGGCATATTGATTTAATCCATAGAAATCTTACCCTTTGGTAAATCAAAGAAATAAATACTAAGTACATGTGCCCGTTATTATATCGGGATTAAGAGCATGTACAACATAATATCTAAGGTCCAATTCAATTATGTAGTCAGCAATAAATTGAATCACCTCTATATCGGTCCTGCTCAATACACCTAAGTGTACTAGTATAACTCTATGGTCAAGACAAACCAATACCAAGCTACACTACAACCATGCCAATGGTTTGTCCAAAACCATCTAGGTTGTGAGCCTCTACTTATATTCTACAAGGGACAATAACATGATCTTATGCCACACCAAACACCATGTTATCTACAATGTGGAGTATTAGACAATATGCACACATATAATAAATATAAGGCTACGTTTGGTACGGGGTAATCAACCTTGTAATGTAATAGGATTACATTACAAGATGATTTACTTTGTTTGGTAACATTTCAAAGATGTAATGTAATGTAATCGCATTACAAAATAAGAGCCAAGATTCGTAATCTCGACATTACGAAGGAAAATCAATGTAATCCGATTACATTACGGACTCAATATTTATCATGACAAATATATCCTTATTTTATTTTTCCCGACGACCGGCCGTAACGACGCCGGCCGATTGGCGATCGGCCGGCGACCGGCGGGCCGACGGCCGACAAGGCCGGCGGATCGCCGGCCCGGCCGGCCGTGATCGGCGCGAGCCGGCCGGTGATCGGGCGACCGGTCGCGGTGATCGGGCGATCGGCCGGCGACCGATCGGCCCGGCCGACGGCTAACGATCGGCGCCGGGCGGCGAAGCGGCGGCCGGCGGCACCGACGACGATCGGCGACCGGCCGGCTGGCGGCGGCCGGCCGGCGACCGGCCGACGGCGGCGCGGCGGGCGGCGACCGGCCGGCGATCGATCGGCGGGCGGTGGTCGGCGACCGATCGACCGGTGACCGACCTCCCGGTTGTAAGAGATCGGATGGCCGGCTAGAGGGGGGTGAATAGCCCTTTTCGTTTGGATGGCGGTATTTTGCTCGTCTACAAAACGTTAGCGCAAGCGGAATATACAAATATAAATAAAGACAAGCAAAATAGAAACAAGCAATACAAACACCAAGATATAACGTGGTTCACGGCTACGCCGCTAATCCACGGTCCGATTCGTCCACGGTGAATCACTCCGCCAAAACCAATCACTATCGGTCTCTCCTTTGCACAAAGCTAGGTGGAGGTAACCTTTACAATCAAGATCACTCTTCTTACAAATAGAATGGAGTAAAAGCGAGTAAGAAGAGTTTAGAGCTTGTGGGGCACTAGGAAGATTGTTTGGAACTTAAGCATTAGCCTCTCAAAGGCTCACACCCTCTCTTTTATAGAAAGTTTTCTTCGCCCATGGCCTAGCGGCCTCCGAACACGTCGGATGCCGACCGTTGTTGTCCAGCGGAACTCTTAGCGATCCTGCTGGACCTCACCGATCGGCTGCGACCGTAGTCGACCGCCGCTCACGATGATTCATGGCAAAACCCTATTGACCCGACCGACCGCCTTCGATGATCGTAATCTTGTGATCGGCGCTGCGAGCGATGGCGATCACGCCACAAACCGATCGATCGTATACGATCGAGCTACACTCGACTTCGAGCGATCATTGCCATGACATGGAGCGATCGGCGGTGTCGAAAACCCATCCGACACTTGGCCAAATGGCCAAGTTTCACCTAAGAGCTACCCTTCCCGGGTTACAATCGCTCACTCTCATTTCTGAGTCCTTCGCCTTGAAGTTCTCTTCGTTCTCGCCACGCCCCTCGCGACATCGAGCGCGGCTCTGCAATGCTCCTTCGCGTCTCTTGCCCAAGTCTACTTCCTCGGCTTCACTCCAAGCTTCTCGTCGCGGTCCCTCGGATGCTCCAAGCGCACGGCTTCCGCAAAGCTATCCTTCACCGACTCAAGGCACGAGTCATGAGATGTGAAACTCGCCATGGCTCCATGTGCGAATTACTAAGTCCTGCACGACTTCAACGCATATATCACATCAACATATCAAACTAACTTAAACCCTTTGCCACACCATCAAAACCATATTACGGCAAGAGATTGCCCTAACAATCTCCCCCTTTTTGATGTGTGGCAATCCGTTTAAGTTAGGTAAAAACATTTGATATAATTTCTAAGGTAAGAAAAGCATGTAAAGATAAACATGATATAACAACATGCAATTCCCCTTAATCCATGAAATTCTCTATGCAATTTCTCCCCTATCATATATTTCTCCCCTACATATATTTCTCCCTAATGTGATTAACTTAAACATACTTATTTCTCCCCTTTGACACCATCAAAAGATTAACACTAAGTTAAAAGCTCATGGCATCAATTATAATGGAGGAAAAATATGTCAAGTTGATTTAAAACTGTAGGAGGCATCAAGTATATTTCTACCACTTGTAGGAGGTTTTATAAACTGAATTCGGCCTTCAATATTCTGATTAGCCACCTATCGATTATAGCGGTCGGCACAAAAGGAATTGATTTTTTTTGGATGAAATTCAAAATGCATTAAAAATTCCAGAAAATTCTAAAAATCATGAAATTCGAGGAACATATTTCTCTTAAGTATATCTATCAAGGAAAAATAGTTTTTCATGAAAAATCATTATATTTTACAAGATTTGCCAAAAATCCAAACACTTGAAAAAACACTAGTTTTTGAGCATTCTAGTATCAAGTTAGCTACCTAGTTTTGCATCTAATTGTTTCAAAACATGAATGCATGTATTTTAAGGTAAGAAATTGTTTTGAAAACATTAGAAATATCCAACCATGATCTTTGGGCAATATGTCTATTAATTAAACATAAGCCTTCCCCATGATTGGTCTATTATTGATATTTTGATACTTTAAATGACCATCTAAATGCCATAGGCATTAGTGGACATTTGTATCATCCTAACATCTCACCCATGCTAAGTTTGCAATCAAGTTAGCCTATAGTGAGTGTGAGATGCATCCTAGGGGGGTATTTGTATATATATACTTAACCAATATATTCAAGCAATTCTATCATGGTTAAGTATCAACCTAACAACCCACATGATCATAATGACATATATGATTTAATTTCATATTATGACCATGAAATACATGTTTTCATCAAATTATAACCATGCATTAGACATTATATGATGATAATAAATAAGTTATCACCTAAAGCATGATTTAAACCTATTTTCATGATAATGTGCCCAATATCAAAATCATAGATCATGATTACACATATGCATAGAAATTACATTAATCACCATGATTTTAAGCATTATTACCTATTTATGGGCACGTTATCATCACCCAACACTATCTAAAAATGTTGTCCAGTCATCCTAAGTCAACCAAAATATGATATAGATTAGGTTCATATGGTTGACTACCCTAGGGGTTTTCTAACCCTTAAGGATGGATTTTGGAACCCAAAATAGATTTTTACCAATGGGGTTCACTAGAAATTCCTTGGGGATCCATTTCTAAGCGATTACTTGGTTTTTGTCTTGTCCCCTAGCTATTAGGCATCTATCGGGCGTCTCATTTTTCTTCTCTTTATATCCTAGGCCCTTTTGTTGAAGCTAGCCCTTTGGCTCCCAATGATCATATTAAGGGTATTGGAGCCAATTGTGAATTTTCCTAGGGCTTTGGTTAAATAATCTACCTTTTCCCTTAATGCCCTATTTTCCTCTATGCATGCATCACTAACATCTAAAGGCACATAATTATCATGTGAGCATGCATCATCATGGCAAGAAGAAGTATCATTATTATTTAAGCATGCATTTTCTAGCTTATTTTCTAATGCCTTAATTTGTTCAAGCATGCATTTATTTTTCTTCTTTGCTCTAAACAAATCCCTAGTTAAACTAGAAATCATAGAAACTATTTTACTAGGTGAGAGATTGGTTACCATAGTTTCCATGTCCTCTTCTTCTTCTTCGGATGATGAGGAGGATGATGACGTGGAGGAGGCTCCCCCTTCACTTGAGCTCTCTCCTCTTGAGCTTGATCCTTCATTTTCGGAGGAGGAGCAATCCAAATCATCAAAGGCCATCAAGGCCAAATTGGCGACAAAGGCATTCTCCTCATCCGATGATGAGGAGGAGGATGAGGAAGGATCATCCCATGTCTTGGCCTTGAATGCTTTGGCCTTCCCTTTTTCTTTTGCCTTCTTCTCCTCTTCCTTCTTTTTCTTGCTCCCCTTTTTCTTCTTCTTTTCTTCTTTCTTTGTCCTCTCTTCCTTGCTTTTGTTTAGGAGAGGACAATTGTCCCTTATGTGTCCCTCTCCTTGGCAATTGTAGCATATCACCTTCCCCCTCGGTCTTCTATTCCTATCATTTGATTTATCAAATCTAAAATTCTTAAATACACGCCTCACCTTCCTTACCATGTAGGCTTCCTCGGTGCTATCCATGGAGGAGGAGGAGGCTTCATCATCGGAGGAGGAGGGGACTTCCATCTTCTTCTTCCCCTTGTTTGCCAACAATGCAACTCCTCTTGAGGGTTGAATTTTTGGCTCTTCTTGAATTCCTTCAAGCCTCGTTTCGTGGAGTTCCATCGTTGAGAAGAACTCCTCCAAGGTACTCACTTCTAGGTTCTTGGACATGTAGAAGGAGTCCACCATGGAGCTCCACTTTGAGGACCGGGGAAAGGCATCTATAGCCTTCATGAGCATGTCCCGGTTCGATAGCTTCTCACCTACACTTGTTAGCCCAATTAAAATTTCTTTAAACCTAGAGTGTAGTGAGGTTACCTTTTCTCCCTTTTCTAGTTTTATATTGGATAGTTGGGAGCGGAGGAGGTCTCTTCTTGCAAGCTTGGCCTCCGAGGTGCCTTCATGAAGCTCTACAAGCTTCTCCCACATCTCTTTGGCGCTAGTGCATTCTCCGATCCGGTTGATCTCTTGTTGAGGGAGCACATTGTAGAGATGGTGCTTGGCTTTGGAGTTTGCAAGGTGCTCCTCTCTTTGCCTCTTGGTCCACCTAGATTTCTCTATTGGCTTCCCTTCTTCATCCCTAGGCAACTCGAAACCATTTTCCATTATAAGCATAATATCGAAATCGGTTTCGAAGAATACCTCCATTCTCCTTTTCCACCAAGCGAATTCTCCTTCAAACTTCGGAGGATGGATGTTGGAGCCGGCCATTTTTGATGTAGGGCTTGTTGCGGCGGTTAGTCCGGTGACAAGCAACCTCGGCTCTGATACCACTTGTAAGAAATCGGATGGCCGGCTAGAGGGGGGTGAATAGCCCTTTTCGTTTAGATGGCGGTATTTTGCTCGTCTACAAAACGTTAGCGCAAGCGGAATATACAAATATAAATAAAGACAAGCAAAATAGAAACAAGCAATACAAACACCAAGATATAACGTGGTTCACGGCTACGCCGCTAATCCACGGTCCGATTCGTCCACGGTGAATCACTCCGCCAAAACCAATCACGATCGGTCTCTCCTTTGCACAAAGCTAGGTGGAGGTAACCTTTACAACCAAGATCACTCTTCTTACAAATAGAATGGAGTAAAAGCGAGTAAGAAGAGTTTAGAGCTTGTGGGGCACTAGGAAGATTGTTTGGAACTTAAGCATTAGCCTCTCAAAGGCTCACACCCTCTCTTTTATAGAGAGTGTTTCTTCCGTTGGCCGCCATCGTCAGCCGCCCATGGCGATCGACATCCTCTACAGGCCTCCGAACACGTCGGATCACCGGCCGTTGTCCTCAGCGGAACTCTTAGCGATCATCACTGGACCTCACCGATCGACCCGGCCATCAATCGACCCGCCTCGCCGGACGAGCTGCGGGCTAAAAACCCTATTGACTACCGATCACGCATTGCTACCGATCTTGCTAACGATCGGCTAACGTATGGCGATCACGCGCCACAAACCGATCGATCGTATACCGGTCGAGCTACACTCGATTCGGAAGCGATCGCGCCATGACATGGCAATGACCGGTGTCGAAAACCCATCCGACACTTGGCCAAATGGCCAAGTTTCACCTAAGAGCTACCCTTCCCGGGTTACAATCGCTCACTCTCATTTCTGGAGTCCTTCGCCGCCGGTTCTCTCTTCGTTCGGCCCGTCCTCGGCGCATCGACGGCTCTGCAATGCTCCTTCGTCTCTTGCCCGAAGTCTACTTCCTCCGGCTTCACTCCAAGCTTCGTCCGGCGGTCCCTCGGATGCTCCAAGCGCACGGCTTCCGCAAAGCTATCCTTCACCGACTCAAGGCACGAGTCATGAGATGTGAAACTCGCCATGGCTCCATGTGCGAATTACTAAGTCCTGCACGACTTCAACGCACATATCAAATAAACATAACACACTAACTTAAACCCTTTGCCACACCATCAAAACCATATCACGGCAAGAGATTGCCCTAACACCGTGGCCGGCGGCGGGCGGCGTCGACGACGGCCGATTAAGCGGCCGGCCAGCGACGATCGATCGGTGCCCACTGTCGATCGACGACAACCTTATAAGGGTATTTTTGTCATTTTATAATAATATGAATTACATTCCTTATAAAAAATGTGGACACCAAACAAACGAATATAATCACTTTTATAATCAAACATTACACACCAATCACTAACTAAACACAGTAATGTATACACATTATATTACATTACATTACAAACTTGATTACATTACAAGGTTGATTACATTACCCCGTACCAAACGTAGCCTAAAGTGCAAACAATGATCATGTGATTCTTATTTCAAAATAAAAATGTTCATACAAAAAGAGCTAGGCTTTCAGTATACATTCCAACAATCTCCCACTTATACTAGAAGACTATGCTGTCATCACACTGCCATACATCTGATTCCCCTTCCCTCCACATGCCTATCAAAGCTCTCGCTAGAAGGGCCTTAGTGAAAGGGTCTACCAGGTCATCCTCTGATGCAATCTAGGCGACAACAACTTCTACCTCTTTTATGATTTCTCGTATCAGGTGGTACTTGCGCTTTATGTGTTTACTAGCCTTATGGGCTCGTGGTTCCTTCGAGTTTGCAACTGCACCATTATTATCACAATAAATTGTGATAGTTCTGGGCAAACCAGGAATCACATCCAAGTCCATTAGAAAGTTCCTGAGCCACACAACTTCTTTGGCCGCCTAAGAGGCTACCACATACTCAGCTTCTATGGTGGAGTCCGCCACGCATTTCTGCTGGACACTCCATACAATGACTCCACCTCCCAAAGTAAACACAAAACCTGAGGTAGACTTATTGTTATCCCTATCAGATTGGAAATCAGAATCTATGTAACCCATAGGGAGTAATTGGTCTGCCCGATAAACTAGCATATAATCCCTAGTCCTTTTCAGGCACTACAATATATGTTTTACCGTAGTCTAATGTCCCTATCTTGGATTACTCTGATATCTGCTGATCATGCCCATGGCATAGCAGATATCGGGTCTCGTACATAGCATCTTATACATGAGGCTTCCTACTGCTGAAGCATAAAGAACCGCCTTCATCTCCTCTATCTCCTCAGATGATCTAGGACACATCTCCTTAGATAAAGGAACTCCATGCCTGAAAGGTAGAAAACCTTTCTTGGAGTTTTGCATGCTAAAACGATCCATAATCGTGTCTATGTATGAAGCTTGGGATTAGCACACTAACCTTGATCCCAAGGATGTGTCCCACTTCTCCCAAGTCCTTCAAAACTGTTTGGACAACCATACCCTTACGTCTGATAACACTCTGATATTGTTGCCAACTACCAAAATATTATCTACGTATAGTACAAGAAATACCACTACATTTCCGTCACATCTCTTGTATACACAAGACTCATCCGGACTTTGAATAAATCCATAAGTCTGGATTTACCTCATCAAAGCAGATGTTCCAAGACCTCGAAGCTTGTTTCTATCCATAAATGGACCGATTAAGCTTACATACAAGATGCTCTTTGCCCTTAGCAATGAATCCCTCTGGTTGCTTCATATAGATGTTCTCCTCAAGACTTCCATTAACGAAAGCTGTCTTGACATCCATCTGTCACACCTCATAATCCATATGAGCTGCTATGCATAAGAGCTCCCAGACCTGATTTGAATCCATAGATTCAATCTCAGTATTTAGTGCACTTTGCAAAGATACTGCATCTTTATCTTGGATTGCCTCGTCATATGTCCAAGGATCAGGTTCATGTTCACTAGGGACCAAATCGGAAGATTCTCCCAAGAACATGAATCTATCAGGCTGTCTCACAATCCTCCCACTACGACGAGGTATCACCTGTGTATCCTCTGTGACACGCGGTGCAGTGACATGTGGTATATCCTCTTGTACCGGTGGTACTGAAATCGGGACTTCCCCTATCAACTCCTCAAGAACAATCCTACTCGTGGGCTTGTGGTTCATAACATAGTCCTCCTCTAGAAATCTGGCATTCATATTAACGATCACCCTCTGATATCTAGGACTATAAAACAAACCACCCTTCGTTTCCCTAGGATAGCCAACAAACAAGCGCACTTCTGTACGAGGTTCCAACTTACCAGCATCAGCCTTCAGCACATGTGCTGGACTCCCCCATATCCGAATAAGTCTTAGACTAGGCTTTCGCCCAGTCCACAACTCTGTGGGAGTAGAAGGTACTGATTTAGATGGAACCAAGTTCAGAATGTACACCGCTGCATCTAGAGCATATCCCCAGAACGAATCTGGAAAGTCAGAATAACTCATCATCGATCTAACCATCTCCATAAGAGTCCTATTCCTTCGCTCCGCTACACCATTCTGCTGGGGTGTGCCAGGTGCAGACAATTGGGATTGAATCCCAGCCTTTGATAAGTAATTCCTAAACTCTCCCAAGAGGTATTCACCACTACGATCAGATCGTAGTGTCATCTTGAATAATTGTCTATGAAAAAAAAATGAAATATTCAAAACTACCTCTTGCCTGGATAGACATAGGACCATACGAATCAGAATGAACCAATTCCAACACATCTTTGGATCTATACCCCTTGGCCTTGAAAGGCCTCTTGGTCATCTTACCCTTTAAGCAAGATTCGCAGGTTGGGAGATCCTCCACCACTAATGAACCCAAAGGTCCATCAGCCATCAACCTTTGAATTCTACTTAGGTTAATATGACCAATCCTAAGATCCCAAAGATATGTTTGGTTCATCTTCGAAGGTTCTTTTCTCTTATCGGAATTAGAAGATGAGTTGTAAACTTCAATTTGCATCGTGGGAGCTTGTGGTTCAAGTTATAAATTTCCTATCTATGTACCTGAATAGATAATGTCCCTATTCCTTTTATAACAAATCTGTCATTAAAAGGAATAGATTATCCATCCATAATTTAGAAACCGAAAGCAATTCTTTCTAAATAAAGGTACATAAAGAAAATTCTTAAGAACCAAAAACTTTATTTTTCTCAAAAGATAAATAAAACATCTCCCACTGCAATAGCCTCCATCTTCATGGCATTGCCCAAGTAAATGGTAATATCCCCTTTAGCTAGTCGTCGAGTTTCCTGGAACCCCTGCAAAGTATTGCAAACATGATCAGTGACTCCCATACCTACTCACCAGGTGCCGATAGATAAGACCGCTAATCATGTTTCAACGACTAGTTTAAAGAATATATCTTTGTTCTTGCTTCGCATTGGGATAATCCTTCTTCTTATGTCCAGTCTGCTTGCATGTGAAGTACTTGCCTTTCGGCTTCTTCACTCCTCCCTGAGATCCTCCCACCACCTTTGCTCCACCTTGTTTCTCCTTCCTCTTTGCCTTTCGGCTTAGAAGTAGAAACCTTTTGAGCAACCATGTCTTGAGGACACTCTTTGAAGAGTGCATACTTGTACTCCTTAGCAGATAAGACAATATCTAGATTCTTTTCCAATCAACATTATTTGGGTACAGTAAGTTTATTTCCTTTAGTATCACAACAAGTGGACTGAAAGTCATTTTGAAAATCCTAAGAATCACATAGATCATTACTTTAGATTTCAAATATTATTGATTCCTCAAAACAATAAAATTCCGAAATCAACCAACACCTCAAAACACCGAGAATATCACATGCCATGCTGTGTGGACGTATACGAATTCTACATTTGTAAGAGGAGGTTTTACCCATTAATTTTATTATCTTGTCAACCTTACTTTTTGACAAATAAAATTAATAGTTGGTTCCTCTTTGGCCCTACAAATAAAAGCAGTGACTCCGATGGGGAGGATACCTTTATTTGCATCTAAATGTGCACCATTACACGATACTGAGGGAATTATTTCGGATTATGTGCCTTACCGCTGTAGAAGTACACACACTCCTAGATAATTTTCTATAACCATTATTTGACCTAGTGATCCGCAAACAAACTCATCCGCAGGGAGGAAGGCACTCGGAGCCGACACGCAAGTTTGTTGCATCACACGTCAAATTGTAATAAAGGCCGCGGGAATTAATTAAAATATCCCTCTCCCACTTAGTAAATTGAAAATGAGGAATTTTCAAGCACACACAACATGCATATAAAACAAATCAGCAATAAATATGGAAAAAACAGAATTTTTCCAACTACTATGGCTTTGTTCTCCAATATGCGTCCCGCCGTGTCGCCACCTCGTCCGCTCCACCTTTTCCGTGCGCAAGCCACATAAAGAGATCCGAGCCGAGATATATCATTTTAATTTACATCCATCGATCCTATACTCCACGAAGGAGTGTACAAATACTCTAGATCGAAAGTAAACTAAAATGAGCAGCTAAACAATGTCGTATTTAATTACAAAAATTAAATACTAATTTAGCCTCGTCAACCCCAAGGATTCAAATAATAAATATTTACACACATAGAATCACATACTCACATATAGCCATAATAGTCGGATCTTACGCCTGCAACCAAAGAGTTAAACTATGCATATCCTACTATTATCCGACACATATAATATACGAAAAAGTGCATAAAAATTAACCGAATCCTAAACACACAAAACCGGAAACCGTGGCTCTGATACCAATTGTTGGGAATTGGCTACTTCGGAGGCTCATCGGCTCCCATGTCCCCGGATTAAAATTTTCAACAAATGTAAACTAATCCGGATGGGATGAGTTTCCTAAGCTCAACCAATTCATCGTCGTGCTATCGACTTGAGCGATCGCTTGAACAAACTAGTTGTTCAAGCAACAAAACTCTTCTAGTCAGTTAGCCACGGAAGAGACGACGGACGGATCGCCGGTTCTTGTGTTTATCTTCGGGGTCCATGATTATACAAATACATATGAATGAAGACATGTATAATCAACACATACATAAAGTAAACATGCTCATAACAAATACAAGCAAGTAACAATCCACACAAAACATGCATATAATTGAAAAGCAATTATAAACATAATACAAAAGAATATTAATCAAAATAAACAAGATTATACCTCTTGTTATACCTCTTGATATACCTCTTGATCTTCTATTGTATGTCGTCCCTCCTTTTGGACGTCGTGTGGGCGACGATCTACCAAAAGTTGAAGCCTTCTAGATCACCGATCTTCCTTTACTTGTTCACTAGGAACAAAGGAAGATCCTAAAACAAAACTCATCTTCCTTTCTAGAACCGGCCACCAAGTCAATAAACTCGATGTTGCCGCCGGCCAAGGAAGATAAGATGGAGTATGGAAACCAACCAAAAGAGAAACAATAAGGGCATGGGCGCCGGCCAACACTTGGAGAAAGGAAAGGAAAACAATCCTCCTCCTTGTTGCCGCCCAAACCCTAGACAAAGCTCTCCTAATTTCCGGCCAAGGATGAAGGGAAGGAGAAAAGGTTGAGCTCCGGCCAAGGTAGAGGGAACAAGGATAGTGGCCGACCAACACTTAGAAGGAAGAAGAAAAGGATCTTCATCTTCTTGTTGCCGCCCAACCTAATCCCAAAACCCTAACCCTAGCCGCCCAACCCCAATCTTTTCCCAACTAGGATTTGATTGCCGCCCAAGGGAAGCTATCCTAATGCCATCCAACCTAAGCCATAGAAAGAAGGGAGAAGCTTGGGCGCCGGCCAAACCAAGGAGGAAGGAGGAAGAAGGGTTGCCGGCCACCATTGGGAAGAAGAAGAAGAGGCTTCTTCTTCTTGTTGTCGCCCAACACCATGAACAAAACCCTAACCCTAGCCTCCACTTATTTCTTGCTGCCCAAGCCACCATATCTCAATTAGGTTTTTCTCTTTCTCTTTTTTTTCATCTTCTTTGCCGCCCAAGCCTAAGCCCATATATATAGAGTTAGGTTTAGGCCTTGGTTTAATCTGCTCCATTGGTTCTAGGGATTTAATCTCAACCGTCAGATCTAGGGTTTCATCCCAACCGTCGGATCTAGGGGTTCATCCCAACCGTCGGATCTAGGGATTTAATCTCCACCGTCGGATCTAGGGATTTAATCTCCACTGTCGGATCTAGAGTTTTGTTTTCCATCATTGAATCTAGGGTTCATGAGGTGTTAATAGGCTACAATAGGGACCATGAGGAGGAGTTGGATCTTGGCCACCCGATGGATCGGATCCACACAAACTTGATCCATCAATGATGTTCCATTCCACTAGAGGATCATCATGGAATTACCTCACCAACCCCCATATGATAATATAGTCTCCATATATTATTTGTACATCCATCTCCCCGTGTTTAAGATATCAAATGTCCGTCAATTAATTGATTTACTGACGGTCAATTAATTAACATCTAACTCCTCGAGTAGTACCACTCAACCTTATCATCATGTTGACTAAGTCAACCTGCAGGGTTTACATGATGAACCTTATGAGCTCCTCAAGGGGACTTCATCAACCTAATATATAGGACACGGTTTCCTCCTATAATCAACGACACACCATGTAAATAATATCATTTCCCAACTTACCGGGCATATTGATTTAATCCATAGAAATCTTACCCTTTGGTAAATCAAAGAAATAAATACTAAGTACATGTGCCCGTTATTATATCGGGATTAAGAGCATGTACAACATAATATCTAAGGTCCAATTCAATTATGTAGTCAGCAATAAATTGAATCACCTCTATATCGGTCCTGCTCAATACACCTAAGTGTACTAGTATAACTCTATGGTCAAGACAAACCAATACCAAGCTACACTACAACCATGCCAATGGTTTGTCCAAAACCATCTAGGTTGTGAGCCTCTACTTATATTCTACAAGGGACTGACAACATGATCTTCTGTGCCACACCAAGCACCATGTTATCTACAATGTAGAGTATTAGACAATATGCACACATATAATAAATATAAAGTGCAAACAATGATCATGTGATTCTTATTTCAAAATAAAAATGTTCATACAAAAAGAGCTAGGCTTTCACTATACATTCCAACAAATAGGTTCAGTCGAAGGCTCATCACTATGAGTTATTGGTTGTGGTGCTTGACCAGGTATCTCATTAATGTCTATTGGAGTCTCTTGAACCTCCTCAAGTTCAACAAAACTCCCACTATTTTCTTGCAAGAGAAACTCTTTCTCTAGAAACACAATATGCCTTGAAACAAACACCTTTTGTTTCATAGGATGATAGAATTGGTAACCCCTCGTTTCCTTAAGGTATCCAATAAATAAACACTTGTCAGACTTAGCATCCAATTTGTCCACTTCACATATGCAGGACAACCCCATATCTTCAAGTAAGATAAACGAGGTTTCTTACTAGTCCATATCTCATATGGAGTAGTTGAGACTACCTTTGTCGGGACTCTATTTAATAAGTAAACAGTTGTCTGAAGTGCATAGCCCCAAAAGGACTTGGGAAGATTCACATGATTCATCATCAACCTAACCATGTCCAACAAGGTCCGGTTTCGCCTCTCAGATATACTATTATGTTGCGGTGTATACGGCGGAGTCCATTGGGACAATATACTATTGTCCTTTAGATAATTCAGAAACTCTTGACTCAAGTATTCACCACCTTAATTAGATCAAAGTATTTTAATACTTTTTCCAAGTTGTTTCTCTACTTCATAGAATTCTTTGAACCTTTCAAAGGCTTCAGACTTGTGTTTCATCAAGAACACATACCCAAATCATGAGTGATCATCGATGAAGGTAATGAAGTAGCTATAGCCTCCTAGAGCATGAGTTGACATAGGTCCACATACATCAGTATGTATTAGACCAAGCAAATCTCCCACCGGTTCACCTTTTTCAATAAAAGGTAACTTAGTCATCTTACCCTTTAAGCATGATTCGCATGTATCATATGAATCTAATTCAAACAATTCCAGAATTCCACATCGGTGTAAATTGGACATGTGTTTCTTGCTCACATGGCCAAGATGATAATGCCACATATAGGAGTCTAATTGATTATCTTTTCGAGAACACTTGTTACTGCCCGATATTGAAAATGTCCTTTGGATACATCCAACGTATAAATACCATTGCTTAAAGTTCCAGTCCCATAAAGAACGCCATTCAAAGTTATGTAACAATAATTGTTACTAAAAGTTAAATGGTACTCATTTTTATTTAAACAAGAAATAGAAATGATGTACTTTATCAACGAAAGAACATAAAAACAATTGTCCAGTTCTAAGACAAGTCTTGTAGGGAGTTTCAACAAAGACATTCCGATGGCGAGTGCAGCAACCTTTGCTCAATTCCCAACACGTAAATTTGACTCTCCCTTAACGAGTCTTCTTCTATTCCTTAGCCCATGTATGTTATTACATATATGTAAACCACACTCGGTATCCAATACCCAAGTGTCTAAGGAAATAGAATGTCAACCAATAACAAAGATATCAGAAAAAGATGGGGCATCAGATGCCTTATTCTTCTTCACGGACTCAAGATAAATCATGCAGTTTCTTCGCTGATGACCCTCCTTGTCGCAATGATGGCAAGTGCCCTTTTGAGCTAATTTTGCCTTTTTAGCCCTTTGCTTCTTCCCCTTTTGGTGTTCCTTTAACTTTCTCTTAGAACCTTTCTTCGAGGAATCAACTAACAACACCGTCCCCTACTCATGCTTCACAGAAGGCTCTATAGTCTTCATCATGTTAAGCAGTACCATAGATGAACCTTCTTGCATCTCAGAGGTGAAGAGGAGGTTGGAGACTTCAAACCTTTCGGATCTCACTTGCTCATCAAACAACTCATAAAGATGAAAGACAGCATCCATATGGTCATCGCGGCTAGCTTGATGCAACTCGCCAACTCAGAATCAGTCATATGTTTCTGATAGGCCAACAATTGGTCCGGAGTTGCATTAACCTTAGGATGGGTGGGAAGAGGCTCTTCGAGGACATTTGCAAGCTTTTCAAACTTGAGAACAATTCTCAAGTTTATAAGCTAGTCCAAGAAGTTCGGCCCAGTCAATTTATTTGAATCCAAAATCGAGCATAAATTCAAAGACGTCATGATCAATCGATTAACCTAGAAATACAAATCAAGCATATATGAGAAAGATGATTTAAAATGCATCAACATACATTTACAAAATCCCATTCATTTTTTTAATTTCAAAAACCCTCAAAATCAATTTGGGAGATCGTAGGTCCATCTCTGAATGGATTGATATCCAACATAGATAAGAACGACCTTAGAGAGAGTCCAACAAGCCATTCTTAGCTATGATGGTAGGTATCAAGTATACCAATTGCATATCACATATATGTAACTATCACAATGTGCTATCAACTAATTGAATGTTCACACATACATCGGGTTGTTAACTCATTAACAAGTATACATCATATGCATAGCACCCAACTTCACCTCCCTTCACATCGACCTTGGAGAGAGTCCAACAAATCAATGCTCCAAGTTAAAGCCAACCCATTAATCGCGAAAAAGTTTTAATATGGTTAGAGCGCATTCAACCAATTAGCCCAGCTTGGAGAGAGTCCAACAACCCAAACTAACAGTTGATCTCTGACTCTTACCATATTGGTAATAAACTACTTCAATGGTTTGAACCTGTTCAGGTTCGAGCCGGGCTTGAAGAGAGTCAAACAACCCAAACAAGAAATGGAACTCTGGTTCTAACTATATTAATGGAAGGTGTAGACTTTAATATTGTATAAGGTGTTGGTGCAATCGGCCCATGTCACGATTGACCAGAATTGGAGCTTGGCTCGAGAGATATTTTGATGTTAGACAAAAAACATATGACAATGTAATTATCATGGTAAAGTCCAAGTCATGAGTACTTGGCATGGAAAGTCCAAGTGGGACACTTGGCAATTTGGGAAAGTCCAAGCATGGGTCTTGGCATGGAAAGTCCAACATGGGTTGGCAAGGGAAAGTCTAAGCTTGAGTCTTGGAATTTGAGAAGTCCAAGGGGTTTGATATTGGCAACGTAAAGTCCAAGGGTGGAGTCTTGGCAGCATAAATCCAATGGTTGACGGCGTAAAGTCCAAGCGGAGTCTTTGCGGCATAAGTCCAATGTGCCTTGGCAGTGTAGACACCGTTAGCATGACATAGCCGATGGAAGCACCTGAAGGCTAGCGCTATGGATGAACAAGTCATGGATGACTTGGAGGGATCCGAGAGGGGTGAGGTTGATGAATGTGGCTAGAAGGCTTATGTCTAGGCTAAGGGTGGTCTAGCAAGTATGGGGACACCATACTTGGGTTAAAACCTCATCCTTGAGGTTGGCAGTCGATTGACATTATGACCGGTTCGACTGCCGAGAGTCGACTAAAGGTCGGCTATCGTTTAAGAGCTGAAATTGCTCTGGCGATCCGCTCATTGGAGCGATCGGCCCGATGTTGATGGCTTGATCGATGTCAACGCGGCCAATCGCCAAGGGACGGCAATCGACCGCCAATTGAGTTATGAGCACGTAACGCCCGTAGTGACTAGGCAGGCCGGCTACGGGCGTTAGCGACGCCAATGTTGCGATCGTGCCAAGAGATCCGTTGGAACTTGTCCAATGTGGATTGAGTCGTTGTCTCATAGCTACAGTGTTGGCAGTCGACTGCCAGGCGGAAATCTAGCCCGATGGAGGATAAAAGCAATTTTTCGTGGAAGGTGTTAGTAATATATGAGAGATGTCCTAAGGCAATCGCCTTATGTATGAACCATTTATATGATAAATGAAGATTCACTAATTGAGTATACATGTTTTATGTATTTGATTGGATCTTAAACTCATTTACTGAATGTCCACGATACGATTCATAGCATGAGAGAATTTGTGATTGGATCACAACTAGTGAGTATCTCTACATGTGTAATTGTGATGTATCAGAATTATCCCTAGTCGATGAATTGATGTATTTGGACACCATCAATTCTGTCGAGACTAGCACGAGGTATACTCCTTGGTGTATCCAAGCAGCTGATTCTCACTGGCTGGAGACATTGTGATGTCCGGAGTTGATCGTGGATGCTAGTTATGGTAACTAGTTCATTGGAGTGACCAGCCGTAAGACTTCATATGGTTCTCTGCATATATAGATATGTCAATGAAGTTCTTACTGTGGCTTAAGTGCGATGTTCCTTTGACTTGCGGTATTCAAGTCATCTTGATCATGGAGACTTATGCTTTGACATCTTAAGCAAACATCTCTAAGGAGATGTGGACCCGGGATGATTGGGTATAAGTCGAAGTGATCGAAGGTGTTTGAATAGCCTATAAAGGATTCACCACTTCTTGCGAGGAGATGTATACCCATGGCCTCTCGTCGGATTGTTACTAAAGTCTTTGGCCAAAGCATTACATGTTTAGAGTAAGGTACTCTTCGATACATGTGGAGTAACTAGAATCCGTAGGACGAGGAATTGATACTTGGGCTAGGTGTGACGTGAGTCACCTAGTGGGGATGACACTATAGACCATGTCTGAACCAAGTGGGTATAAGATGAGTGAAGGGAATGGGGCACGATTCATTCGAGCTGCTGAAGGGTTTCAGAAATAGTTCTGGATCAACCGTTGATCTTTTCGGTTAATTGGGGATCATGATGTACTACTAGGTTCTACTCATGATCGTTCTATAATTAATGGTTAATTATAGACGGCCAACATAAACCGAGAACCTATTTGGTCACACGCACAATGAGCGTAATCCGAAGGATTTAAAACGAGCTTGAGAATGTGATTCTCAGACCGAGAGAAACTATGTTTGGTTGGACCAAACATGGAGCGAGCATGAAATCGTTTCAGGCGCAATGGAAGCGTGGATGAGCCGTGTCTTATGAAGACATAATGGATGGACCAAAATGGTTTGGTTCTAATCCAATGGAGGAGAATAAACCAAAGGGTTTGGTTTATTTTAAAACGAATGAACCAAAAGTTGCTTCGGTTCGTTTTAACTTAAAATAAACCATCATGGTTTGGTTTATTTTAACTTATCTTAATGGAGCGAGTTAACGGGCCTAATGGTTATGATCCAATAATCATTAAGAGAATTAGTTCTCTATAAAAGAGGGCTTAAGGGATAATTAAGACCTAATCCACAATCCAAAGGTTGCCGCCCACTCCATTGAGGGAGCTCTCGGCGCCAACCCTAAACCGCCGCCCATTGCTCCTCCTACCGGCGTCCAGAAGGCTTCTTCCTTCCCCCTCGCCGGTGTCGAGCTACTGCCGGTTAGTGCTCCGGTGATCTCCTTCAAGTTTGGCATCAAGGTGAGCTCTATCTCCCTTGGTTGGCCGGCGCCTATCACCTCCACCAAAGCTGTCCAGTTTTCTGGACAGCTTGTTCTCCTCTCGTCGGAGCATCGTTTGGACGACGGTTAGAGCTCCGACAGTGGCTAACTTACCGGGGATTCGATCTCCGGTAATCCTCTGAGGTGGAGGACGAAGGATTCGTCAATTGGTTGACGAATACCTCTCCGGAGAAGCGAGTTTTGAGAACTCGTATTAGGATCCGAATTTGGATTCGTATCGTGATCATCTCTCGATCACGTCGTCTTCAACATGAGGCTAGTAACTCGTACGAAGATGAAGCTCGTGGCTTAGCGAAGTCATCCCGAGGAACTCGGCGTGGATACGGATAGAGACGATTCTAGCGAGGATCGTTCCGGTTGATGCCGTTCCCGCTACACGTCATACGAAAGGTATAACGTAGATAAATTTCCTTTTATTGCAAATTTAAATTTACGGTTATGTCTACACTTGTTGTAATATGCATGCGTGTGTTGTGTGTGTTGTAATAAATGTAGATTTATTATTTTTATTGCTTCCGCTATGTTCATGTTTACGAAACGTGATCGAACACATACACGCCGTGCGAAAATCCAACAAAGGGTATCGAGCCCAGTTGTATTTCGACATAATCGTAAAATGGTTTTGCGATAGTCATAATGTTATTTCTGGAAATTTTCTAATTTTGGAAATTTAGAAGTATTTATGGAAATTTTTCAATTTTTGAAAATCTAGAAGTATTTATGGAAATCTTCCACTTTTGGAAAGTTGGAAGTATTTATGGAAATTGATATTTTTCATAAATAAAATATTTGATTAGATTCTGGAAATTTGTTTCCTAATTTAATCATGATTTAATTTGGGAAATCAAATCTTAAAATATTTTATTTCCATAAGTAGTTTTGATGATTTAGGAAATTGGTTTCCTAAATTGACTTTCCTTAATCAACTATTTCCACAAATAAAATATGTGATTTGATTTGAAATTTTGTTTCCTAATTTAATCATGATTTGATTTGGAGAATCAAATCTTAAACATATTTTATTTCCATAAATAGTTATGACAAATAAGGAAATTATGTACATAACATAATTGTATGACATGTAATTGCATTAGATGCATATCATAATGCCATGCGTGTCGTGACATGTAGATGTATGTCATGTATGCCATGCCATGTAGATAATAGTTATTTGCATGCAAAGTGGATGAGACATAAAAACCTTTAAACAATATTAAAGCCTACACCTTCCATTAATATGGTTTGAACCAGAGTTCCGTTTCTTGTTTGGGTTGTTGGACTCTCTCCAAGCCCGGCTCGAACCCGAACATGTTCAAACCATGGAATAGTTTAATACTAATATGGTAAGAGTCAGAGGTCAATCGTTAGCTTTGGTTGTTGGACTCTCTCCAAGCTGGGCCGAACTTCTTGGACTGGCTTAGAAACATGAGAATTGTTCTCAAGGTGAAAAGCTTGTATATGTCCTCGAAGCGCCTCTTCCCGCCTATCCTAGTGACGATGCAACTCCGGACCAATTGTTGGTCTATCAGAAACATGTGACTGATTCTGAACTGACAAGTTGCATCATGCTAGCCACGATGGAACCCAAGCTACGAAAGCAGAATGAGCATATGGATGCTCATATCGTAGTCCTTCATCTTTATGAGTTGTTTGATAAGAAAGTGAGATTCAAAAGGTTCGAAGTCTCCAAGCTCCTCTACACCTCTGAGATGCAAGGAGGTTCATCTGTGGTACTGCTCAACATGCTGAAGACTGTGGAGCCTTCTGAGAAGCATGAGTAGGGGACGGTGTTGTTAGTTGATTCCTCGAAGAAAGGTTCTAAGAGGGAGTCAAAGGAACAACAGAAGGGGAAGAAGAAAAAGGCTAAAAAGGGAGAACAAGCTCAAAAGGGCACTTGCCATCATTATGGCAAGGAGGGTCATTGGCGAAGAAATTGCAAGATTTATCTTGAGTCCGTGAAGAAGGATAAGGCATCAGATGCCCCATCTTCTTCAGAAATCTTCTTTATTGATTGTCATTCTATTTCCTTAGACACTTGGGTACTGAATACTGGGTGTGGCTCACATATATGTAATGACATACATGGGCTAAGGAATAGAAGAAGACTCGTCAAGGGAGAGTAAAATTTACGTGTTGGGAATGGAGCAAAGGTTGCTGCACTCGCCATCGGAACATTTTTGTTGAAACTCCCTGCAGGACTTGTCTTAGAACTGGACAATTGCTTTTATATTCCTTCGTTGATAAAGAACATCATTTCTATTTCTTGTTTAAATAGAAATGGTTTCCATTTGACGTTTAGTAACAATTGTTGTTACATAACTTTGAATGAAGTTCTTTATGGGACTGGAACTTTAAGCAATGGTGTTTATACGTTGGACGTATCCAGTGACATTTGCAATATCGAAGCGAGCAACAAGCGTGCTCGAAAGGATAATCAAATAGACTCCTACATGTGGCATTGTCGTCTTGGCCATGTAAGCAAGAAACGCATGTCCGAATTACACCGATGTGGAATTATGGAATCGTTTGAATTTGATTCATACGATACATGCGAATCATGCTTAAAAGGCAAGATGACTAAGTTACCTTTTACGGGAAAAGGTGAACGAGTGGGAGAGTTGCTAGGCCTAATACATAGTGATGTATATGGACCTATGTCAACTCAATCTTTAGGAGGCTATAGCTACTTCATTACCTTCACCGATGATCACTCACGGTTTGGGGATGTGTTATTGATGAAACACAAGTCTGAAGCCTTTGAAAGGTTCAAAGAATTCAGAAATGAAGTAGAGAAACAACATGACAAGAGTATTAAAATACTTCGATCGGATCGAGGTGGTGAATACTTGAGTCAGGAGTTTCTTGAATATCTAAGAGACAATGGCATATTGTCTCAATGGACTCCGCCATATACACCACAGCATAATGGTGTATCTGAGAGGCGTAACCGGACCTTGTTGGACATGGTCAGGTCAATGATGAATCATGTAACTCTTCCCAAGTCCTTTTGGGACTATGCACTTCAGACAGTTGTTTACTTGTTAAGCAGAATGCCTACCAAGGTAGTCTCAACTACTCCATATGAGATATGGAATAGTAAGAAACCTCATGTATCTTACTTGAAGATATGGAGTTGTCCTGCTTATGTGAAGCGGACAGTATCAGACAAATTGGATGCTAAGTCTGATAAATGTCTATTTATTGGATACCCTAAGGAAACAAGGGGTTACCAATTCTATCATCCTGTGGAACAAAAGGTGTTTGTTTCAAGGCATGCTGTGTTTCTAGAGAAAGAGTTTCTCTTGCAAGAAAAAGGGGAGTGTCGTCGAGCTTGAGGAGGCTCGAGAGACTCAAATAGACATTGATGAGATACCTGGTGAAGCACAACAGCCGACAACTCATAGTGATGAGCAATCGGCTGGACCTATTGTAACACCACATCTTCGTAGATTTGGCAGAACACGCAATATTCCTGAGAGATATGGATTTCTCGTAAGTGAATCGAACGACGTGTTACTCATTGATGATGAGGAGCCTACTAGTTATGAAGAAGTGCTGACAAGTTCAAAAAGGGATAAGTGGCTTGGTGCCATGAAGTCGGAAATGGATTCCATGTATGAAAACCAAGTTTGGAACTTGGTTGACCCACCTGAAGGCATAAAGCCTATAGGGTGCAAGTGGGTTTTCAAGAAGAAAACCGACATGGATGGTAATGTGATTACCTATATGGCTAGATTGGTGGCGAAAGGATATCATCAAAAATAAGGCGTTGATTATGACGAAACCTATTCGCCTATAGCTATGCCTAAATCCATTCGGATGCTCCTGGCCATAGCGGCTCATTATGATTATGAGATATGACATATGGATGTGAAAACAACTTTCCTTAATGGAAACCTGCTCGAGGACGTGTATATGATACAAGCTGAGGGTTTCACATCGGTTGATAAAACCAAGGTATGCAAATTGCGACGGTCCATTTATGGATTGAAGCAAGCATCCAGGAGCTGGAATATCCGTTTTGATGAGACAATCAAAAAGTTTGATTTCTCACAAAATCCAGACGAACCTTGTGTGTACAAGAAGGTTAGTGGGAGTGCAGTCGTGTTCCTAGTATTATATGTCGATGACATATTACTTATAGGAAACGATGTTTCAATCTTACAGTCAGTTAAGGTTTGGTTATCCAAAACATTCTCCATGAAAGACCTGGGAGAAGCAACCTACATCCTCGGGATTAAGATCTATAGAGATAGATCGAAACGGTTGCTTGGTCTTTCACAGTCTACATATATAGACCGAGTGCTAAAGAGGTTTAGCATGTCGGAATCCAAGAAAGGTTTCCTACCCATCAGGCATAGGGTACACCTTTCGAAGTCTATGTGTCCGCGCACAGAAGACGAGAGGATTTGCATGAGTAAGATTCCCTATGCATCCGCAATAGGATCTATCATGTATGCTACGTTATGTACGAGGCCCGATGTATCATATGCTCTGAGTGTCACGAGCAGATACCAGTCTGATCCAGGAATGGATCATTGGGTGGATGTTAAGACGATCCTTAAGTACTTGAGAAGAACTAAGGATGTGTTCCTAATATATGGAGAAGGGTACATGGTGATACGTGGGTATACGGATGCCAACTCCAGACAGACAAGGATGATTCCATGTCTCAGTCTTGGTATGTATTCACCTGGAATGGAGGCGCAATAAGTTGGAAAGGTTCCAAGCTTGACACTATAGCGGATTCTGCCACTAAGACAAAATACATTGCAGCTTTGGAAGCATCAAAGAAAGCGGTTTGGATCAAGAAGTTCATCTTTGAACTTGATGTGGTCTCATCAATGATCCAAACATGTGCTTCGCCGCTATCATCTTTTCAGAGAGATCATCAGTAGGAACGAAATACAAATCGAGAAAATTCTCACTGAAAGGAACTTAGCGAATCCTTTGACTAAAGCATTACCTCAAAGTAAGTTTGAGGGTCATGTTAATGCTTATGGTATCGGATACCGTAGCGATTGACATTAGGTCAAGTGGGAGTCTGTTAGTAATATATGAGAGATGTCCTAAGGCAATCGCCTTATGTATGAACCATTTATATGATAAATGAAGATTCACTATTTGAGTATACATGTTTCATGTATTTGATTGGATCTTAAACTCATTTACTGAATGTCCACGATGCGATTCACAGCATGAGAGAATTTGTGATTGGATCACAACTAGTGAGTATCTCTACATGTGTAATTGTGATGTATCGGAATTATCCCTAGTCGATGAATTGATGGATTTGGACACCATCAATTCTGTCGAGACTAGCACGAGGTATACTCCTTGGTGTATCCAAGCAGCTGATTCTCACTGGCTGGAGACATTGTGATGTCCGGAGTTGATCGTGGATGCTAGTTATGGTAACTAGTTCATTGGAGTGACCAGCAGTAAAACTTCATATGGTTCTCTACATATATAGATATGTCAATGAAGTTCTTACTGTAGCTTAAGTGCGATGTTCCTTTGACTTGCTGTATTCAAGTCATCTTGATCATGGAGACTTATGCTTTGACATCTTAAGCAAGCATCTCTAAGGAGATGTGGACCCGGGATGATTTGGTATAAGTCGAAGTGATCGAAGGTGTTTGAATAGCCTATAAAGGATTCACCACTCCTTGCGAGGAGATGTATACCCATGGCCTCTCGTCGGATTGTTACTAAAGTCTTTGGCCAAAGCATTACATGTTTAGAGTAAGGTACTCTTCGATACATGTGCAGTAACTAGAATCCGTAGGATGAGGAATTGATATTTGGGCTAGGTGTGACGTAGTCAGCCTAGTGGGGACTGACACTATAGACCATGTCCTGAACCAAGTGGGTATAAGATGAGTGAAGGGAATGGGGCACGAATCATTCGAGCTGCTGAAGGGTTTCAAAAATAGTTCTGGATCAACCGTTGATCTTTTCGGTTAATTGGGGATCATGATGTACTACTAGGTGCCACTCATGATCGTTCTATAATTAATGGTTAATTATAGACGACCAACATAAACCGAGAACCTATTTGGTCACACGCACAACGAGCGTAATCCGAAGGATTTAAAACGAGCTTGAGAATGGGATTCTCAGACCGAGAGAAACTATGTTTAGTTGGACCAAACATGGAGCGAGCATGAAATCGTTTCAGGCGCAATGGAAGCGTGGATGAGCCGTGTCTTATAAAGACATAATGGATGGACCAAAATAGTTTGGTTCTAATCCAATGGAGGAGAATAAACCAAATGGTTTGGTTTATTTTAAAACGAATGAACCAAAAGTTGGTTCGGTTCGTTTTAACTTAAAATAAACCATCATGGTTTGGTTTATTTTAACTTATCTTAATGGAGCGGGTTAACGGGCCTAATGGTTATGATTCAATAACCATTAAGAGAATTAGTTCTCTATAAAAGAGGGCTTAAGGGATAATTAAGACCTAATCCACAATCCAAAGGTTGCCGCCCACTCCATTGAGGGAGCTCTCGGCGCCAACCCTAAACTGCCGCCCATTGCTCCTTCAACAGCCGTCCAGAAGGCTTCTTCCTTCCCCCTCGCCGGCGTCGAGCTGCTGCTGGTTAGTGCTCCGGTGATCTCCTTCAAGTTTGGCATCAAGGTGAGCTCTATCTCCCTTGGTTGGCCGGCGCCTATCACCTCCACCAAAGCTGTCCAGTTTTCTAGACAGCTTGTTCTCCTCTCGTCGGAACGTCGTTTGGACGACGGTTAGAGCTCCGACAGCGGCTAACTTACCGGGGATTCGATCTCCGGTAATCCTCTGAGGTGGAGGATGAAGGATTCGTCAATTGGTTGACGAATACCTCTCCAGAGAAGCGAGTTTTGAGAACTCGTATTAGGATCCGAATTTGGATTCGGATCGTGATCATCTCTCGATCACGTCATCTTCAACACGAGGCTAGTAACCCGTACGAAGACGAAGCTCGTGGCTTAGCGAAGTCATCCCAAGGAACTCGGCGTGGATACGGATAGAGACGATTCTAGCAAGGATAGTTCCGGTTGATGCCGTTCCCGCTACACGTCATACGAAAGGTATAACGTAGATAAATTTCCTTTTATTGCAAATTTAAATTTACAGTTATGTCTACACTTGTTGTAATATGCATGCGTGTGTTGTGTGTATTGTAATAAATGTAGATTTATTATTTTTATTGCTTCCGCTGTGTTCATGTTTACGAAACGTGATCGAACACACACACGCCGCGGTGCCGGAAACCCAACAGAAGGCTCAAGCAAGGATTTTCTTGGGCGATTTGAAGGGGAATTGTTGGTGCACTTCCAGTCCTTCAAGGCTAGTCCAAGGCAACTAATGATCAAGCAACCAAAGTTCTCTTATAAAGTGTTTTTCTTTACTTGCATTGTATTTCTTACTTGTATTAGCTTGTATCTTTTGTATTACTTAGTGTAATCCTTGTACGAGGTTTCTCCACCTCCGACTTGTGTCGAGAAGGAGTTATTTGTGATTAGTGAGTACGTGTACATCACTAGAGCTCGATCCATGGAGTAGGAACTGTGCGATTCCGAACCACGTTAAATATTTGTGTATTGGTGTGTTCGTGTTTGTCTTACTTCATTATTGTTTTTATCATTATCATTCCGCTGTGCATAACGAGTTTTGTAGAGATGAACACAAAAGATTTCCATCATCATACGATCACAATGCTATTCACCCCCCCCCCTCTAGCGGCCTCAAATCAGAGCCCGGGTCTCTTCTACGGACTAATCGCCGAGAGCTAAGACAAAGATGCTAGAGGGTGAAGATGGAGTTGGAAGAACAACTTGGATGGGATATCAACACACCTATCCCTTATACCTTCTATGGACAAGAAGGGTTTAAACAATGGAAGTCAAGAATCGAAGACTTCCTAATGATGAGGGACTTCGAAGAATGGTCCATTTTAATGGAGGGATATTGATGGTGCAGTAGGCACCTAAGTCGAACCTGAGTTTTGATTATAGCAAACGATACAAAGTTAAGCTCATGTCATTATCTCACGAGCTGAATCGAGTGTGCAGAAGATTGCTATAGCTAGAGCTGAAGGCTAGCGACACCCGGAGGAAGCCGCGGTGGTCGGGCGACACTCGAGTGACTTCGGAGGGAGCCGAAGGAATCGAGTGGAAGGCCGGAAGCAAAAGCAACATGGTAAGTATCGAGGTAAGCTCGTGTGTGCGAGCGTAAGTGAGGTCGTATCCTCCTTACGGGGATGGTCTTAAGCGTAGATCCGACCAAAGACATCCCATCGATGGTCTAGGTCGAGATCGGACGGTCGAAGGCCGTCGAAATAATGTTTTCTTTGAGCTAACTTTGACTTGCAACAAGCATCGATCGACCGCACTTGGAGGACTCGACCCGCCACAATCACCGATCGTCGGAGGTCAAGACTGATGATGTCGCCATCACGATCGACTGATGATGGCCATCAGTCGACTAATGGTCAATGATCAGCTTCGAGGAGTCAAGACTTATCACCCCATTTCAAGGAGATTGGTGCTCAATTGTGATTGGCTAGGGTTCCTCTCAAAAAGGGGCTCAAAGGCTATAAAAGGAGGGCTAATCCTGGTTTCTTCATCAATTCCAAGCTTCCAAAAGCCTCCGCATGCTACCACTCTCCGACAACGAAATCTTTCTTCTCCGACATCTAGGGTTAATTTTCTTTATTTTTTGTACGTCGGTATTAGCTTTATATCAGTTGTTTATTTACTTGTTTCGGAGCTTTTATCATAAACGAGGAGAGGGGGAGTGTCCCTCTACCTCAAGTTTTGTTCCTTCTTGTATCGATTAACTCCTACCTCCAACGAGGAGGAGTTCGTTTAGTGTTTTTCCCTCCGTGCGTGGTCAAGGACCACTAGGGCCTTGGAGTAGTAGCCGAAGGCTACGAACCAAGTAAAATATTTGTCTTCTCTTTTTATTGCTTATCTTTTCCGCTACAAATTAATTATCTACTCGGTTTTTAAACGAACGAACAAAAAGAAAGTTTTAACGCTATTCACCCCCCCTCTAGCATTTTAAATCGATCCAATAATTGGTATTATAGCCGGGGGTTGCTAAGATTTGGTGAAACCACCAATCTAGCCATTTTATAGATTTTTTTATTTTTTTTAATTCTGTTTTATCTCTTTTTGTTAGATTTTCTTCCGCACTACTAATCCAAGATGCAAGTCTTGGTACTTTCCTGTGTTTTTGTCGTTGCTAGGTTTTCGTTTTAGTCTCCTAGTTTTTTTGTTCCAATGGCCCATCTCGAGGGTTTTAGCACCGTCTGACCTCCGTTTTACAACGGAGATAATTTCCATTACTGGAAAGGTCGGATGGAATGCTTTCTCAAAACCCAAATCGAGATGTGGATCATAATCCAAACGGGTTTCACACTTTCGACTAACGAAGTGGGTGAATCCTTGGGTTATGATCAATGGACCATTGCGACAAAACGACAAGTCGAAGCCGATGCCAAGGCAACACAAATCCTCCAATGCAGCTTGTCCAAGGAGGAGTTAAATCGCGTCGGCCCCTTCATCAGCGCAAAGGACCTATGGACAAAGCTAGTGGAGCTACACGAAGGGACCGATGAAGCCAAGGTATGTAAGCGCGACCTTCTATTTAATAAATTATATAATCTAAAAATGCAGGAACATGAAATGGCAACGCAACTCCACGCTCGCGTCCAGGACATAGTCAACAATCTACGCGCAATCGGGCAAAAGGTCGAAAACTGCGACCTTATAAGGTATGTCCTAAACTCCTTTCCGAGGACTACCTTATGGGCATCCATGGTCGATGCCTACAAGGTCTCCAAGGATCTCTCTAAACTTAGATTAGATGAACTTTTTTTTTATTTCGAACTTCATGAGCAGTCTAACTCAGAACCCGAGAAAGGTATAGCACTATTTGCAGGTTCAAAGAAGAAAACCGCCAGCAAGCCACCCCCAAAGGAAGAAGAGGATGAGTCCAATTCGGAGGTCGACTCAGAAATGGAGGCCGAACTAGTCAACCTAGTTCGAAGGATAGTCAAGGGCTGAAAACAAACCGTCACTTGACCCAATGAAGGTAAGCCTAAAAGTTCAAACATAAGATGTTATGAATGCAACAGGTTTGGACACATTAAGTCCGAATGCCCAAAACTCAAGAGCAAGGCACCAAAACACAAAAAGGCACCTAACGCTACTTGGGAAGAAGCTTCCGAGGAAGAAGATAACGATTATAGTGCAATTAAGTTTTTAAATAAAAAGTTAGCTAAGTCGGAGTCCAAGGTCGAGACCCTGGTTGAGGAAGTTAAACTCCTCAAACACGAGGTCTCCTTAACCTCTTCGACTAGTCGAGTTCAAGAGAAGGACTCAACTCAAATTGAAAAACTCGAAGTTGAGAACTCACTCTTGAAGAGTCAAGTCGAAGATCTTAGGAATACGTTGGAAAGGTTTACTTTGGGATCCAAAGGACTTGACCTCCTACTTGGATCGCAAAGGGCCGTGTACAACAAGGCCGGGCTAGGGTTTAGCTCAAACACGACCAATAAGTCGTATATGTCAATCGTAAGTCGACATAAAAAATGTGTCCAAGCATGAGTCCCTAAGACCACCTTGATTTCAAACTTAGGATCAAACCAGTACTGGGTTCCTAAGGACCAAATCCACTATGTGGAGAGACCGAATCGAAACAATGGTCTAGGGGGAGCTAGTACGAAATTTGTTTGTGTTTTAACTTAGAAATTGCATGCTTAGGTTTTCATTTAGTTTGATTTTTCTTTTTAGAATGGTTAGATAGGACTATAACTCGTCAATACTTGATAACATAGTACCAGGATGCGACGAGATGATAGTACGCTAGGAAAGCGGAGTCTTGTGTATTCGGGCTAGATAAGGCGTATCTAGTTCGATGCACTTGACCAAGCGGAACTAGCTGAAGCTACCTCGCCGTTTCCTAGACTAGTTAGACCAGGAAGTGGTCTTAGGTGAGTCAAGTCTCTATTTTCTTGAAAATGGCTTTGTCTAAGGAAGTGGTCGTTGTTCCGATCAAAGAAGGCCTCTGTGCCTCGCCACGACCTGGAAGCCATGATCTTGAAAAGGTGACTTGATGAGCCTAAGGTCAAATCCGAATCTAACGCAAGGTTGACAAGTGTTTAAGTCATTAAATTTAATTCAACTAAAATTGGAAGTCATCTCACAAGAACATATAGGATTAACATGTTTGATCATGTAGACATGGGTGAGATGATTTAGGTTAATTTTCAACCAATTTTTAATAAATCCAATATCCGATCCAACTACCTTGCGTGTAGGATCAATGGATGTTGGACAGTGGTTGCTCCCGACACATGACCGGGGATCAACTCAAGTTTTCGAAGCTTCGATTCAAACGATAAGGATCGGTAGCCTTCGGAAATAACGGCAAGCTCAAAATCATCGGATCAGGTGATATTGAGCTTAACTCAAATTTTGTCATTCAAAACGTTTTATTAGTAGAAAATTTTCAATATAATCTTCTCAGTGTAAGCTAATTGTGTGATAATAACTATAAGGTCATATTTCTAGAAAATGAATGCGTAATTAATACAAACGAAACCTCTAAAACAATTCTTAAAGAGACTAGAAATAACAACATTTACACTATCAACTTAATTAACTCTTCAACTAAGTGTGACACGGCAAGAGGAATCATGGTTGTGGCACCGATGACTCGGTCACTCACACCCAAGACTCATCCACAAGATGAGTCAGAGTGATTTAGTCAGAGTTTTGCCTAACCTCAACAACTTGGATAATAAAATATGTAATGCTTGTCAACAAGGTAAACAATCTAGGACACAACATCAACTAACTAGTCAAGAACGAACCAAAAGTGTGCTTGAGCTCCTACACATGGATCTATTTGATTCACACGGAGCTAAGTCACTTAACGGAAGTAAATTCTGTTTAGTCATTATTGATGACTACTCTACATTTACTTGGGTTAGGTTCATCAAACACAAAAGTGATACCCTAGATCAATTAATCAACCTATTTAAGTTAATAGAAAATCAACAAAGCATTAAAATCAAAAGACTTAGGACTGATCATGGTGGTGAATTTGAAAACCATAGGTTTACAGAATTCTGTAACCTAAATGGATACCACCATGAGTTCTCTTGCCCTAGAACTCCACAACAAAATGGCTTAGTAGAACGCAAAAATAGAACCCTACAAGAAGCCGCTAGGACAATGCTTAATGAGTATAACCTACCTGATAGGTTTTGGGCCGAAGCCGTGAGTACGACATGCTATGTCCAGAATAGGATCCTTATGGTAAAGAGGCACCTTAAGACCTCATACGAGATTTATCACGATAAAATACCTAACATCAAGTATTTTAGGGTATTTGGGTGTAAGGTACATATCCTAAACACTAAAGATTACCTAGGGAAATTTACATCCAAAACCACGACCGGAATCTTTCTAGGATACTCGACTACAAGTAGAGCTTATAGAGTATATAATCACGACACCCTTAGAGTCGAGGAGACCATCAATGTAGTATTTGATGAAGGACACGAACCTACAAAGCCCCCGGCAAGCCCAATTAGCGAGCCAACTCATACTAGACCTAACTCTGATCCGGAGATCAGGTCTAGTGTTAATCCTAATCTAAGTCAACCAAGTCACTCTATCGACCAAGTGATAGATGACTCCAACCAAACTAGAACTCAAACAAGCCATCCTATGGATCAAGTTGTAGACTCAAATCCAAATCCAGCTAGGACTCAAACGAATCATCCTATCGACCAAGTGATAGGTGATCCAAGTCTAGGAGTTCGAACTTGAGCCTCATACAGAAACCTTAGTCAAATATCTTTGATTTCTAAAATTGAACCCAAAACTATTGACCAAGCTCTTCTTGATCCCGATTGGATTATTGCAATGCAAGAAGAGTTGGCTCAATTCACTAGGAACGAAGTATGGGAATTAGTACCACCACCTAAAGATAAAACAATCATTGGAACAAGGTGGGTGTTTAGAAATAAAATTGATGATAAAGGTGAAGTAGTTAGAAATAAAGTTAGACTAGTTGCTAAAGGGTTTAGTCAAGTCAAAGGTTTAGATTACGATGAGACCTATGCCTCAGTAGCTAGATTAGAGTCCATTCGAATGCTATTAGCATATGCAACACATCGAGGATTTAATTTGTTTCAAATGGATGTGAAATCTGCATTCTTAAATGGATACATTAAAGAAGAAGTTTATGTTAGTCAACCCCCCGGTTTCGAAAGTTTAGATAAACCCGATCATGTCCTTAGGTTAAAAAAAGCTCTTTATGGACTTAAATAAGCTCCGTGAGCTTGGTACGAGAGACTTTCGATTTATCTTAAGTCCAAAGGCTTTAACCAAGGTGTAGTTGACCCAACCCTTTTCATAAAAACCTTAGGTAAAGACATATTCATAGCCCAAATCTACGTAGATGATATTATTTTCGGAACCACCAACTCAATCCTACTAAATGAGTTTATTTCACTTATGGAAAGCGAATTTGAAATGAATTTAGTAGGAGAATTAAGTTTCTTCTTAGGATTACAAATTAAACAAACTAAAGATGGAATATACCTACATCAATGCAAATATACTAGGGAAATAATTAAACGCTTTGTAATGCAAGACGCTAAAATTATTAATACCCCAATGGCAACTAATGTTAATATAGAAGAAGATGTAATTGGAAACTCAATTGATTTAAAATACTATAGGAGCATAATAGGGAGTCTCCTTTACTTAACTGTAAGCCGACCTGATATCTTATTTGCAGTGAGTATGTGCGCAAGGTTTCAAACCTGTGCCAAGGAGTCTCACCTAACTCTAGTCAAGCGTATCCTTAGATATCTAAAGGGTACACTTAATGTCAGTATTTGGTATCCTAGATCTACCGAGTTCGAACTAACCGGCTACTCCAATTAGGACTATGCTGGTAGTAAGCTCGATAGAAAGAGCACGAGTGGTTGTTGTCAACTTCTCGGCTCGAGTCTAGTGTGTTGGTGCAGTAGGAAGCAACACTGTGTTGCCTTATCTACCGCCAAAGCCGAATACATCGCGATGGGTGAGTGTGTCACTCAACTTCTTTGGATGAAACACACTCTCCGCGACTTTAAGTTAGACTTTACGAATACTAAACTTCACGTAGATAACATTAGTTCAATTAATCTTACTAAGAATCCGATATGTCACTCTAGGACCAAACATATGTTAGGACCTTTGTAACGCTAGAGGGGGGGGTGATTAGCGTTTCTTCGTTTCTACAATCAAGTTAGCGGAAGCAATACAAATACAAAACAAATACAAATACGAAATAAGAAACCAAACGCTAACACCCAATTTACGTGGTTCGGAGATGACGCTCCTACTCCACGGCAATCCGTAAGGTGGATTAGCCCTAGCCAAGCTTCACTATCTTCTCCTTTGGATGAACCAAGGTGGAGAAACCTTTCTTACAATACACTCCTCTTCTTTACAATGATGGATGATGAAGAACAATAGAAGAGGAGGTTTTGGATTGCTAAAAACACTTAGAAAACTTGGTGAGCACGAGGATGAAGTTAGGAGTTAGAGCACTAGCCTCCCCATGCCCCCATGACCCTTTTTATAGAAGAGGGGCTGTTTTCCGTTGGCCTCGATCGGTCGATGCATGCCATCCCGATTGCCAGCCACGGCCAAACGCGATCTCGCGGAGATTCATAGCCGCAATCTCCAGCGGCGGTGATCGGTCGGTGATCTCTCCATCGATCGATGGAGTGATCGATCAGTGATCACGGCGAATGAGTGAGGCGCATTCTGTGGCATTCTTTCCTTGATCGGTCATTGTTTCCCATAGCGATCGTGATCGATCGAGAATCGATCGTGACATGTTCAAAGCGTGATCGATGGTCGTGGTTTCACCGACTCGGACCGACGACGACCGATCGATACATCGATCGATCGATCGATACTCATTAAGTATGAATAATTCATACTTGTTTTTAAACCCTAGACCTAGACTCAAACTTCTAGCTCCGTGATTAAGCCTTGCGCCTTCAGATCCCTCCGAGTCCGCGACTTGTTCATCCTTTGCGCTTTGCTTCCAAGAGCTTCCTTCGGTTTCATGTCTTGGGTTGCCAAATGCTTGGACTTTACGCCGCCAAGACTACAAGCTTGGACTTATGCTGCCAAGACCTTACTTTGGACTTCCTTTGCCAAGGTTCACTTGGACTTTACGCTGCCAAGACTACAAGCTTGGTCTTATGCTGCCAAGTCCATCCCTTGGACTTCCTTTGCCAAGATCATACTTGGACTTCTCTTTTACCTGTCACTTAAACACATTCGCAATTAGATCACAATACATTGCCTAACTTAAATGATTATCCAAACATCAAAACACATAAATGCTTGGAGCATTGTTGCACCAACAATCTCCCCCTTTTTGATGTTTGACAATCATTTAAGTTAGGTCTTTTTAATCATATTTCCAATATAGATTCTAGCAAACATTCCTTCTCCCCCTTTGACAGACATCAAAAAGAGAAGGATTCATAAATGAAAGAGTTAAGGGTATTGGATCTTGGACTAAGGTATAAGATTGAAATTAGGCTCCCCCTTAATCCAAGATATGATGTGTAAACCATATTTGAAGCAAAGCATATCAAGGAATTAACCATGAAGTTCTAGCTTTGCACCAACAATGGATTTTAGGGAAGAAAACGCTATTATATATGAAACTCCCCCTAAAACACTGCATTAATCTGTCCTACAACTTTGTTTATTGCAATATTATCATACCATAGTTTTAGGACATCAAGGATACACTAAATATCAGAAAATGGAGTTTAATATCAGAAAGCGTGTATCTCGGGTTTACGAACGATCATTGCTATCAAATTTGACCTTTTATTTAACTTTAGAAATGCAGAGAAATTCCAGAAATCTTGAAAATCACGAAATTTAGATTACACATTACTTAAATCATACTTGATGAAGGAAAAATAATTTGAAAAATATATGTTTTTCAGATTTCAAGATTGATACAACCTTGGAATCTAACAAAAGTTCTAAAGAGTTTGCAACCTTTGTATCACTTTTGTGGTTCATTTGGAAATTGTTTTTCAAAATATGATGAACATAGTTTAAAATATATATTATTTGGAATTTCCAACCATGTTCTTTGAGCTATGTATCCATTACTTGAATACAAGCCTTCCCAATGATTGGTCCATAAGGTGTTTATGTCTCTAGGTGTGTCATTGGCCCATAGTAATGCATAACAAGCATGATGAGCCAAGTACACCTTCCTATTATCTCACATGGTTCTAGGTGTCTCAATACAAAAATCAAGGTTCTTAAGGCTTTTTGTGAGATGTAACAAGGTATAAAGATAACATATAATCATGGGATTATGCAAGCCTAGAATTTTACTCCACAAAGCACATACCAAGCTCTCTCCTTAAAGATGAAAATTCATTTTCGGGAAGAGCTTTGGTGAAGATATCGGCAAGGTTGGACTTAGATTCTACATAATTAAGTTCAATGTCCCCTCTTGCCACATGATCTCTTATGAAGTGATGTTTCACTTCAATGTGCTTAGTCCTAGAGTGATGTACCGGATTTTTGGTCAAGTTGATGGTACTCACATTGTCACAATAAACCTTAATGTTAGAGTAGTGTAGCTCATAGTCCACAAGAGTATGTCTCATCCAAAGCAATTGAGCTACACAACCACCCATAGCCACATATTCGGCTTCGGTGGTTGATAAAGCAACACAATGTTGCTTCCTACTACTCCAACTAACTAGGGAGGACCCAAGAAATTGGCATCCACCACTAGTACTTTTCTTATCCAATTTGCACCCGGCATAATCGGAATCGGTATAACCAAGCAATTCAAATGACCTAGTCCTAGGATACCAAAGTCCTACATTTAGAGTACTTTTAATATATCTTAAAATTCTTTTGACGGCTACTAAATGTGATTCTTTGGCACAAGATTGGTATCTTGCACACATACCTACCGCAAATAAAATATCGGGTCTACTAGCGGTTAGGTATAGTAGGCTACCTATCATACTCCTATAAAGTTTAAGATCGATTGATTTACCATCATGATCACTATCTATTCTAGTGCTAGTGGCCATAGGAGTGCTTACAATTTTGGCATTTTCCAAACCAAATTTCTTGATCATTTCATTTGCATATTTGGTTTGATAAATATGGATACCTTCATTGGTTTGTTTTACTTGTAATCCTAGGAAAAAAATTGAGTTCTACAACTAGACTCTTTTCAAATTAATTTTACATTTTTTTTATAAAGTCTTGAAGTAGATCATCATTTGTAGACCCAAAGATGATATCATCAACATATACTTGGGCTATGAATATATCTTTCAATGTTGACTTTATAAATAAGGTTTGATCTACTTGTCCTCTTCTAAAATCCTTAGAAATTAAGAAGGATGACAATCTTTCATACCATGCCCTAGGAGCTTGTTTTAACCCATATAATGCTTTCCTAAGCTTATATACATGATTTGGATAATCTATGTTCTCAAACCCGGGTGGTTGCTCTACATACACTTCCTCCTTAATAAAACCATTTAAAAATGCCGATTTAACATCCATTTGGTAAAGTTTAAATCCCATGTAGGAGGCATACCCTAAGAGAATTCTAATAGATTCTAATCTAGCAACCCTGGCATAATTCTCATCGTAGTCAAGCCCCTCAACTTGATTGAATCCTAGCAACCAACCTAGCCTTATTTCTAGTGATGTTCCTTGGTCATCTAACTTATTCCTAAAGACCCATCTTGTAGTAATTATGGTGCTGTCATTGGGTCTAGGTACTAACTCCCAAACTTGACTCCTCTCAAATTGAGCCAATTCATCTTGCATTGCCAAAATCCAATCCGGATCATGGAGTGCATCATTGATCGATTTAGGCTCAATTTGTGAGATGAGAGCAACTTGACTAGTAGGAGCCCTATGAAATGACCTAGTTCTTACTCCTTGAGATAGATCTCCTACTACTTGGTCAAGTGGATGATCTTGATGAATTCTTAGGTTTCTAGAAGGGGTTTCGAATTGATCATTGTTATCCTCCACCCTTCTTTCATCATCGGAATCTTCTTTTCTTCCCCCTTGATCATTGCCCCTAATGGTCAAATTTTGAAGTTTTTGGGTAATGTCTTGATTATTGTCATTAATATCCTTATCAATGGAGGACTTTCTAGGGTAGGTACTCGTAGTTTCATCAAATTTAACATTTGAGGACTCCTCAATCCCTTGGGTTCTCTTATTGTAGACTCTATACCCTTTACTTGTGGATGAGTATCCAACTAAAATTCCCTCATCCGCTTTAGATTCAAATTTCCCTAAGTTGTCTTTGGTATTTAAGATATAAACTTTACATCCAAAGACTTTGAAATAGTGAATTGTAGGAATAGTTCCATTCCATAGTTCAAAAGGTGTCTTTCCTAAAAACCTATGGATTTGAACCCTATTTTGGATATAGCAAGTATTAACGCTTCGCCACAAGTAGCTAGGTAGAGAGTATGCATTTAGCATAGTCCTAGCCGCTTCTTGTAGGGCATGATTTCTCCTTTCCACCACCCCATTTTGTTGGGGTGTTCTAGGACAAGAGAACTCATGCTTGTACCCTTGCTCTAAACAAAATTGTGAAAATTTAAAGTTTTCACCACCACCATGATCACTACGGATCCGGTTGATTTTGAGTTTCTTTTCATTTTCAACCCTTTTACTAAATCCTATGATTATTTCTAAGGTATCATCCTTATGTTTCATAAAGTAAACCCAAGTATACCTAGAAAAATCATCCACAATGACTAAACAATATTTGTTACCATTTAAAGATGGAGTGCTATGGCAATCAAATAAATCAAGATGCAATAATTCTAATGGTAAAGACATATTAGTTAAGGTTTTACCTTTGTGTGATGCTTTTGTTTGTTTTCCTTCTTGGCATGCATCACACATTTTGTTCTTGACATACTTGATCTTTGGTAACCCTTTGACCAACTCCATCTTGGCTACTTTGGCTATGTTTTTCATGTTGACGTGCCCAATCTTCTATGCCATAGCCAACATTCTTCCTCTTTTGCCACAAGACACTTAGTAGAAATGTTAGAAGCATATGAAAGATCAACATAATAGATGTTTGATTTTCTATATCCAACTAACATGCAATCATTTAATTCATTGTGTTTAATCATGCATTTAGAGGATTCAAACGAGACATGATAGTTTGCATCACAAAGTTGACTAACACTTAATAAATTAAACTTCATATTTTCAACTAGCAAGACTTTGTGAATAACAATTTTAGGGATACCTCAATTGTACCTCTACCTAGTATCTTGAGTTTTCCACTATTTCCAAAGATACCGCTCCCATCTTCACGTATTTAATTGTGGAGAAATTGCTCACAACCCCCGTCAAATTTGTTGAGCAACCGCTATCCACAAACCACATACCTCGCTCTCCTACCTAAATCACATGAAAAACACAATCATTTTGTACCCAAACATTAGGACCGGTAACATAAATTAAAAACTTCTTAGGTACCCAAGCTTTCTTAACCTTACCCTTAATGGTTCCTTTCCTATTAATTAATGAAATATAAGCAACCTCTTTCTCTTTTGGCTTATATCCTAAACCGGCCTTGTTATAAACCGCTCTTTGCCTACTAAGGATCATGTCAAGACCTTTTGAGCCATTTGAAAATTTTTCTAAACATGTTTTCAATTTACTAACCTCATCCTTAAGTTTTTCATTTTCTTCCCTAAGCATGCAAGAGTCAACATGTAAAAGTTTTCATCCCTAATGGCTTTTAATTCTATCTTCATGCTCTTAACCTTAGATTTAGATTTATCTAGAGCTTCTTGAAGATATGCAATTGATTTGTAAAGAAGTTCTACTTTAGGAGAATTCATTACCTCATCGTCACTAGATGACGATTCATCATGAGGAGCTTTCTTCTTGGCAGCGTTCCGGAATCATCTCCTAGTGCCATGAGTGCCACATGGCGAGTGATGTGGCAAAGCTCATCATCGGAAGATGAGTCTTCAACGCTTGGTGTGTCCCATGTGGTTTGAGCCACCATAGCCTCCTTCTTCTTCTTCTCCTTCTTGTCCTTCTTCTTCTTTTCTTTTTCCTCCTTCTTCTTTAGCTCCGGGCAATTTGGCTTTATGTGCCCCTTCTTATTGCAAGCATGACAAATCACATTATTGTTAAAATTTGAATTACCACTACTTTTACCTCTTGATGAGTGGAACCCCTTCCTTGCTTCTCTATTCTTGAATTCCTTTGATTTTCTAAGGAACTTCTTGACAAAATGGGCCACTTCACTAGCGAGTCTCCATCACTACTTGACTCTTGCTCCGACTCGGATGAAGATGACACCTCTTTCCTTTCTTTCTTCTTCTTTTCTTTCTTTTCAACAAATAGGGCCAAACCCTTTTCCTTAGAAGACATGTTAGTTTGTTCATGCAATTCAAACTCACAAAATAGTTCATCAATTTTAATTTGTGAGAGATCCCTAGTTACCTTAATGGCATCAACTATAGAGGTCCATAAAGAATTTCTAGGAAAAGCTTGTAAAATATACCTTACTAAATCCCGGTTGTCAACTCGCTCACCTATGATATGGAGTCCGTTCACAATTTCCTTGAACCTTCCATGCATTTGGCTTATGGTTTCATGCATCTTCATTTGGAAGGCTTGAAGTTGTCCAATTAGAAGGTCCTTCTTTGCCCTCTTTGACTCCTTGGAACCTTCATTTAGCTCAATGAGCTTTTCCCATAGCTCCTTGGCGGATTCAAAGGCCCCACCTTGTTGAGTTGCTCCATTGTGACGCCGCATTGGATGGTGAGGATGGCTTTTGCATTTGACTCAAAGTGCGGTTCATCTCCTTGTCCAATCCTTGCTTGGAATAGGGTTTCCACGCTCATCCACCGGTTCCTCGAGCCATCTACAACACTATGCCAAATTTCAATATTACTCATTAAATAGTACTTCATCCTACCTTTCCAATATGCGAAGTGACTCCCATCGAAGAGTGGTGGCTTGGCGATGCTATATCCCTCTTGAAGAGCCATTGATGCCTTGGTTGATGGTGAGATCTTCCAAGCGATCCGGGCTCTGATACCACTTGTTAGGACCTTTGTAACGCTAGAGGGGGGGGTGATTAGCGTTTCTTCGTTTCTACAATCAAGTTAGCGGAAGCAATACAAATACAAAACAAATACAAATATGAAATAAGAAACCAAACGCTAACACCCAATTTACGTGGTTCGGAGATGACGCTCCTACTCCACGGCAATCCGTGTAAGGTGGATTAGCCCTAGCCAAGCTTCACTATCTTCTCCTTTGGATGAACCAAGGTGGAGAAACCTTTCTTACAATACACTCCTCTTCTTTACAATGATGGATGATGAAGAACAATAGAAGAGGAGGTTTTGGATTACTAAAAACACTTAGAAAACTTGGTGAGCACGAGGATGAAGTTAGGAGTTAGAGCACTAGCCTCCCCATGCTCCCCATGACCCCTTTTATAGAAGAGGATGTTTTCCGTTGGGCCTCGATCGGTCGTGATGCATGCCATCACGATCGCCGCTAACCAACGGCCACGCGCGATCTCCGAGGAGATTCGTGAGCCGCAATCTCCAACGGCGGTGATCGGTCGGTGATCTCTCCATCGATCGTGATGGAGTGATCGATCGAGTGATCACGGCAGCGGTCAGTGAGGCGCATTCGTGGCATTTCTTTCCTTGATCGATCACCGCTTCCCATAGCGGTCGACGATCGAGAAATCGATCGGCCCGACATGTTCAAGGCGATCGGTGATGGTCGGTTTCACCACGACTCGGTAAACCGACGGTCGGTGATACATCGTATCAGTCGACTGATACTCATTAAGTATGAATAATTCATACTTGTTTTTATACCCTAGACCTAGACTCAACCTTCTAGCTCCGTATTAAGCCTTGCGCCTTCAGGATCCCTCCGAGTCCGCGACTTGTTCATCCTTTGCGCTTTGCTTCCAAGAGCTTCCTTCGGTTTCGTCATGTCTTGGGTTGCCAAATGCTTGGACTTTACGCCGCCAAGACTACAAGCTTGGACTTATGCTGCCAAGACCTTACTTTGGACTTCCTTTGCCAAGGTTCACTTGGACTTTACGCTGCCAAGACTACAAGCTTGGTCTTATGCTGCCAAGTCCATCCCTTGGACTTCCTTTGCCAAGATCATACTTGGACTTCTCTTTTACCTGTCACTTAAACACATTCGCAATTAGATCACAATACATTGCCTAACTTAAATGATTATCCAAACATCAAAACACATAAATGCTTGGAGCATTGTTGCACCAACAACATATAGAGGTCAAACACCATTTCATTCGAGAACATGTGGCCAACGGAGCCATACAACTCGAATACGTTGAATCGAAGTCTAACTTAGCAGACCTATTTACTAAACCCCTACCCGAAGCCGAATTTAGTCTATTAAGATGAAGATTGGGCATGTGCGTAGTAGAATATGAACTTGCAAATTATATTTTCTTACTACTATTTCTTAAATTTCATTTTTATGGAACTAGCATAGGACATACCTTAGATATCATGCACCTATAGATTTAAGGAGCCAATACATCTCACAACACATAGGACTAATGTGTTTATGTACTTAGCCACGTAGATGGGCGTGAGATGTTAGGACCTTACTCTTGGTTCCAGATGTAGAGCTAGTGCATCGCCATGAACCACGGAGTATAATCATACATACTAACCGACTCTTGTTAGGAATAGTTTGGAACGGCTAGAGGGGGGTGAATAGCGTCAATGGAATTCTTTCGCGTTCGTGTCTACAATTTCGTTAGCGCAGCGGAATATAGATATAATACAATAACGAAATAGACAAGCAGACACAAAGACACGAAGATTTAACGTGGTTCAGAACCGCACGGTTCCTACTCCACGGATCGGGTTCGTACGAACCCTAGCGATGCCAATCACACACCACTATAATAATAACTCCTTCTCGGAACAATCCGTAGGAGGAGAAACCTCGTACAATTAATCTTACAACAATAAGATACTAATACAAGCAATTACAATAATGAAATACAATGCAAGTAAAGGAAACTACTTTACAATTGCCTTTGGATTGCTTGATTGCTTGGTTGCTTGAAATCACCTTGGAGACCCTGATTTGCAATAGCAAATCGCTCCAAAACCCTCAAGAAACTGATTGTTTTTCCTCCATCACGAGCTCCATATAAAGCTTCAACCTGTGCTGGAAAAAGTCAATCAGTCGACTGATCGGAACCATCAGTCGACTAATGCCACTGTTGTCGTGAGACAACGGCTAGATCCATGCTGGATAAGTCCAACGAAACCTTCATCCATCACCGACCGATCGATCATGACCATCATCGACCGATGGAGCCTTCACTCGACCACCGAGTCTCGACTCCATTCTGCGCCAAATATCGAGCACCACCGACCGATCACACGATCGCCGATCGCTGAGCCATCCCGATCGCAACCTATGGCGGTCGATCGCTAGGCTATTACCCGCAATAAACCCTAGTTGACTCGCCCTCGACCGCCATATGGCACCCCGACCGCACACCTCAAACATGAGGTTTTAACTCAAGTATAGTTCCTCCATACTTGCTAGATCACCCTTAGCCTAGACCTAAGCCTTCTAGCCACCTCCATCAGCCTCACGCCTCTCGGATCCCTCCAAGTCATCCATGACTTGTTCATCCATCGCACTAGCGTGTGCTTCCGTTGGCTATGTCATGCTACGGTGTCTACACCTCCAAGGCACATTGGACTTACGCCGCCAAGACTCGCTTGGACTTTACGCCGCCAACCATTGGTCTTATCTTGCCAAGACTCGCTTGGACTTTACGCAGCCAATATCAAACCCCTTGGACTTCTCATGCCAAGACTCAAACTTGGACTTTCCCTTGCCAACCCATGTTAGACTTCTCATGCCAAGACCATGCTTGGACTTTCCTTGCCAACCCATGTTGGACTTTCCATGCCAAGTACTCAAGACTTGGACTTTACCAAATGACAATTACATTGTCATATGTTTTTGTCAAAACATCAAAACATCACTCGAGTCAAACTCGAGTCCTGGTCAATCGTGACCTGGGCCGATTGCACCAACAATCTCCCCCTTTTTGATGTTTGACAAAAACCAAACAAATTATTGAGTTAGAACACTAACTCAAATCCCTTACCAATTATCCCAAATTGGTAAATACTCTCCAAATGTTCTCCCCTAAACATTCTCCCCCTTTTTGACTAACATCAAAAAGGTTTTCTCTCCAAGGAGGTCAATGTCTCATGTCCCAATGAGATCTTACAATCTCCCCCTTGATCCAAAAATACTTAGGATTCCTACCATCTTCCTAGTGATAAATCCAATATCACTCAAGAGAGACAATCCCATTTACTTTCCCAATTTCCAAATTGGGTCTCTCAAAAGTCCCATCAATTTCCCAATTGATGTCATATTCTCCCAATAACTTTTCCTCTTCAAGGAGAAAAACACATCCATCATCCCAAGATGGATACCTCCCCCTAAAGGCTTGCTCCCCCTTGACCATTGCACCAACAATGTCCTTGGGAAGTCCCTAAGCCAATTGGAACTCTAAACCATCAAAATTAAGGTTAGAAATTCAATATTGAACTTTCCAACACCTTAAAATTGATACAAATCCTAAACACTTCTCCTAATCCATATCTAATGGATTTTCACCCTTTATAATGCTACCCAAAGCATATCCTAGGGTTAGGAGTGATTAGAAATAGTGAAATCGGGTTAAACAACTTTGGTAACGAAATCAGCTATCGATCGACTCTATCGATACCCGATCGGTGATGTGTATCACCGACCGCACGAGGCAACAATGAGTGATACAATACGCAATGATCGAGTCTAACGTAGCCCATCACCATCAGAGCAATGACCGTCGATAAGAAAACCTGATTTTCAGAAATCAGACTCAACTTTTAGAAATTCATAAGTAATTCTACGTAAATAAAAAAAATCACGAAACTTGATACGTATATTACTTATCACACATACAATCAGTAAAAAATTTTGGAAAAATATTTTTACCATTGAAATAGGAGATTGGTACAAAGTTCAAAACTATTAAAAACTTTAAAGTTTTTGATCCACTTTGTATCAACTTCTACAATGATGATGACTATCAAAAGATAGATTTCACCAAGGTTTTCTAAATTGATTTTAAAATGTTTTTGAAAGCCTATTTTGAACCATAATTTATTGGCTAAATATACATAGCTTGTATATTAGCTTTCCTTATGATTCTTGATGATAATTAAAATAAGTTTGAGTTCATCTAGATGCACTACCTATGCACCTTGAACCTAACTTATTATCCTAGCATCGCACATGTATCTAGGGTGTATAAATACACATACATGTCAATGTGATGTGAGATGTGAGTTTGGGTTCACTTTATCTATGGTTTCATGCATTTCCTAGGCAACCCTACTTGATTCCCTTATAAATGGGACTTCAAGTCATGCCATAGTCCTTAAATCAATTTCAACCAATTGCCTTAAATGCATGAATGATTATGGCATTAGAAATGATATAAATAAGCATATGCTCATAATCATGATGTCATGGCATAAGATGAAATTTAAGAACACATGACATCTAAAATAATCCTAAGCAATAACATGACATGGTATATGATAGGATGCAATTTCATGTCATGATATATCAACTTTCATAAGCAATACAATCATACAAGTACTCATCCAAACACACAAGATTTTCATAAACAAAAATTTCATTGAACTTAAAAATTTTAGTCTTTTACATTCAAAATCGAGATTGGCTATGCTCAATCTCACTACAGAAACTGACAACAAAAGAAAATCTAACATCCTAAATATCTAATCGTCTGCAGGAGGTGGCGGTGGAGGAGGCTGCTGACTCAGGGTCCAGGCGCATCATCTCTAACATATCGAGCTAACGCTCCTCCATCCTATCAAGGCGTCGTAGGGATGCCGGCCCGCCAATATCTCTCGACGACTGAGTCAATCGATCGCTAATAGTCTGAAATCCGGACTCACCGCCACGATGATCATCCCGATGGACCGTCGATCGTCTGATGCATCCGCATCGATCGTCCTCATCAGCGGCGTCTACATCCTCGTAGTCCTCTGCTGCATCTCTGGGTACTGGAGGATGCTCTCTGCGTGCCCTGGGTGGTGGTCGTGGCGCCAACTCCATCTGGTCAGGCCCCATCCGTAGCTTTGCTAACGAGAAGTTACGAATCGATTGTACACAGACACCTCCGATAGCGCTCTCAGAGAACCCCCTGTGGATGTTGACGCCTACGGACTCTAACCATGCGGTAATGATATGACGAAAAGGCATATGCACTTTCCCTTGTACAGGGGAAATGAAATGCACAATGCAATGGAACATGTTTAATGCAAAGTTAATATCTAACCTATGACGCATGGCGTATAGTAGAAAGAGATGGGGAGGCCGAATCTTGGCCAGACCCCGAGTGACAATGGGAAGAAAACACCCAACAATGACCTTGTAAAGGACATTGTCAGGTGCAAACAACTCAGTGATAGGAAATAAGTTTTGGGCCAGTGGACGAGGATAACCAAAAATGTGCTCATGCATGGACTCCATAGAGATATGGGCAAAGGGCTCTGGTAAAGGGAAATCCATGGTAGGGTAACACATAAAAGTGTCATCTGAGGGCTTACACTCGAGAAACTCCTGCAGTATCACAGGAGTGAACTCTAACTCGCGTTTTGCAATGCGAGTAGTGTAAGTAGGTCCGTCATCCACTTTCTTTAGGTTTTGATAAAATTCCTTAAGAAGGTCGTCATTAATAGGATGGGTGCATAGGACGACTTTCATGAGACTATAGTATGAAATTAACTCCATGACATCACTACAAGGACGGTTAAAAAAATCCTTGTCAATGTACCTAACCAACATTGGTTGGTACAATCGAGATTCACCCTCAGGTGGATCATTCCTACAGGCTCTCCTATTATGAATGCAATGTATGATATGACATGCAAGGGCAATAATACATGATTAGATAAACCTAAATTGTAACGGAAATGAAAATTAGGGCTTGGGTAAAAAAAAATTGTTACTTAGGCGCCATTTGAAGGTGTGGCTGGAGAGAAAACTCAGATGTTGCTGGGGGGTCGCCGAAGAACTCAGACGCCGAAACCCTAATCGGAACAAAGAAAAAATACACCTTAAAACATGTGAACTAGGGCTCGAAACAAGTGAAAAGAACGGAAGAGGAGAAAGTTATCTATCAAACCTAACACTTTGGGCGGTTGGCACGGCCGGAAGACTTGGTCGGAGAAGAAGAGCGATTGGAGAGAAGAAGAAGAAACTGAAGTCGCGTCGCGTGAAGACGCCGAACCCTAGCGGTTCGGGGTTATAAAATTGCGATACAGTCACCGAGCCGTCAGTCGACTGATTCGGCTCGGCAATCGACTGCTGAACCTTCTGTGACGTGCTACAGTAGCATCAGTCGACTGATGTTGCTCATCAGTCGACTGATGTGCACATCACTCGACTGCTTGTCGAGCACTCGACTGATGACCCTCGGCCTCGGTGAACAATACCATCATTCGACTGATGTATCTCATCAGTCGACTGATGTTCAATCAGTCGAGTCATGAAGCTAGCACTCGACTGATGACCGTATCATATCGCGCTACAGTGTTATCAGTCAACTAATAACTGTATCAGTCAACTGATATCTGATTTCCAGTTCTAAAATTCTGAAAATCTCGATTTCTTCATCTAATTGGTTCCATTTTATCATGTTTATCTTGTATATCGAATGTATTGATGTTATACTTATATTCATATATTTGTTAATGTATTTTTAATGTTTTATTCCATTTTTGCAAACATTAACATTCAATGATTTCCAAATCCTAACATCTCACCCTTTCTAAGTGTTAAAATACACAATCAAGGTAAAAGACTTGTTTTGTGAGATGCAATCCATCCTAAACATTCCTTCCATGCAAACATATGGCAAAACATATGAATCATGGTGAGTACAAGACATCAAGTTGTGTGACACTTGAGTATCGCTCTTGATGTTACTTTTGCACGAACTCTTGAAGTGTGCCAACAATCAAAGTTACACACTATGATCTCTAAATCTAGATTGTGCCAATTTTGATCATTTTATCAAACTTCCCAATTAGCATTGGAACATCCTAAATCCACCTAGCGTGAGTCAATCACGCTCTTAGGAACCCAAAACCGATTTGAGCTCCTAGGGTTAATTAGGTATTCCTTAGGGATAACCTCCCTAGATACCTTCCTAATGACTTTCCTAGGCTTATTAGCCTTGGTCATTTTGGTCTTGCCTAGGTTAACCTTAGGAATTGCCTTCCTAACAACCTTCTTAGTGGCCACTCTAGGTTTCTTTGAAACCTTGGCCGCTAGGCACAAACCTTGGTCAACTTTAGGGATGACCTCCCCATTGACCTTGGTCTTTCTAGACCTAGTTAGTGTTCCATAGTCAAATGGAACACTATGATAAGTCACCTTGGACTTAGGTTTGTGACCCAAACCATTATTGCCCTTGGTTGTCTTTTGACTCTTAGGTCCTAGATGTTGACTTTGACTTCTTGACCTAGGAGTTTGACCATTAGACCCTTTAAATTGATTTTGCATAATGTTAAGGGTCTTTTCAAGTTTTTCAAGCCTTGACCTCAAGACTTGATTTTCTTTTTCTAATTGCCCAATTTTAAAATTTTGATTTAAACCATGGGCATTGTACTTCCTAGGCATATGCCTAGTCCATTTAGGGTTAAAACCTAGATGTTCTTGTATTTTCTTAATAGATTCCCTAGGTATGATTTTTCTAGGGACATTAGTCTCAAATTTCTCCATATTCTTAAGGTGAACATTCTTAGCTTCTAAACAAATATGTTTGTTATTTCTAGCATGCTCTTTATGATACATAACAAAATTGCTAAAATTAGTTCTAGCATGCTTTTTAACGTTTAAATTAGATGGAGCATTATTTAAATGTACCTTAGGGTTTGCCTTAGTGGCTCCCCCTACTTGTGATGCTCCTTCTTTGGTCTTTTTGCTTCCCCTAGGACATTGATTCCTATAATATCCTTTTGCATTGCATTTGAAGCATATGATGTGCTCCTTGCTCTTGATATTTTGGGAACAGTCATTGACTTTTGTTGACTCTTAGGCGCCGGAGGAGCTTTCTTAGGCTTCTTTGAGCATTTGCTCTTGTAATGCCCATACTCCCTACACTCAAAGAACATTATATGATTTTTATTTGAAAATAAAGTGTTTGAGTTACCTAGGGTGGTGGTAGGTGCCGGAGTTGAATTTTGAGCTTCCTCATCTTGATTGGATGTTGAAGGCTCTTCTTGAGGTTGCTCCGGTGTAGAGGATGGTCTCTCCTCCTCAATCCTAGAAGTAGATGCTTCTTCCATCTCTTCTACTTCTTCTTTCTCCGATCCGGAAGTTGACTCCATCTCAACTTCCGATTCCTCACTTTCACTTGAGGATGAACTCTCCTCATGGAATCTTGCCAATTTTCTCCATAGCTCCTTGGCATACATGTAATCCCCTAGCTTGCACAAAACATCATTAGGGATTAAATCTTCCAAAAGTTTCGTTACCTTAACTTCGGTCTTGATCTTTTGACGTTGCTCTTGGGTCCACTTTTTTAATTTTAGGATATTCCCCTTCTTATCCCTAGGGGGTTCAAGGCCTTCAATGAGGATGAACCAATCCTCTATGTTCATCATCAAGAATGTTTCCATTCTTGCTCTCCACGCTGGAAAATCTTCTGGATCATATGGAGGTGGAGTATTGATATCTCATCCAAGCTTGTCTTGGAATTCCATCTTCACCCTCTAGCCTTTTGTCTTAGCTCCGGGCGGTTAGTCCGTAGAAGAGCCCCGGGCTATGATACCACTTGTTAGGAATAGTTTGGAACGGCTAGAGGGGGGTGAATAGCGTCAATGGAATTCTTTCGCGTTCGTGTCTACAATTTCGTTAGCGCAGTGGAATATAGATATAATACAATAATGAAATGGACAAGCACACACAAAGACACGAAGATTTAACATGGTTCAGAACCGCACGGTTCCTACTCCACAGATCGGGTTCGTACGAACCCTAGCGATGTCAATCACACACCACTATAATAATAACTCCTTCTCGGAACAATTCGGAGGCGGAGAAACCTTGTACAATTAATCTTACAACAATAAGATACTAATACAAGCAATTACAATAATGAAATACAATGCAAGTAAAGGAAACTACTTTACAATTGCCTTTGGATTGCTTGATTGCTTGGTTGCTTGAAATCACCTTGGAGACCCTGATTTGCAACAGCAAATCGCTCCAAAACCCTCAAGAAAGTGATTGTTTTTCCTCCATCACGAGCTCCATATATAGCTTCAACTCAGGCCGGAAAAGTCAATCACCGATCGATCGGGACCATCACGATCGATGCCATGTCGTGAGACAACGGCTAGATCCACGCTGGATAAGTCCAACGGAACCTTCATCAGTCGACTGATCATGACCATCAGTCGACTGATGCAGCCTTCACTCGACTATTTGAGTCTCGACTCCATTCTGTGCCCGAAATAAAGCACCGCCGACCGATCACGATCGATCGATCGCTTGAGCCATCACGATCGCTAACCTATAGCAATGATTGCTAGGCCATTACCCACAGTCAAACCCTTGTTGACTCGGTCCAGTCGACTGCCATATGACACCAGTCGACTGACACACCTCAAACATGAGGTTTTAACTCAAGTATGGTTCCCCCATACTTGCTAGATCACCCTTAGCCTAGACCTAAGCCTTCTAGCCACCTCCATCAGCCTCATGCCTCTCGGATCCCTCCAAGTCATCCATGACTTGTTTATCCATCGCGCTAGCCTTCAGGTGCTTCCGTCGGCTATGTCATGCTAACGGTGTCTACACCGCCAAGGCACATTGGACTTACACCGCCAAGACACTGCTTGGACTTTACGTCGCCAACCATTGGTCTTATGCTGCCAAGACTCACGCTTGAACTTTACGCAGCCAATATCAAACCCCTTGGACTTCTCATGCCAAGACTCAAACTTGGACTTTCCCTTGCCAACCCATGTTAGACTTCTCATGCCAAGACCATGCTTGGACTTTCCTTGCCAACCCATGTTGGACTTTCCATGCCAAGTACTCAAGACTTGGACTTTACCAAATGACAATTACATTGTCATATGTTTTTGTCGAAACATCAAAACATCACTCGAGTCAAACTCGAGTCCTGGTCAATCGTGACCTGGGTCGATTGCACCAACAACTCTGACCAGGACTGGTTGATCTTTTATATCAATCAAGCCAAATATGAGTCGAATATTTTATAGATGAACTTATTTTCAGTTTATTATTTTCAAAATAATGTGGAACATGCTTGGAATTTAAATTTAACACTTATTTTCCACACACACCCTCACTCTTTTCGATATATGGCAAAAGGGGGAGAAAAGCCAAAGTTAAGGGGTCAAAATTTTTCTTGATAACTTAACTCTTACTTTATATTTAAACCAAAAGTTAACTTTAAGTTTTGAAAACTTATTAAAGGCCAAGTTAAGAGAATTCTTAACTTAAACTTATTTGTGCCATCAATGTTTTACTTATTTTTAAACATTATGCCCTTAATGTTTTACTTAAGGGGAAGAAAGGGCCAAGTTAAGAAGAACTCTTAACTTAAACATTTTACTAAAGCCAACATTAAGTAATGTTAATTACTTAAAGCAACCCTCAAAGGGGAGGATTAAGGTCTTTCTTCAAGACTCACCCTCGGTCAAGGGGGAGGCTTCCTCAAGGCGGAGTACTTGAAGAAAATCCTTACTACTCCAACTTAATATTCTTTATTTTTTGTTTGTTTCTAATGGACATTATTCTTCATGATTGCTATTTACTTGACTTTGTATGTGGGTTTGCCATAAATCAAAAAGGGGGAGATTGTTGGTGCAGTAGGCACCTAAGTCGAACCTGAGTTTTGATTATAGCAAACGATACAAAGTTAAGCTCATGTCGTTATCTCACGAGCTGAATCGAGTGTGCAGAAGATTGCTATAGCTAGAGTTGAAGGCTAGCGACACCCGGAGGAAGCCGCGGTGGTCGGGCGACACTCGAGTGACTTTGGAGGGAGCCGAAGGAATCGAGTGGAAGGCCGGAAGCAAAAGCGACATGGTAAGTATCGAGGTAAGCTCGTGTGTGCGAGCGTAAGTGAGGTCGTATCCTCCTTACGGGGATGGTATTAAGTGTAGATCCGACCAAAGACATCCCATCGATGGTCTAGGTCGAGATCGGACAGTCGAAGGCCGTCGAAATAATGTTTTCTTTGAGCTAACTTTGATTTGCAGCAAGCATCAGTCGACTGCCAGCTTGGAGGACTCGACTGCCGTCAATCAGTCGACTGCCAGAGGTCAGCACTCGACTGATGTTGCCATCAGTCGACTGATGATGGCCATCAGTCGACTAATGGTCAATGATCAGCTTCGAGGAGTCAAGGCTTATCACCCCATTTCAAGGAGATTGGTGCTCAATTGTGATTGGCTAGGGTTCCTCCCGAAAAGGGGCTCAAAGGCTATAAAAGGAGGGCTAATCCTCGGGTTTCTTCATCAATTCCAAGCTTCCAAAAGCCTCCGCAAAGCTACAACTCTCCGACAACGAAGTCTTTCTTCTCAGACGTCTAGGGTTAATTTTCTTTATTTTTTGTACGTCGGTATTAGCTTTATATCAGTTATTTATTTACTTGTTTCGAAGCTTTTATCGTAAACGAGGAGAGGGGGAGTGTCCCTCTACCTCAAGTTTTGTTCCTTCTTGTATCGATTTACTCCTACCTCCAACGAGGAGGAGTTCGTTTAGTGTTTTTCCCTCCGTGCGTGGTCAAGGACCACTAGGGCCTTGGAGTAGTAGCCGAAGGCTACGAACCAAGTAAAATATTTGTCTTCTCTTTTTATTGCTTATCTTTTTCGCTGCAAATTAATTATCTACTCGGTTTTTAAACGAACGAACAAAAAGAAAGTTTTAACGCTATTCACCCCCCCCCCTCTAGCGTTTCAAATCGATCCAACAGATATAGCTATCCAATAGGACCAAAGGGAGGATTCCTCAAGAAAAAGAGATGGACCGAAGAGCAAGTCCAAGCTTTCGAGAAAAATGATAAGGTATTGAAGTTTTTAATTGATTTAATACCTAACAATATCTTGTGTATGTTAGGCAATTATGTAGATGCCAAGGAGCTATGGAGCCAAGTGGCCAAGCTCCATGAAAGTCCATCACCGGTCCAAGAGGAAGGGACCGAAGAGTGCTCATTGACTCCATCGGAAGATGTCGATGGAGGGAGCGCATCATCCTCACAAGGAAGTGAGGACTTGGAGGTTGAGAGACCATCAACATCCAAGGAGGAAGAGGAAGAGGAAGAATTGGAGGAGACCTCCACCTCTAGGTTTGAGGGGGAGGAGAGACCATCCGCACCGGAGCCGAAACAAAATTAAGAAGAAGCCTCAACCTCCATGAGGGATGAAGAACCCACTCCGATCACCATCACCCCTAGGTAACTCAAGCATGTCAATTAATAATAAAATGAATATTATATGCTTTGAGTGTAGGGACCAAGGACACTACAAGAGTAAGTGTCCTAAACGGGTTAAGAAGGCTCCTCCGGCACCAAAGGTCAAGGAAGCTTATTCCCCAACCATCAAAAACAAGGAACACGTAGTATGCTTCAAGTGCCATCAAAAGGGGCACTATAGAAGCTAATGCCCTAGGGGGAGCAAAAAGACCCAAGAAGAAGCATCACAAGTAGGGGGAGCTAAGGCTAACCCTAAGGTATATTTCAATAATGCATCTTCTTTAGTTAATAGGCAAAAGCATGCTAGGGGGTTTAATTCTCTTGCTATTGTACATGAAAAGCATGCTAGAAATAATAGATATATTTGTTTAGGTGCTAAAAATGTCCACTTAGGAAAGAAGGAGAAATTTAGGACTAATGTCCCTAAAAATATTTTACCTAAGGAATCTATCAAGAAAATAGGAGAACATCTAGGCCTTAACCCTAAATGGACTAGGCATTTGCCTAGGAAGAACCATGCCTATGGTTTAAATCAAAATTCTAAAATTGGGCAATTAGAATTAGAGAACCAAGCCTTGAGATCAAGACTTGAAAAGCTTGAGAAGACCCTTAAAATTATGCAAAATCAATTTAAAGGGTCAAGTGATCAAAAGTCTAGGTCCAAAAGTCAAAGTCAACACCTAGGACCTAAGAGTCAAAAGTCAACCAAGGGAAAGCAAGGTTTGGGTCACAAACCTAAGCCTAAGGTGGCTTATCATAGTGTTTCATTTGACTATGAAACACAAACTAGGTCTAGGAAGACCAAGGTCAATAGGGAAGTCATCCCTAGAGTTGACCAAGGTTTGTGCCTAGTGGCTAGGGTTTCTAGGAAACCTAGGGTGGCCACTAAGAAAGTTGCAAGGGGAGTTACCTCTAGAGTCAACCTAGGTAAGACCACAATGACCAAGGCTAACAAGCCTAGGAGGGTCATTAGGAAGGTATCTAGGGAGGTTATCCCTAAGGAATACTTAATTAACCCTAGGAGCTCAAATAGATTTTGGGTTCCTAAGAGCGTGATTGATTCACGCTAAATGGGTTAGGGTGTGCTAACCTTGATTGGATGGGTAGTTAACTCAACCATGGTAAAGGTGGCATTTTAGGATATTTTCAAGGTTATGGTTACCTTGGAAATACATTTGAGTCTTGATCCTAAAAGGTTTTAGGACGTGCCAATGTATTTTTGGAATTATGAAAAATCAATTAAATTGACACGATTTAGGTTTAGAGGTTAGTGTGCCATTTTGGATTTTTGGCCCACTAGGGAGATTAGTAGTAATATGGCAAAAATATACTTAATTATCTCAAATGGCAAATAATATTAAATTTTTAGGTATTATTATACCTATATATTTTATATGTCATGTTTTGTTTGCCATATGCCATGTCATGACATCATGACTATTTTTATCATTTAAATGTCATGATCATGTTTAGGAATTAGGATTGAATGTCATGAGTTTAAGTTTTATATCATATGTCATGACATCATGATCATTGGCCATGTTTATTTTTGCTATTATTATGCCATGATCATTTCATGCATTTAATTGATTAAAATTGATTTAAGGACAATGGCATAACTTGGAGTCTCATTTATAAGGGAATCAAGTAGAGTTGCCTTAGAAAAATGCATGAAACCCTAGTTTAGGTAGAACAAAACCCACATCTCACATCACATTGATATGTATGTGTATTTATACACCCTAGATACATGTGAGATGCTAGGATATGAGTTGAGTTCAAGGTGCATAGTTTTTGCATCTAGATGAATTAAAACTCATCTAATTTCAATAGTGGATCATTGGGAAAGCTTGTGTACAAGTCATGTACATTGAGCCCAAGGAACATGATCCAATATAGTTTTTCAAAATCATTTTAAAATCCATTTAGAAAACCTTGGTGAAGCCTATCTTTTTATAGCAATCACCATTGATGAGATTGATACAAAGTGAGCTAAAACATTGAAGTTTTCTTCACTTTTGGATTTTTTATCAATTTCGATATTTTATGGGTAAAATATTTTTTAAACATTTTTCACCCATTGTATTGACTATAAGTAATATACGTATCAAATTTCATGATTTTTCAATATAGGTAGAATTACTTATGATTTTTTGAAATTCAATTTTGATAGTTGAAATTCGAGAATTTTAGTTATCAGTCGACTGCCGCCTGATGGCAGTCGACTGATGTGAGTGGCAGTCGACTGATTACTGTAAGTAGTCGATTGCCAAGCTAATTTCGGAAAAAATAAGGTTGTTTAACCCATTTTCAACCATGGTAAAGGTCTCTAACCACTCCTAACCCTAGGATATGCTTTGGGAAGCATTATAAAGGGTGAAAATTCATTGGATATGAATTTGGAGAGGTGTTAGGTCAAAGTATCAAATTTAAGCATGGGAGAGTTTATGTTTGAACTTAAAACCTTAATTTTGATGGTTTAGAGTTCCTATTGGCTTAGGGACTTCCCAAGGACATTGTTGGTGCAATGGTCGAGGGGGAGCAAACCTTTAGGGGGAGTTATCCATCTTGAGATGATGGATGTGTTTCTCTTCTTGAAGGGGGAGAAGTTATTGGGAGAGTATCATCAATTAGGAAAATTGATGGGTTTTTGATACCCAATTTGGAAATTGGGAGAGTGAATAGGATTGCCTCTCTTGAGGGATATGAGACTTATCACTAGGAAGATGGTAGGCATTCTAGGTATTTTTTTGGACCAAGGGGGAGATTGTAAGATCTCATTGGGACATGAGACATTGACTTCCTTGGAGAGATAACCTTTTTGATGTTAGTCAAAAAGGGGGAGAATATTTGGGGAAGAATATTTTGGAGAAGGTTAAATTACAAATTTGGGATAATTGGTAAGGAGTTTTTGAGTTAGAAGGTCTAACTCAAATGGTTTGTTTTGTTTGGTTTTTGTCAAACATCAAAAAGGGGGAGATTGTTGGTGCAATCGGCCCAGGTCACGATTGACCAGGACTCGAACTTGGCTCGAGAGATATTTTGATGTTAGACAAAAACATATGACAATGTAATTGTCATGGTAAAGTCCAAGTCATGAGTACTTGGCATGGAAAGTCCAAGTGGGACACTTGGAAATTTGGGAAAGTCCAAGCATGGGTCTTGGCATGGAAAGTCCAACATGGGTTGGCAAGGGAAAGTCCAAGCTTGAGTCTTGGCATTTGAGAAGTCCAAGGGGTTTGATATTGGCGGCGTAAAGTCCAAGGGTGGAGTCTTGGCAGCATAAGTCCAATGGTTGGCGGCGTAAAGTCCAAGCGGAGTCTTGGCGGCGTAAGTCCAATGTGCCTTGGCGGTGTAGACACCGTTAGCATGACATAGCCGATGGAAGCACCTGAAGGAAAGCGCGATGTATGAACAAGTCATGGATGACTTGGAGGGATCCGAGAGGCGTGAGGCTGATGAAGGTAGCTAGAAAGCTTAGGTCTAGGCTAAGGGTGGTCTAGCAAGTATGGGGACACCATACTTGGGTTAAAACCTCATCCTTGAGGTTGGCAGTCGACTGGCATTATGACCGGTCCGACTGCCGAGAGTCGACTAAGGCTCGAATGTAGTTTAAGAGCTGAAATTGCTCTGGCACAATCGATGTCGACGTAATCGATCGCGCATTGAGTTATGAGCATAGAACGCCCGAGCCGATCGGGCAGCGCCACGGGCGGGCAAGCGGCTACGGCGCTGGCGCGATCGCCAATATTGGTATTCGACTGCCAAGAGATCCGTTAGAACTTGTCCAACGTGGATTGAGCCGTTGTCTCATAGCTACAGTATTGGCAGTCGACTGGTGACTTATGGCAGTCGACTGCTAGGCAGAAATCCAGCCCGATGGAGAATAAAAGCAGATGTTCATGGAAGGCTCAAGCAAGGGTTTTCTTGGGCGATTTGAAGTGAAATTGTTGGTGCTCTTCCAGTCCTTCAAGGCTAGTCCAAGGCAACCAAAGTGCTCTTGTAAAGTATTTTTCTTTACTTGCATTGTATTTCTTACTTGTATTAGCTTGTATCTTTTGTATTACTTAGTGTAATCCATGTACGAGGTTTCTCCACCTCTGACTTGTGTCGAGAAGGAGTTATTTGTGATTAGTGAGTGCGTGTACATCACTAGAGCTCTTTAGAGCTCGATCCGTGGTGTAGGAACCGTGCGGTTCCGAACCACGTTAAATATTTATGTATTGGTTTGTTCGTGTTTGTCTTACTTCGTTATTGTTTTTATTATTATCATTCCGCTACACTTAACAAGTTTTGTAGAGACGAACGCGAAAGATTTCCATCATCATACGATCACAATGCTATTCACCCCCCTCTAGCGGCCTCAAATCACTTACATAAGGAATTTAAGGTCTCATCCTCTTTGCATGCAAATAACTATTATCTACATGGCATGACACACATGTCATACATCTATATGTCACGACACGCATGACATAATGATATGCATCTTAATGCAATTATATGGCATACAATTATGACATATACAAAAATTTCCTTATTTGTCATAACTATTTTGGAAATAAAATATGTTTTAGATTTGATTTCTCAAATCAAATCATGATTAAATTAGGAAACAAATTTTCAAATCTAATCACATATTTTATTTATTGAAAGTGTTAATTAAGGAAAGTCAAATCTAATTTAGGAAACAAATTTCCTAAATTGTAATTTCCTAATCATATTAGGAAACTTCCAATTTGAATTTCTTTACAAATTAAAATTTCCATAAATACTTCTAAACTTTCCAAAAGTAGAACATTTCCATAAATACAATTATGACTATCACAAAATAATTTTATGATTCTGTCGAAACACAATCGGCTCTGATACCACTGTTGGGTTTCCCCGGCACTGACGTGGGTATGTGTTCGAACATGTTTCGTAAACATGCACACAGCGGAAATAAAAAGAAGTAATAAACTAATTTTATTACAAAACACACATCACACGCATGGAGGATACAACAAGTATAGACATAATCGCTATTTTAAATTTTGCAATAAAAAGAAATTTATTCTAGTTATACCTGACGTATCACGTGTAGCGGGAATGACATCAACCGTAGCGACCCTCGCTAGAATCGCCTCTATCCATATCCAAACCGAGTATCTTCAGGATAGCTTCACACAGCCACGAGCCCCATCTTCGCAAGAGTTACTAGCCTCGTGTCGAAGACATTGTGATCCAAGAGATGATCACAATCCAAATCAAAATTCGGATCTATAAACGAGCTCCACAAACTCGCTTCTTGGAAGCGATTTTTGTCAACCAATTGATGAAACCTTGGTCCGCCACCTATGAGGATTGCTGGAGATCCAATCCCCGGCAAGTAGGTCATTGTCGCAGGGAAAAACGCAGACCAAACAACCTCTCTACGAAGAAAGAAACAAGCTGTCCAAAACTGGACAGCTTGTGTTGGTGGAGAAGATGGTCGGCCAATCAATGGCCGGTTGCTCCTTGGTCGCCAGAAGCCAAGGGAGGATGGCCGTGAAGGGTTTTTGTCTCAGAACCGAAGCTCTTATTCCACATGAAGGTGGAGAAACTTCACTTCCCACTTCAACTCGGTCGCTTGATCATGGCGATCCAATCAATGTCCCCGGATTAAAAAAATTTAATCCTAGACAAAAGGGATCACTCAAGCAACCGTTTCATCGTCGTGCTATTCGATTAGAGTAGTCACTTGAACAAACTTATTGTTCAAGCAACCAACCTCTATTCTACGAATAGCCGTGGAATAGACAATGTACGGATCGCCGACTTTTGTGTTTATGTTCGGGGTCCAAGTTATATTAGCCACATACAACATGCATATAATTGAAAAACAATTATAGACATAATACAAAAGAATACTAATCAAAATAAACAAGATTATACCTCTTGTTATACCTCTTGATCTTCTATTGTATGTCCTTCCTCCTTTTGACGTCGTGGTGGGCAACGATCTTCCAAAATTCAAGCCTCCTAGATCACCTATCTTCCTTTCCTTGTTCACTGTAACAAAGGAAGATCATAAAACAAAACTCTTCTTCCTATCTAGAACCGGCCACCAAGTCAATAGACTCGATGTTGCCGCCAGCCAAGGAAGAGAACATGGAGTATGGGAACCGGCCAAAAGAGAATCAATGAGAGCATGGGTGTCGGCCAACACTTGGAAAAGAAAAAGGAAACCAATCTTCACCTTGTAGCCGCCCAATACCCTAACCCTAGCTCTCCTATTTGCCGGCCAAGGAAGAGGGAAAGAAGGATAGGTTGAGCACCAGCCAAAGTAGAGGGAAGAAGGATAGGTTGCCGGCAACACCTTAGGAAGAAGAAGAAAAAGAGCTTCTCCTCTTGTTGCCGCCCAATCCAACACCCAAACCCTAGCCGCCCACTCCTAATCCTAACCTAACTAGGATTGCTTGCCGCCCAAGGGAGCAAACCCTAATCCCCTTCCATCATCATGCCGCCCAAGCCATCATCCTATATTTATAGAGTTGGGTTCATGCCTCCTTTTAATCTCCACCATTGGTTCAAGGGATTTAATCTCAACCGGTGGATTTAGAGATTTAATCTCAACCATCGGATCTAGAGTTTTTCTTTCATCCATTGGATCTAAGCTTCATGAGGTTTTAATAAGCTACAATAGGGACCATGAGGAGGAGTTGGATCTTGGCCACCCAATGGATCAAGCCCACATAAAGTACGATCCATTAATGATTATCCATTCCACTAGAGGATTATCATTGATCTACCTCACCAACCCCCATAAGTTAATATAGGCTCCATATATTATATGTATATTTTCTCCCCGTGTTTAAGATTCTCTCAAATGTGGATTAATTAATTTACTGACCATTAATTAATCAACATCTAACTCCATAAGTAGTACCACTCAACCTTTTCATCATGCCGGACCAAGTCCACCTGCAGGGTTTACATGATGAACCTTATGAGCTCCTCAAGGGGACATCATCATCCTAATATATAAGACACGATTTCCTCCTATAATCAATGACACACCTTATAAATCATATCATTTCCCAACTTACCGAGCCTATCGATTTAATCTGTAAATCTCGCCCATTGGTAAATCAAAGAAATGATTACTAAGTATATGTGTCCGTTATTATATCAGGATTAAGAGCATATACAATATAATATCTGAGTCGGTTATATACTCTATAAGCTCTACTTGTAGTCGAGTATCCTAGAAAGATTCCGGTCGTGGTTTTGGATGTAAATTTCCCTAGGTAATCTTTAGTGTTTAGGATATGTACCTTACACCCAAATACCCTAAAATACTTGATGTTAGGTATTTTATCGTGATAAATCTCGTATGAGGTCTTAAGGTGCCTCTTTACCATAAGGATCCTATTCTGGACATAGCATGTCGTACTCACGGCTTCGGCCCAAAACCTATCAGGTAGGTTATACTCATTAAGCATTGTCCTAGCGGCTTCTTGTAGGGTTCTATTTTTGCGTTCTACTAAGCCATTTTGTTGTGGAGTTCTAGGGCAAGAGAACTCATGGTGGTATCCATTTAGGTTACAGAATTCTGTAAACCTATGGTTTTCAAATTCACCACCATGATCAGTCCTAAGTCTTTTGATTTTAATGCTTTGTTGATTTTCTATTAACTTAAATAGGTTGATTAATTGATCTAGGGTATCACTTTTGTGTTTGATGAACCTAACCCAAGTAAATGTAGAGTAGTCATCAATAATGACTAAACAGAATTTACTTCCGTTAAGTGACTTAGCTCCGTGTGAATCAAATAGATCCATGTGTAGGAGCTCAAGCACACTTTTGGTTCGTTCTTGACTAGTTAGTTGATGTTGTGTCCTAGATTGTTTACCTTGTTGACAAGCATTACATATTTTATTATCCAAGTTGTTGAGGTTAGGCAAACCTCTGACTAAATCACTCTGACTCATCTTGTGGATGAGTCTTGGGTGTGAGTGACCGAGTCATCGGTGCCACAACCATGATTCCTCTTGCTGTGTCATAAGACACTTAGTTGAAGAGTTAATTAAGTTGATAGTGTAAATGTTGTTATTTCTAGTCTCTTTAAGAATTGTTTTAGAGGTTTCGTTTGTATTAATTACGCATTCATTTTCTAGAAATATGACCTTATAGTTATTATCACACAATTAGCTTACACTGAGAAGATTATATTGAAAATTTTCTACTAATAAAACGTTTTGAATGACAAAATTTGAGTTAAGCTCAAATCACCCGATCCGATGATTTTGAGCTTGCCGCTATTTCAAGGCTACCGATCCTTGTCGCTTGAATCAAGCTTCAAAACTTGAGTTGATCCCCTGGCCATGTGTCGAGTAACCATCGCCCAACATCCATTGATCCTACACGCAAGGTAGTTGGATCGGATATTGGATTTATTAAAAATTGGTTGAAAATTAACCTAAATCATCTCACCCATGTCTACATGATCAAACATGTTAATCCTATATGTTCTTGTGAGATGACTTCCAATTTTAGTTGAATTAAATTTAATGACTTAAACACTTGTCAACCTTGCGTTAGATTCGATTTGACCTAGGCTCATCAAGTCACCTTTTCAAGATCATGGCTTCCAGGTCGTGGCGAGGCACAGAGGCCTTCTTTGATCGGAACAACGACCACTTCCTTAGACAAAGCCATTTTCAAGAAAATAGAGACTTGACTCACCTAAGACCACTTCCTGGTCTAACTAGTCTAGGATACGGCGAGGTAGCTTCAGCTAGTTCCGCTCGGTCAAGTGCACCGAACTAGATACGCCTTATCTAGCCCGAATACACAAGACTCCGCTTTCCTAGCGTACTATCATCTCGCCGCATCCTGGTACTATGTTATCAAGTATTGATGAGTTATAGTCCTATCTAACCATTCTAAAAAGAAAAATCAAACTAAATAAAAACCTAAGCATGCAATTTCTAAGTTAAAACACAAACAAATTTCGTACTAGCTCCCCCTGGACCGTTGAATCGATTCGGTCTCTCCACATAGTGGATTTGGTCCTTGGGAACCCAGTACTGGTTTGATCCTAAGTTTGAAATCAAGGTGGTCTTAGGGACCCATGCTTGGACACATTTTTTATGTCTACTTACGATTGACATATACGACTTATTGGTCGTGTTTGAGCTAAACCCTAGCCCGGCCTTGTTGTACACGGCCCTTTGCGATCCAAGTAGGAGGTCAAGTCCTTTGGATCCCAAAGTAAACCTTTCCAACGTATTCCTAAGATCTTCAACTTGACTCTTCAAGAGTGAGTTCTCAACTTCGAGTTTTTCAATCTGAGTTGAGTCCTTCTCTTGAACTCGACTAGTCGAAGAGGTTAAGGAGACCTCGTGTTTGAGGAGTTTAACTTCCTCAACCAGGGTCTCGACCTTGGACTCCGACTTAGCTAACTTTTTATTTAAAAACTTAATTGCACTATAATCATTATCTTCTTCCTCGGAAGCTTCTTCCCAAGTAGCGTTAGGTGCCTTTTTGTGTTTTGGTGCCTTGCTCTTGAGTTTTGGGCATTCGGACTTAATGTGTCCAAACCTGTTGCATTCATAACATCTTATGTTTGAACTTTTAGGCTTACCTTCATTGGGTCAAGTGACGGTTTGTTTTCAGCCCTTGACTATCCTCCGAACTAGGTTGACTAGTTCGGCCTCCATTTCCGAGTCGACCTCCGAATCGGACTCATCCTCTTCTTCCTTTGGGGGTGGCTTGCTGGCGGTTTTCTTCTTTGAACCTGCAAATAGTGCTATACCTTTCTCGGGTTCTGAGTTAGACTGCTCATGAAGTTCGAAATAAAAAAAAAGTTCATCTAATCTAAGTTTAGAGAGATCCTTGGAGACCTTGTAGGCATCGACCATGGATGCCCATAAGGTAGTCCTCGGAAAGGAGTTTAGGACATACCTTATAAGGTCGCGGTTTTCGATCTTTTGCCCGATTGCGTGTAGATTGTCGACTATGTCCTGGACGCGAGCGTGGAGTTGCGTTGCCATTTCATGTTCCTGCATTTTTAGATTATATAATTTATTAAATAGAAGGTCGCGCTTACATACCTTGGCTTCATCGGTCCCTTCGTGTAGCTCCACTAGCTTTGTCCATAGGTCCTTTGCGCTGATGAAGGGGCCGACGCGATTTAACTCCTCCTTGGACAAGCTGCATTGGAGGATTTGTGTTGCCTTGGCATCGGCTTCGACTTGTCGTTTTGTCGCAATGGTCCATTGATCATAACCCAAGGATTCACCCACTTCGTTAGTCGAAAGTGTGAAACCCGTTTGGATTATGATCCACATCTCGATTTGGGTTTTGAGAAAGCATTCCATCCGACCTTTCCAGTAATGGAAATTATCTCCGTTGTAAAACGGAGGTCAGACGGTGCTAAAACCCTCGAGATGGGCCATTGGAACAAAAAAACTAGGAGACTAAAACGAAAACCTAGCAACGACAAAAACACAGGAAAGTACCAAGACTTGCATCTTGGATTAGTAGTGCGGAAGAAAATCTAACAAAAAGAGATAAAACAGAATTAAAAAAAATAAAAAAATCTATAAAATGGCTAGATTGGTGGTTTCACCAAATCTTAGCAACCCCCGGCTATAATACCAATTATTGGATCGATTTAAAATGCTAGAGGGGGGGTGAATAGCGTTAAAACTTTCTTTTTGTTCGTTCGTTTAAAAACCGAGTAGATAATTAATTTGTAGCGGAAAAGATAAGCAATAAAAAGAGAAGACAAATATTTTACTTGGTTCGTAGCCTTGGCCATTACTCCAAGGCCCTAGTGGTCCTTGACCACGCACGGAGGGAAAAACACTAAACGAACTCCTCCTCGTTGGAGGTAGGAGTTAATCGATACAAGAAGGAACAAAACTTGAGGTAGAGGGACACTCCCCCTCTCCTCGTTTATGATAAAAGCTCCGAAACAAGTAAATAAACAACTGATATAAAGCTAATACCGACGTACAAAAAATAAAGAAAATTAACCCTAGATGTCGGAGAAGAAAGATTTCGTTGTCGGAGAGTTGTAGCTTTGCGGAGGCTTTTGGAAGCTTGGAATTGATGAAGAAACCCAGGGATTAGCCCTCCTTTTATAGCCTTTGAGCCCCTTTTTGAGAGGAACCCTAGCCAATCACAATTGAGCACCAATCTCCTTGAAATGGGGTGATAAGTCTTGACTCCTCGAAGCTGATCATTGACCATTAGTCGACTGATGGCCATCATCGATCGTGATGGCGACATCGATCAGTCGACCTCGACGGTCGGGATTGTGGCGTCCGAGTCCTCCAAGTAGCGATCGTGATGCTTGCGCAGTCAAAGTTAGCTCAAAGAAAACATTATTTCGACGGCCTTCGATCGTCCGATCTCGACCTAGACCATCGATGGGATGTCTTTGGTCGGATCTACGCTTAAGACCATCCCCGTAAGGAGGATACGACCTCACTTACGCTCGCACACACGAGCTTACCTCGATACTTACTATGTTGCTTTTGCTTCCGGCCTTCCACTCGATTCCTTCGGCTCCCTCCGAAGTCACTCGAGTGTCGCCCGACCACCGCGGCTTCCTCCGGGTGTCGCTAGCCTTCAGCTCTAGCTATAGCAATCTTCTGCACACTCGATTCAGCTCGTGAGATAATGACATGAGCTTAACTTTGTATCGTTTGCTATAATCAAAACTCAGGTTCGACTTAGGTGCCTACTGCACCATCAATATCCCTCCATTAAAATGGACCATTCTTCGAAGTCCCTCATCATTAGGAAGTCTTCGATTCTTGACTTCCATTGTTTAAACCCTTCTTGTCCATAGAAGGTATAAGGGATAGGTGTGTTGATATCCCATCCAAGTTGTTCTTCCAACTCCATCTTCACCCTCTAGCATCTTTGTCTTAGCTCTTGGCGATTAGTCCGTAGAAGAGACCCGGGCTCTGATTTGAGGCCGCTAGAGGGGGGGGTGAATAGCATTGTGATCGTATGATGATGGAAATCTTTCGTGTTCGTCTCTACAAAACTCGTTATGCACAGCGGAATGATAATGATAAAAACAATAATGAAGTAAGACAAACACGAACACACTAATACACAAATATTTAACGTGGTTCGGAATCGCACGGTTCCTACTCCATGGATCGAGCTCTAGTGATGCACACGTACTCACTAATCACAAATAACTCCTTCTCGACACAAGTCAGAGGTGGAGAAACCTCGTACAAGGATTACACTAAGTAATACAAAAGATACAAGCTAATACAAGTAAGAAATACAATGCAAGTAAAGAAAAACACTTTATAAGAGAACTTTGGTTGCTTGATCATTAGTTGCCTTGGACTAGCCTTGAAGGACTGGAAGAGCACCAACAATTCCCCTTCAAATCGCCCAAGAAAATCCTTGCTTGAGCCTTCTGTTGGGTTTCCGGCACCGCGGCGTGTGTGTGTTCGATCACGTTTCGTAAACATGAACACAGCGGAAGCAATAAAAATAATAAATCTATATTTATTACAACACACACAACACACGCTTGCATATTACAACAAGTGTAGACATAACCGTAAATTTAAATTTGCAATAAAAGGAAATTTATCTACGTTATACCTTTCGTATGACGTGTAGCGGGAACGACATCAACCGGAACTATCCTTGCTAGAATCGTCTCTATCCGTATCCACGCCGAGTTCCTCAGGATGACTTCGCTAAGCCACGAGCTTCGTCTTCGTATGGGTTACTAGCCTCGTGTTGAAGACGACGTGATCGAGAGATGATCACGATCCGAATCTAAATTCGGATCCTAATACGAGTTCTCAAAACTCGCTTCTCCGGAGAGGTATTCGTCAACCAATTGATGAATCCTTCATCCTCCACCTCAGAGGATTACCGGAGATCGAATCCCCGGTAAGTTAGCCGCTGTCGGAGCTCTAACCGTCGTCCAAACGACGCTCCGACGAGAGGAGAACAAGCTGTCCAGAAAACTGGACAGCTTTGGTGGAGGTGATAGGCGCCGGCCAACCAAGGGAGATAGAGCTCACCTTGATGCCAAACTTGAAGGAGATCACCGGAGCACTAACCGGCAGCAGCTCGACGCCGGCGAGGGGGAAGGAAGAAGCCTTCTGGACGGCTGTTGGAGGAGCAATGGGCGGCAGTTTAGGGTTGGCGCCGAGAGCTCCCTCAATGGAGTGGGCGGTAACCTTTGGATTGTGGATTAGGTCTTAATTATCCCTTAAGCCCTCTTTTATAGAGAACTAATTCTCTTAGTGGTTATTGGATCATAACCATTAGGCCCGTTAACCCGCTCCATTAAGATAAGTTAAAATAAACCAAACCATGATGGTTTATTTTAAGTTAAAACGAACCGAACCAACTTTTGGTTCATTCGTTTTAAAATAAACCAAACCATTTGGTTTATTCTCCTCCATTGGATTAGAACCAAACCATTTTGGTCCATCCATTATGTCTTCATAAGACACGGCTCATCCACGCTTCCATTGCGCCTGAAACGATTTCATGCTCGCTCCATGTTTGGTCCAACCAAACATAGTTTCTCTCGGTCTGAGAATCACATTCTCAAGCTCGTTTTAAATCCTTCGGATTACGCTCGTTGTGCGTGTGACCAAATAGGTTCTCGGTTTATGTTGGTCGTCTATAATTAACCATTAATTATAGAACGATCATGAGTGGCACCTAGTAGTACATCATGATCCCCAATTAACTGAAAAGATCAATGGTTGATCCAGAACTATTTCTGAAACCCTTCAGCAGCTCGAATGAATCGTGCCCCATTCCCTTCACTCATCTTATACCCACTTGGTTCAGGACATGGTCTATAGTGTCAGTCCCCACTAGGCTGACTACGTCACACCTAGCCCAAATATCAATTCCTCATCCTACGGATTCTAGTTACTGCACATGTATCGAAGAGTACCTTACTCTAAACATGTAATGCTTTGGCCAAAGACTTTAGTAACAATCCGACGAGAGGCCATGGGTATACATCTCCTCGCAAGGAGTGGTGAATCCTTTATAGGCTATTCAAACACCTTCGATCACTTCGACTTATACCAAATCATCCCGGGTCCACATCTCCTTAGAGATGCTTGCTTAAGATGTCAAAGCATAAGTCTCCATGATCAAGATGACTTGAATACAGCAAGTCAAAGGAACATCGCACTTAAGCTACAGTAAGAACTTCATTGACATATCTATATATGTAGAGAACCATATGAAGTCTTACGGCTGGTCACTCCAATGAACTAGTTACCATAACTAGCATCCACGATCAACTCCGGACATCACAATGTCTCCAGCCAGTGAGAATCAGCTACTTGGATACACCAAGGAGTATACCTCGTGCTAGTCTCGACAGAATTGATGGTGTCCAAATCCATCAATTCATCGACTAGGGATAATTCCGATACATCACAATTACACATGTAGAGATACTCACTAGTTGTGATCCAATCACAAATTCTCTCATGCTGTGAATCTCATCGTGGACATTCAGTAAATGAGTTTAAGATCCAATCAAATACATGAAACATGTATACTCAAATAGTGAATCTTCATTTATCATATAAATGGTTCATACATAAGGCGATTGCTTTAGGACATCTCTCATATATTACTAACAGACTCCCACTTGACCTAATGCCAATCGCTACGGTATCCAATACCATAAGCTCTAACATGACCCTCAAACTTACTTTGAGGTAATGCTTTAGTCAAAGGATCCGCTAAGTTCCTTTCAGTGGGAATTTTCTCGATTTGTATTTCGTTCCTACTGATGATCTCTCTGAAAAGATGATAGCGGCGAAGCACATGTTTGGATCATTGATGAGACCACATCAAGTTCAAAGATGAACTTCTTGATCCAAACCGCTTCCTTTGCTGCTTCCAAAGCTGCAATGTATTCTGCCTTAGTGGCAGAATCCGCTATAGTGTCAAGCTTGGAACCTTTCCAACTTATTGCGCCTCCATTCCAGGTGAATACATACCCAGACTGAGACATGGAATCATCCTTGTCTGTCTGGAGCTGGCATCCGTATACCCACGTATCACCATGTACCCTTCTCCATATATTAGGAACACATCCTTAGTTCTTCTCAAGTACTTAAGGATCGTCTTAACAGCCGCCCAATGATCCATTCCTGGATCAGACTGGTATCTGCTCGTGACACTCAGAGCATACGATACATCGGGCCTCGTACATAACGTAGCATACATGATAGATCCTATTGCGGATGCATAGGGAATCTTACTCATGCAAATCCTCTCGTCTTCTGTGCGCGGACACATAGACTTCGAAAGGTGTACCCCATGCTTGATGGGTAGGAAACCTTTCTTGGATTCCGACATGCTAAACCTCTTTAGCACTCGGTCTATATATGTAGACTGCGAAAGACCAAGCAACCGTTTCGATCTATCTCTATAGATCTTAATCCCGAGGATGTAGGTTGCTTCTCCCAGGTCTTTCATGGAGAATGTTTTGGATAACCAAACCTTAACTGACTGTAAGATTGAAACATCGTTTCCTATAAGTAATATGTCATCGACATATAATACTAGGAACACGACTGCACTCCCACTAACCTTCTTGTACACACAAGGTTAAATGCGGATTTTGTGAGAAATCAAACTTTTTGATTGTCTCATCAAAACGGATATTCCAGCTCCTGGATGCTTGCTTCAATCCATAAATGGACCGTCGCAATTTGCATACCTTGGTTTTATCAACCGATGTGAAACCCTCAGGCTGTATCATATACACGTCCTTGAGCAGGTTTCCATTAAGGAAAGTTGTTTTCACATCCATATGTCATATCTCATAATCATAATGAGCCGCTATGGCCAGGAGCATCCGAATGGATTTAGGCATAGCTACAGGCGAATAGGTTTCGTCATAATCAACGCCTTATTTTTGATGATATCCTTTCGCCACCAATCTAGCCATATAGGTAATCACATTACCATCCATGTCGGTTTTCTTCTTGAAAACCCACTTGCACCCTATAGGCTTTATGCCTTCAGGTGGGTCAACCAAGTTCCAAACTTGGTTTTCATACATGGAATCCATTTCCGACTTCATGGCACCAAGCCACTTATCCCTTTTTGAACTTGTCAGCACTTCTTCATAACTAGTAGGCTCCTCATCATCAATGAGTAACACGTCGTTCGATTCACTTACGAGAAATCCATATCTCTCAGGAATATTGCGTGTTCTGCCAAATCTACGAAGATGTGGTGTTACAATAGGTACAGTCGATTGCTCATCACTATGAGTTGTCGACTGTTGTGCTTCACCAGGTATCTCGTCAATGTCTATTTGAGTCTCTCGAGCCTCCTCAAGCTCGACGACACTCCCATTGTTTTCTTGCAAGAGAAACTCTTTCTCTAGAAACACAGCATGCCTTGAAACAAACACCTTTTGTTCCACAGGATGATAGAATTGGTAACCCCTTGTTTCCTTAGGGTATCCAATAAATAGACATTTATCAGACTTAGCATCCAATTTGTCTGATACTGTCCGCTTCACATAAGCAGGACAACTCCATATCTTCAAGTAAGATACATGAGGTTTCTTACTATTCCATATCTCATATGGAGTAGTTGAGACTACCTTGGTAGGCATTCTGCTTAACAAGTAAACAACTGTCTGAAGTGCATAGTCCCAAAAGGACTTGGGAAGAGTTGCATGATTCATCATTGACCTGACCATGTCCAACAAGGTCCGGTTACGCCTCTCAGATACACCATTATGCTGTGGTGTATATGGCGGAGTCCATTGAGACAATATGCCATTGTCTCTTAGATATTCAAGAAACTCCTGACTCAAGTATTCACCACCTCGATCCGATCGAAGTATTTTAATACTCTTGTCATGTTGTTTCTCTACTTCATTTCTGAATTCTTTGAACCTTTCAAAGGCTTCAGACTTGTGTTTCATCAATAACACATCCCCAAACCGTGAGTGATCATCGGTGAAGGTAATGAAGTAGCTATAGCCTCCTAAAGATTGAGTTGACATAGGTCCATATACATCACTATGTATTAGGCCTAGCAACTCTCCCACTCGTTCACCTTTTCCCGTAAAAGGTAACTTAGTCATCTTGCCTTTTAAGCATGATTCGCATGTATCGTATGAATCCAATTCAAACGATTCCAGAATTCCACATCGGTGTAATTCGGACATGCGTTTCTTGCTTACATGGCCAAGACGACAATGCCACATGTAGGAGTCTATTTGATTATCCTTTCGAGCACGCTTGTTGCTCGCTTCGATATTGCAAATGTCACTGGATACGTCCAACGTATAAACACCATTGCTTAAAGTTCCAGTCCCATAAAGAACTCCATTCAAAGTTATGTAACAACAATTGTTACTAAACGTCAAATGGAAACCATTTCTATTTAAACAAGAAATAGAAATGATGTTCTTTATCAACGAAGGAATATAAAAGCAATTGTCCAGTTCTAAGACAAGTCCTGCAGGGAGTTTCAACAAAAATGTTCCGATGGCGAGTGCAGCAACCTTTGCTCCATTCTCAACACGTAAATTTTACTCTCCCTTGATGAGTCTTCTTCTATTCCTTAGCCCATGTATGTCATTACATATATGTGAGCCACACCCAGTATTCAGTACCCAAGTGTCTAAGGAAATAGAATGACAATCAATAAAGAAGATTTCTGAAGAAGATGGGGCATCTGATGCCTTATCCTTCTTCACGGACTCAAGATAAATCTTGCAATTTCTTCGCCAATGGCCCTCCTTGCCATAATGATGGCAAGTGCCCTTTTGAGCTGGTTCTCCCTTTTTAGCCTTTTTCTTCTTCCCCTTCTGTTGTTCCTTTGACTCCCTCTTAGAACCTTTCTTCGAGGAATCAACTAACAACACCATCCCCTACTCATGCTTCTCAGAAGGCTCCACAGTCTTCAGCATGTTGAGCAGTACCACAGATGAACCTCCTTGCATCTCAGAGGTGTAGAGGAGCTTGGAGACTTCGAACCTTTCGAATCTCACTTGCTTATCAAACAACTCATAAAGATGAAGGACTACGATATGAGCATCCATATGCTCATTCTGCTTTCGTAGCTTGGGTTCCATCGTGGCTAGCATGATGCAACTTGTCAGTTCAGAATCAGTCACATGTTTCTGATAGACCAACAATTGGTCCAGAGTTGCATCGTCACTAGGATAGGCGGGAAGAGGTGCTTCGAGGACATATACAAGCTTTTCACCTTGAGAACAATTCTCAAGTTTCTAAGCCAGTCCAAGAAGTTCGGCCCAGCTTGGAGAGAGTCCAACAACCAAAGCTAACGATTGACCTCTGACTCTTACCATATTAGTATTAAACTATTCCATGGTTTGAACATGTTCGGGTTCGAGCCGTGCTTGGAGAGAGTCCAACAACCCAAACAAGAAACGGAACTCTGGTTCAAACCATATTAATGGAAGGTGTAGGCTTTAATATTGTTTAAAGGTTTTTATGTCTCATCCACTTTGCATGCAAATAACTATTATCTACATGGCATGGCATACATGACATACATCTACATGTCACGACACGCATGGCATTATGATATGCATCTAATGCAATTACATGTCATACAATTATGTTATGTACATAATTTCCTTATTTGTCATAACTATTTATGGAAATAAAATATGTTTAAGATTTGATTCTCCAAATCAAATCATGATTAAATTAGGAAACAAAACTTCAAATCAAATCACATATTTTATTTGTGGAAATAGTTGATTAAGGAAAGTCAATTTAGGAAACCAATTTCCTAAATCATCAAAACTACTTATGGAAATAAAATATTTTAAGATTTGATTTCCCAAATCAAATCATGATTAAATTAGGAAACAAATTTCCAGAATCTAATGAAATATTTTATTTATGGAAAATATCAATTTCCATAAATACTTCCAACTTTCCAAAAGTGGAAGATTTCCATAAATACTTCTAGATTTTCCAAAATTGAAAAATTTCCATAAATACTTCTAAATTTCCAAAATTAGAAAATTTCCAGAAATAACATTATGACTATCGCAAAACCATTTTATGATTATGTCGAAACACAACCTGGCTCTGATACCACTGTTGGGTTTCCGGCACCGCGGCGTGTGTGTGTTCGATCACGTTTCGTAAACATGAACACAGCGGAAGCAATAAAAATAATAAATCTACATTTATTACAACACACACAACACACGCATGCATATTACAACAAGTGTAGACATAACCGTAAATTTAAATTTGCAATAAAAGGAAATTTATCTACGTTATACCTTTTCGTATGACGTGTAGCGGGAACGGCATCAACCGGAACGATCCTCGCTAGAATCGTCTCTATCCGTATCCACGCCGAGTTCCTCGGGATGACTTCGCTAAGCCACGAGCTTCATCTTCGTACGAGTTACTAGCCTCATGTTGAAGACGACGTGATCGAGAGATGATCACGATACGAATCCAAATTCGGATCCTAATACGAGTTCTCAAAACTCGCTTCTCCGGAGAGGTATTCGTCAACCAATTGACGAATCCTTCGTCCTCCACCTCAGAGGATTACCGGAGATCGAATCCCCGGTAAGTTAGCCACTGTCGGAGCTCTAACCGTCGTCCAAACGATGCTCCGACGAGAGGAGAACAAGCTGTCCAGAAAACTGGACAGCTTTGGTCGAGGTGATAGGCGCCGGCCAACCAAGGGAGATAGAGCTCACCTTGATGCCAAACTTGAAGGAGATCACCGGAGCACTAACCCGCAGTAGCTCGACACCGGCGAGGGGGAAGGAAGAAGCCTTCTGGACGCCGGTTGGAGGAGCAATGGGCGGCGGTTTAGGGTTGGCGCCGAGAGCTCCCTCAATGGAGTGGGCAGCAACCTTTGGATTGTGGATTAGGTCTTAATTATCCCTTAAGCCCTCTTTTATAGAGAACTAATTCTCTTAATGGTTATTGGATCATAACCATTAGGCCCGTTAACTCGCTCCATTAAGATAAGTTAAAATAAACCAAACCATGATGGTTTATTTTAAGTTAAAATGAACCGAAGCAACTTTTGGTTCATTCGTTTTAAAATAAACCAAACCCTTTGGTTTATTCTCCTCCATTGGATTAGAACCAAACCATTTTGGTCCATCCATTATGTCTTCATAAGACACGGCTCATCCACGCTTCCATTGCGCCTGAAACGATTTCATGCTCGCTCCATGTTTGGTCCAACCAAACATAGTTTCTCTCGGTCTGAGAATCACATTCTCAAGCTCGTTTTAAATCCTTCGGATTATGCTCGTTGTGCGTGTGACCAAATAGGTTCTCGGTTTATGTTGGCCGTCTATAATTAACCATTAATTATAGAACGATCATGAGTGGAACCTAGTAGTACATCATGATCCCCAATTAACCGAAAAGATCAACGGTTGATCCAGAACTATTTCTGAAACCCTTCAGCAGCTCGAATGAATCGTGCCCCATTCCCTTCACTCATCTTATACCCACTTGGTTCAGGACATGGTCTATAGTGTCAGTCCCCACTAGGCTGACTACGTCACACCTAGCCCAAGTATCAATTCCTCATCCTACGGATTCTAGTTACTGCACATGTATCGAAGAGTACCTTACTCTAAACATGTAATGCTTTGGCCAAAGACTTTAGTAACAATCCGACGAGAGGCCATGGGTATACATCTCCTCGCAAGAAGTGGTGAATCCTTTATAGGCTATTCAAACACCTTCGATCACTTCGACTTATATTAAATCATCCCGGGTCCACATCTCCTTAGAGATGCTTGCTTAAGATGTCAAAGCATAAGTCTCCATGATCAAGATGACTTGAATACCGCAAGTTAAAGGAACATCACACTTAAGCTACAGTAAGAACTTCATTGACATATCTATATATGCAGAGAACCATATGAAGTTTTACTGTTGGTCACTCCAATGAACTAGTTACCATAACTAGCATCCACGATCAACTCCGGACATCACAATGTCTCCAGCCAGTGAGAATCAGCTGCTTGGATATACCAAGGAGTATACCTCATGCTAGTCTCGACAGAATTGATGGTGTCCAAATACATCAATTCATCGACTCGGGATAATTCTGATACATCACAATTACACATGTAGAGATACTCACTAGTTGTGATCCAATCACAAATTCTCTCATGCTATGAATCGCATCGTGGACATTCAGTAAATGAGTTTAAGATCCAATCAAATACATGAAACATGTATACTCAAATAGTGAATCTTCATTTATCATATAAATGGTTCATACATAAGGCGATTGCCTTAGGACATCTCTCATATATTACTAACACCTTCCACGAAAAATTGCTTTTATCCTCCATCGGGCTGGATTTCCGCCTGGCAGTCGACTGCCAACACTGTAGCTATGAGACAACGACTCAATCCACATTGGACAAGTTCCAACGGATCTCTTGGCGATCGCCAACATTGGCGGCTAACGCCAACGCCGTAGCCGCTACCTACGAGCGTTCGCGCTCATAACTCAATTGGCGTCGATTGTCGTCCCTTGGCGATTGTCGCCGTTGACATCACCAATCGCGATCAACATCACGATCGCTCCAATGAGCAACATCGCTAAAGCAATTTCAGTTTAAACGATAGCCGACCTTTAGTCGACTTTCAATGAATCCTCATAATGTCAATCGACTGCCAACCTCAAGGATGAGGTTTTAACCCAAGTATGGTGTCCCCATACTTGCTAGACCACCCTTAGCCTAGACATAAGCCTTCTAGCCACATTCATCAACCTCACCCCTCTCGGATCCCTCCAAGTCATCCATGACTTGTTCATCCATCGCGCTAGCCTTCAGGTGCTTCCATCGGCTATGTCATGCTAACGGTGTCTACACCGCCAAGGCACATTGGACTTACGCCGCAAAGACTCCGCTTGAACTTTACGCCGTCAACCATTGGATTTATGCTGCCAAGACTCCACCCTTGGACTTTACGTTGCCAATATCAAACCCCTTGGACTTCTCAAATTCCAAGACTCAAGCTTGGACTTTCCCTTGCCAACCCATGTTGAACTTTCCATGCCAAGACCCATGCTTGGACTTTCCCAAATTGCCAAGTGTCCCACTTGGACTTTCCATGCCAAGTACTCATGACTTGGACTTTACCATGATAATTACATTGTCATATGTTTTTTGTCTAACATCAAAATATCTCTCGAGCCAAGCTCCAATTCTGGTCAATCGTGACATGGGCCGATTGCACCAACACCTTATACAATATTAAAGTCTACACCTTCCATTAATATAGTTAGAACCAGAGTTCCGTTTCTTGTTTGGGTTGTTTGACTCTCTTCAAGCCCGGCTCGAACCTGAACAGGTTCAAACCATTGGAATAGTTTATTACCAATATGGTAAGAGTCAGAGATCAATTGTTAGTTTGGGTTGTTGGACTCTCTCCAAACCTGGCTAATTGGTTGAATGCGCTCTAACCATATTAAAACTTTTTCGCGATTAATGGGTTGGCTTTAACTTGGAGCATTGATTTGTTGGACTCTCTCCAAGGTCGATGTGAAGGGAGGTGAAGTTGGGTGCTATGCATATGATGTATACTTGTTAATGAGTTAACAACCCGATGTATGTGTGAACATTCAATTAGTTGATAGCACATTGTGATAGTTACATATATGTGATATGCAATTGGTATACTTGATACCTACCATCATAGCTAAGAATGGCTTGTTGGACTCTCTCTAAGGTCGTTCTTATCTATGTTGGATATCAATCCATTCAGAGATGGACCTACGATCTCCCAAATTGATTTTGAGGGTTTTTGAAATTAAAAAAATGAATGGGATTTTGTAAATGTATGTTGATGCATTTTAAATCATCTTTCTCATATATGCTTGATTTGTATTTCTAGGTTAATCGATTGATCATGACGTCTTTGAATTTATGCTCGATTTTGGATTCAAATAAATTGGTAGAACTTCTTGGACTAGCTTATAAACTTGAGAATTGTTCTCAAGTTTGAAAAGCTTGCGAATGTCCTCGAAGAGCCTCTTCTCACCCATCCTAAGGTTAATGCAACTCCGGACCAATTGTTGGCCTATCAGAAACATATGACTGATTCTGAGTTGGCGAGTTGCATCAAGCTAGCCGCGATGACACCCGAGCTTCAGAAGCAACATGACCATATGGATGCTGTCTTTCATCTTTATGAGTTGTTTGATGAGCAAGTGAGATCCGAAAGGTTCGAAGTCTCAAAGCTCCTCTTCACCTCTGAGATGCAAGAAGGTTCATCTATGGTACTGCTTAACATGATGAAGACTATAGAGCCTTCTGTGAAGCATGAGTAGGGGACGGTGTTGTTAGTTGATTCCTCGAAGAAAGGTTCTAAGAGAAAGTTAAAGGAACAACAAAAGGGGAAGAAGCAAAGGGATAAAAAGGCAGAATTAGCTCAAAAGGGCACTTGCCATCATTGCGACAAGGAGGGTCATCAGCGAAGAAACTGCATGATTTATCTTGAGTCCGTGAAGAAGAATAAGGCATCTGATGCCCCATCTTTTTCTGATATCTTTGTTATTGGTTGACATTCTATTTCCTTAGACACTTGGGTATTGGATACCGAGTGTGGTTTACATATATGTAATAACATACATGGGCTAAGGAATAGAAGAAGACTCGTTAAGGGAGAGTCAAATTTACGTGTTGGGAATTGAGCAAAGGTTGCTGCACTCGCCATCGGAATGTCTTTGTTGAAACTCCCTACAAGACTTGTCTTAGAACTAGACAATTGCTTTTATGTTCTTTCGTTGATAAAGTACATCATTTCTATTTCTTGTTTAAATAAAAATGAGTACCATTTAACTTTTAGTAACAATTATTGTTACATAACTTTGAATGGCGTTCTTTATGGGACTGGAACTTTAAGCAATGGTATTTATACGTTGGATGTATCCAGTGACATTTTCAATATCGAAGCGAGTAATAAGTGTTCTCAAAAAGATAATCAATTAGACTCCTATATGTGGCATTATCATCTTGGCCATGTGAGCAAGAAACACATGTCCAATTTACACCGATGTGGAATTCTAGAATTGTTTGAATTAGATTCATATGATACATGCGAATCATGCTTAAAGGGTAAGATGACTAAGTTACCTTTTACTGAAAAAGGTGAACCGGTGGGAGATTTGCTTGGTCTAATACATACTGATGTATGTGGACCTATGTCAACTCATGCTCTAGGAGGCTATAGCTACTTCATTACCTTCATCGATGATCACTCATGATTTGGGTATGTGTTCTTGATGAAACACAAGTCTGAAGCCTTTGAAAGGTTTAAAGAATTCAGAAGTGAAGTAGAGAAACAACTTGGAAAAAGTATTAAAATACTTTGATCTAATTAAGGTAGTGAATACTTGAGTCAAGAGTTTCTGAATTATCTAAAGGACAATAGTATATTGTCCCAATGGACTCCGCCGTATACACCGCAACATAATAGTATATCTGAGAGGCGAAACCGGACCTTGTTGGACATGGTTAGGTTGATGATGAATCATGTGAATCTTCCCAAGTCCTTTTGGGGCTATGCACTTCAGACAACTGTTTACTTATTAAATAGAGTCCCGACAAAGGTAGTCTCAACTACTCCATATGAGATATGGACTAGTAAGAAACCTCGTTTATCTTACTTGAAGATATGGGGTTGTCCTGCATATGTGAAGTGGGACGATGTCGAAAAATTGGATGCTAAGTAAGTGTTTATTTATTGGATACCTTAAGGAAATGAGGGGTTACCAATTCTATCATCCTATGAAACAAAAGGTGTTTGTTTCAAGGCATATTGTGTTTCTAGAGAAAGAGTTTCTCTTGCAAGAAAATAGTGGGAGTTTTGTTGAACTTGAGGAGGTTCAAGAGACTCCAATAGACATTAATGAGATACCAGTCAAGCACCACAACCAATAACTCATAGTGATGAGCCTTTCGAACCTATTTGTTGGAATGTATAGTGAAAGCCTAGCTCTTTTTGTATGAACATTTTTATTTTGAAATAAGAATCACATGATCATTGTTTGCACTTTATATTTATTATATGTGTGCATATTGTCTAATACTCTACATTGTAGATAACATGGTGCTTGGTGTGGCACAGAAGATCATGTTGTCAGTCCCTTGTACAATATAAGTAGAGGCTCACAACCTAGATGGTTTTGGACAAACCATTGGCATGGTTGTAGTGTAGCTTGGTATTGGTTTGTCTTGACCATAGAGTTATACTAGTACACTTAGGTGTATTGATCATGACCGATATAGAGGTGATTCAATTTATTGCTGACTACATAATTGAATTGGACCTCAGATATTATGTTGTACATGCTCTTAATCCCGATATAATAACGGGCACATGTACTTAGTATTTATTTCTTTGATTTACCAAAGGGTGAGATTTCTATGGATTAAATCAATATGCCCGGTAAGTTGGGAAATGATATTATTTACATGGTGTGTCGTTGATTATAGGAGGAAACCGTGTCCTATATATTAGGTTGATGAAGTCCCCTTGAGGAGCTCATAAGGTTCATCATGTAAACCCTGCAGGTTGACTTAGTCAACATGATGATAAGGTTGAGTGGTACTACTCGAGGAGTTAGATGTTAATTAATTGACGGACATTCGATATCTTAAACACGGGGAGATGGATGTACAAATAATATATGGAGACTATATTATCATATGGGGGTTGGTGAGGTAATTCAATGATGATCCTCTAGTGGAATGGAACATCATTGATGGATCAAGTTTGTGTGGTTCCGATCCATCGGGTGGCCAATATCCAACTCCTCCTCATGGTCCCTATTGTAGCCTATTAACACCTCATGAACCCTAGATTCAATGATGGAAAACAAAACTCTAGATCCGACAGTGGAGATTAAATCCCTAGATCCGACGGTGGAGATTAAATCCCTAGATCCGACGGTTGGGATGAACCCCTAGATCCGACGGTTGGGATGAAACCCTAGATCTGACGGTTGAGATTAAATCCCTAGAACCAATAGAGCAGATTAAACCAAGGCCTAAACCTAACTCTATATATATGGGCTTAGGCTTGGGCGGCAAAGAAGATGAAAAAAAAGAGAAAGAGAAAAACCTAATTGAGATATGGTGGCTTGGGCAGCAAGAAATAGGTGGAGGCTAGGGTTAGGGTTTTGTTCATGGTGTTGGGCGACAACAAGAAGAAGAAGCCTCTTCTTCTTCTTCCCAATGGTGCCCGGCAACCCTTCTTCCTCTTTCCTCCTTGGTTTGGCCGGCGCCCAAGCTTCTCCCTTCTTTCTATGGCTTAGGTTGGATGGCATTAGGATAGCTTCCCTTGGGCGGCAATCAAATCCTAGTTGGGAAAGGATTGGGGTTGGGAGGCTAGGGTTAGGGTTTTGGGATTAGGTTGGGCGGCAACAAGAAGATGAAGATCCTTTTCTTCTTCCTTCTAAGTGTTGGTCGGCCACTATCCTTGTTCCCTCTACCTTGGCCGGAGCTCAACCTATTCTCCTTCCCTTCATCCTTGGCCGGAAATTAGGAGAGCTTTGTCTAGGGTTTGGGCGGCAACAAGGAGGAGGATTGTTTTCCTTTCCTTTCTCCAAGTGTTGGCCGGCGCCCATGCCCTTATTGTTTCTCTTTTGGTTGGTTTCCATACTCCATCTTATCTTCCTTGGCCGGCGGCAACATCGAGTTTATTGACTTGGTGGCCGGTTCTAGAAAGGAAGATGAGTTTTGTTTTAGGATCTTCCTTTGTTCCTAGTGAACAAGGAAAGGAAGATCGGTGATCTAGAAGGCTTCAACTTTTGGTAGATCGTCGCCCACACGACGTCCAAAAGGAGGGACGACATACAATAGAAGATCAAGAGGTATATCAAGAGGTATAACAAGAGGTATAATCTTGTTTATTTTGATTAATATTCTTTTGTATTATGTTTATAATTGCTTTTCAATTATATGCATGTTTTGTGTGGATTGTTACTTGCTTGTATTTGTTATGAGCATGTTTACTTTATGTATGTGTTGATTATACATGTCTTCATTCATATGTATTTGTATAATCATGGACCCCGAAGATAAACACAAGAACCGGCGATCCGTCCGTCGTCTCTTCCGTGGCTAACCGACTAGAAGAGTTTTGTTGCTTGAACAACTAGTTTGTTCAAGCGATCGCTCAAGTCGATAGCACGACGATGAATTGGTTGAGCTTAGGAAACTCATCCCATCCGGATTAGTTTACATTTGTTGAAAATTTTAATCCGGGGACATGGGAGCCGATGAGCCTCCGAAGTAGCCAATTCCCAACAATTGGTATCAGAGCCACGGTTTCCGGTTTTGTGTGTTTAGGATTCGGTTAATTTTTATGCACTTTTTCGTATATTATATGTGCCGGATAATAGTAGGATATGCATAGTTTAACTCTTTGATTGCAGGCGTAAGATCCGACTATTATGGCTATATGTGAGTATGTGATTCTATGTGTATAAATATTTATTATTTGAATCCTTGGGGTTGACGAGGCTAAATTAGTATTTAATTTTTGTAATTAAATACGGCATTATTTAGCCGCTCATTTTAGTTTACTTTCGATCTAGAGTATTTGTACACTCCTTCGTGGAGTATAGGATCGATGGATGTAAATTAAAATGATATATCTCGGCTCGGATCTCTTTATGTGGCTTGCGCACGGAAAAGGTGGAGCGGACGAGGTGGCGACACGGCGGGACGCATATTGGAGAACAAAGCCATAGTAGTTGGAAAAATTCTGTTTTTTCCATATTTATTGCTGATTTGTTTTATATGCATGTTGTGTGTGCTTGAAAATTCCTCATTTTCAATTTACTAAGTGGGAGAGGGATATTTTAATTAATTCCCGCGGCCTTTATTACAATTTGACGTGTGATGCAACAAACTTGCGTGTCGGCTCCGAGTGCCTTCCTCCCTGCGGATGAGTTTGTTTGCGGATCACTAGGTCAAATAATGGTTATAGAAAATTATCTAGGAGTGTGTGTACTTCTACAGCGGTAAGGCACATAATCCGAAATAATTCCCTCAGTATCGTGTAATGGTGCACATTTAGATGCAAATAAAGGTATCCTCCCATCAGTCACGCTTTTTTTGTAGGGCCAAGAGGAACCAACTATTAATTTTATTTGTCAAAAAGTAAGGTTGACAAGATAATAAAATTAATGGGTAAAACCTCCTCTTACAAATGTAGAATTCGTATACGTCCACACAGCATGGCATGTGATATTCTCGGTGTTTTGAGGTGTTGGTTGATTTCGGAATTTTATTGTTTTGAGGAATCAATAATATTTGAAATATAAAGTAATGATCTATGTGATTCTTAGGATTTTCAAAATGACTTTCAGTCCACTTGTTGTGATACTAAAGGAAATAAACTTACTGTACCCAAATAATGTTGATTGGAAAAGAATCTAGATATTGTCTTATCTGCTAAGGAGTACAAGTATGCACTCTTCAAAGAGTGTCCTCAAGACATGGTTGCTCAAAAGGTTTCTACTTCTAAGCCGAAAGGCAAAGAGGAAGGAGAAACAAGGTGGAGCAAAGGTGGTGGGAGGATCTCAGGGAGGAGTGAAGAAGCCGAAAGGCAAGTACTTCACATGCAAGCAGACTGGACATAAGAAGAAGGATTATCCCAATGCGAAGCAAGAACAAAGATATATTCTTTAAACTAGTCGTTGAAACATGATTAGCGGTCTTATCTACCGGCACCTGGTGAGTAGGTATGGGAGTCACTAATCATGTTTGCAATACTTTGCAAGGGTTCCAGGAAACTCGACGACTAGCTAAAGGGGATATTACCATTTACTTGGGCAATGCCATGAAGATGGAGGCTATTGCAGTGGGAGATGTTTTATTTATCTTTTGAGAAAAATAAAGTTTTTGGTTCTTAAGAATTTTCTTTATGTACCTTTATTTAGAAAGAATTGCTTTCGGTTTCTAAATTATGGATGGATAATCTATTCCTTTTAATGACAGATTTGTTATAAAAGGAATAGGGACATTATCTATTCAGGTACATAGATAGGAAATTTATAACTTGAACCACAAGCTCCCACGATGCAAATTGAAGTTTACAACTCATCTTCTAATTCCGATAAGAGAAAAGAACCTTCGAAGATGAACCAAACATATCTTTGGGATCTTAGGATTGGTCATATTAACCTAAGTAGAATTCAAAGGTTGATAGCTGATGGACCTTTGGGTTCATTAGTGGTGGAGGATCTCCCAACCTGTGAATCTTGCTTAAAGGGTAAGATGACCAAGAGGCCTTTCAAGGCCAAGGGGTATAGATCCAAAGATGTGTTGGAATTGGTTCATTTTGTTTCGTATGGTCCTATGTCTATCCAGGCAAGAGGTAGTTTTGAATATTTCATTTTTTTTTTCATAGACAATTATTCAAGATGACACTACGATCTGATCGTAGTGGTGAATACCTCTTGGGAGAGTTTAGGAATTACTTATCAAAGGCTGGGATTCAATCCCAATTGTCTGCACCTGGCACACCCCAGCAGAATGGTGTAGCGGAGCGAAGGAATAAGACTCTTATGGAGATGGTTAGATCGATGATGAGTTATTCTGACTTTCCAGATTCATTCTGGGGATATGCTCTAGATGCAGCGGTGTACATTCTGAACTTGGTTCCATTTAAATCAGTACCTTCTACTCCCACAGAGTTGTGGACTGGGCGAAAGCCTAGTCTAAGACTTATTCGGATATGGGAGTCCAGACATGTTTGAAGGCCGATCGTAAGTTGGAACCTCGTATGGCGCTTGTTTGTTGGCTATCCTAGGGGAACGAAGGGTGGTTTGTTTTATAGTCCTAGATATCAGAGGGTGATCGTTAATATGAATGCCAGATTTCTAGAGGAGGACTATGTTATGAACCACAAGCCCACGAGTAGGATTGTTCTTGAGGAGTTGATAGGGGAAGTCCCGACTTCAGTACCACCGGTACAAGAGGATATACCACATGTCACTGCACCGCGTGTCACAGAGGATACACAGGTGATACCTCGTCGTAGTGGGAGGATTGTGAGACAGCCTGATAGATTCATGTTCTTGGGAGAATCTTCCGATTTGGTCCCTAGTGAACATGAACCTGATCCTTGGACATATGACGAGGCAATCCAAGATAAAGATGCAGTATCTTTGCAAAGTGCACTAAATACTGAGATTGAATCTATGGATTCAAATCAGGTCTGGGAGCTCTTATGCATAGCAGCTCATATGGATTATGAGGTGTGGCAGATGGATGTCAAGACAGCTTTCGTTAATGGAAGTCTTGAGGAGAACATCTATATGAAGCAACCAGAGGGATTCATTGCTAAGGGCAAAGAGCATCTTGTATGTAAGCTTAATCGGTCCATTTATGGATAGAAACAAGCTTCGAGGTCTTGGAACATCTGCTTTAATGAGGTAAATCCAGACTTATGGATTTATTCAAAGTCCGGATGAGTCTTGTGTATACAAGAGATGTGACGGAAATGTAGTGGTATTTCTTGTACTATACGTAGATAATATTTTGGTAGTTGGCAACAATATCAGTGTTATCGAGCGTAGGGTATGGTTGTCCAAACAGTTTTGAAGGACTTGGGAGAAGTGGGACACATCCTTGGGATCAAGGTTAGTGTGCTAATCCCAAGCTTCATACATAGACACGATTATGGATCGTTTTAGCATGCAAAACTCCAAGAAAGGTTTTCTACCTTTCAGGCATGGAGTTCCTTTATCTAAGGAGATGTGTCCTAGATCATCTGAGGAGATAGAGGAAATGAAGGCGGTTCTTTATGCTTCAGCAGTAGGAAGCCTCATGTATACGATGCTATGTACGAGACCCGATATCTGCTATGCCATGGGCATGATCAGCAGATATCAGAGTAATCCAAGATAGGGACATTAGACTACGGTAAAACATATATTGTAGTGCCTGAAAAGGACTAGGGATTATATGCTAGTTTATCGGGCAGACCAATTACTCCCTATGGGTTACATAGATTCTGATTTCCAATCTGATAGGGATAACAATAAGTCTACCTTAGGTTTTGTGTTTACTTTGGGAGGTGGAGCCATTGTATGGAGGAGTGTCCAGCAGAAATACGTGGCGGACTCCACCATAGAAGCTGAGTATGTGGTAGCCTCTTAGGCGGCCAAAGAAGTTGTGTGGCTTAGGAACTTTCTAATGGACTTGGATGTGATTCCTGGTTTGCCCAGAACTATCACAATTTATTGTGATAATAATGGTGCAGTTGCAAACTCGAAGGAACCACGAGCCCATAAGGCTAGTAAACACATAAAGCGCAAGTACCACCTGATACGAGAAATCATAAAGGAGGTAGAAGTTGTTGTCGCCTAGATTGCATCAGAGGATGACCTGGTAGACCCTTTCACTAAGGACCTTCTAGCGAGAGCTTTGATAGGCATGTGGAGGGAAGGGGAATCAGATGTATGGCAGTGTGATGACAGCATAGTCTTCTAGTATAAGTGGGAGATTGTTGGAATGTATACTGAAAGCCTAGCTCTTTTTGTATGAACATTTTTATTTTGAAATAAGAATCACATGATCATTGTTTGCACTTTAGGCTAGGTTTGGTACGGGGTAATGTAATCAACCTTATAATGTAATCAAGTTTGTAATGTAATGTAATATAATGTGTATACATTACTGTGTTTAGTTAGTGATTGGTGTGTAATGTTTGATTATAAAAGTGATTATATTCGTTTGTTTGGTGTCCACATTTTTTATAAGGAATGTAATTTATATTATTATAAAATGACAAAAATACCCTTATAAGGTTGTCGTCGATCGCCAGTGGGCACCGATCGATCGTCGCTCGGTCGTCGGCCGCCGCGGCGATCGTCGATCGCCGCCGTCACGGCCCGGCCATCGGAGGTCGCCACGGTCGATCGGCCGCCGGCCCCACGACCGGCCGGTGCCGGTCGCCGCCGCCGCCCGCCGCCCGCCGATGCCGGCCGGTCGGCCGACGTCGTCGCCGGCCGGTCGGGCCGATCGCCGCCGCCGCCCGCCGACCGTCGTTAGCGTCGAATCGGCCCTTGATCGGATCAGCCATGACGTCGGCCGATCGCCGGATCGCCGGCCGGCGTCGGCTTATCGGCGATCACGGCCGGCTGGTCGGCCGACCGCCGGCCCGATCGCGGCGTTGCCGGCCATCGCCCGCGATCGCAATGAGAAAAATAAAATAAGGATATATTTGTCATGATAAATATTGAGTCCGTAATGTAATCGGATTACATTGCTTTTCCTTCGTAATCGAGATTACGAATCTTGGCTCTTATTTTGTAATGCGATTACATTACATTACATCTTTGAAATGTTACCAAAAAAAGTAAATCATCTTGTAATGTAATCCTATTACATTACAAGGTTGATTACCCCGTACCAAACGTAGCCTTATATTTATTATATGTGTGCATATTGTCTAATACTCTACATTGTAGATAACATGGTGTTTGGTGTGGCACAGAAGATCATGTTGTCAGTCCCTTGTAGAATATAAGTAGAGGCTCACAACCAAGATGGTTTTGGACAAACCATTGGCATGGTTGTAGTGTAGCTTGGTATTGGTTTGTCTTGACCATAGAGTTATACTAGTACACTTAGGTGTATTGAGCAGGACAGATATAGAGGTGCTTCAATTTATTGCTGACTACATAATTGAATCGGACCTCGGATATTATGTTGTACATGATCTTAATCCCGATATAATAACGGGCATATGTACTTAGTATTTATTTCTTTGATTTATCAAAGGGTGAGATTTCTATGGATTAAATCAATATGCCTGGTAAGTTGAGAAATGGTATTATTTACATGGTGTGTCGTTGATTATAGGAGGAAACCGTGTCCTATATATTAGGTTGATGAAGTCCCCTTGAGGAGCTCATAAGGTTCATCATGTAAACCCTGCAGGTTGACTTAGTCAACATGATGATAAGGTTGAGTGGTACTACTCGAGGAGTTAGATGTTAATTAATTGATGGTCAGTAAATCAATTAATTGACGGACATTCGATATCTTAAACACGGGGAGATGGATGTACAAATAATATATGAAGCCCATATTATCATATGGGGGTTGGTGAGGTAATTCAATGATGATCCTATAGTGGAATGGAACATCATTAATCGATCAAGTTTGTGTGGTTCCGATCCATCGGGTGGCCAAGATCCAACTCCTCCTCATGCTCCCTATTGTAGCCTATTAACACCTCATGAACCCTAGATCCAATCATGGAAAACAAAACTCTAGATCCGACGGTGGAGATTAAATCCATAGATCCGTCGGTGGAGATTAAATCCCTAGATCCGACGGTTGGGATGAAACCCTAGATCCGACGGTTGAGATGAAACCCTAGATCCGACGGTTGAGATTAAATCCCTAGAACCAATGGAGGAGATTAAACCAAGGCCTAAACCTAACTCTATATATATGGGCTTAGGCTTGGGCGGCAAAGAAGATGAAAAAAAAGAGAAAGAGAAAAACCTAATTGAGATAAGGTGGCTTGGGCAGCAAGAAATAGAAGGAGGCTAGGGTTAGGGTTTGGTTCATGGTGTTGGGCGGCAACAAGAAGAAGAAGCCTCTTGTTGCGGCCCGTTAACCCGCTCCATTAATTGATTCTTCTCCCCTAGATCGTCTTTGACTATTTTGGAGTAGCTTTCGCATTCTTTTGTTTGCCATTTTCGAAAGTTACCTAAAAATAATATAGAAATCAGTTACAAACTAATAGAAAAATTATCCTATTTCCCATTGCATAGGCAACATAAGAGGAGCATATAATATGGTAAGCTAAACAAACTAATAAGAAATCAAAGTGACAACAATGGAAAGATTGCCAAAAAGGTGAAAAGCATAATCAACCTGGTGATATTTTCATGATGAACAATTAACAAAATCTATAGTTAATAAAACTATATCAGTTTTATATCAGTTTTATCATTACAAACTTTCATTTTATTTACCATGATGTATGTTGTCTTGTTGCATTCACAAATGGAACAAGCATGGTAACATAATAAGGGTCTTGAAGCTTTATTATCGCTTTGGCCTTTGGTTTGTGGGAACCATCTTCTGTAATTCTATAGTTAAGGCTATTCATCATCAAAAAATTTTATTGTAAAATACAGAAAGTATCTGCATGTCTCATTCTTTGGTTGGCATCATGTTTTTACTGGCTTCATATCTCCAAATTTTGTGCTGGCTATCCAAGAAGGACGATTTGATGAAAAATACCAGCCATCTTGATTTAAATTAGTCAGTGATTGTCAATATAATGCAAAATATGCTAGTGGAATATTTCCTTCAAGTTGAACCATAGATATCCATGAATCTTACTTGATATCATGATGTAATGAGAAACATTGAAAAATCTTAGTGAGGTTACCATTACTACCTACATAACAATTATATAATGCCATGTGAAAGGCCCAATTTATGTCAGCTATGTCATTGTAAAACATAGAACTATTACACATCAACATCTTTACATATTATTGCATATCGATGGCTGGAAAGTGCCACATCTTCTGGAAGGAAAGGCATTCACCCAACCCTATTAAGCATCCTCATGACATTAAAAAAATCTTGTACTCTTAAATTATCTTAATCTACCTCTAAAAGAGCTACTTCATATTACTCCATAAGACCTGCTTCATTGCAAAGGATGCTCAGACCTAATTATCAGATCATACAATCAGTGTCTAATGTCAAAGCTCCAATCTGACAATTGTCAGTAGTCATGTCTATAATTGAAATTAATTATTACTCCAGAATAAATAATAATCATCCTTCAGTTTGACTCCCCCCAACACACACATAACTGACACTGGCAAGAATTGATATAAATTCACCCCGTAACTCACAAATTCTACACCCTTCATTAGTCTCATTTCTCATAAAAGCTAAATCTTTTGGATGCAGAATAAATCATAATTAGAAATTCATTAAATGGGTCAAATCTCACTTGCTTATAGTTCCAACCAAAACTGGGATACCATTTAACCAAAAAGGCATAAATCAATGGGCATTAAGTTTGGAAACTTGAACTAGACATGCAAACCGACAGTTGACAAGTAGCTTGGCATGCAAACACTGATGTCAAATAAGTCAGCCGCTCAGTCCTAACCCTTAGAAGCTTTAACTATAAATATATGTATTTGATAAGCAAGAGATTCACACTAAGTCCCATACGTTATCCCGAACTCCACTCTGACTTGGAGCGTTGGTGTTAAAACCCGCTGGGTACATTCTTAGCACTATTTGCAATTTGAAGTTTCCCATTTCCCACGTCTTTCCCTTTCCAATCAGAAGCCGATAGCACTATCCAATAACAGACAATTTGGTAGCTTTCAATCTGAATAGATTGTATCGGTATTAAACGGAGAGCTCTAACACAGATGCTAAAAAAGCCTCCTAAAAGGCACATGAAATGCTTTTCTTCGATTGCATTTGCCCTCTCTCAGTGGCAACTTGTCTAGTAGGGCAAATATTCTCAACGGAGGTGAAGCTTACGGTGTATTTCCAGAACCGACCATCATTTGTCAGAACTTCTGATGAGTGTATTTTGAAATATAAATTGTTAATATTCTCTATCAAAGTGTTGTCGTATAACTACATTTTTTTTTTCCCACCCAGATTGCTGGAGATGTTGGAGCGTGCATATATGTGCAACAGACAAAACAGAGCCTATTTCAGGAGGGCGAGAGAACCTTTGGAACAAGATCAACACCGGCTGGCGGACTACGGTCGGCGGCGGACAGCGGTTGGCGGACTGCGGCCGGTGGCGGACAGCGCCGGGCGGACTGCGGCTGGCGAACAGTGGACACGAACTGCGGAGATGGACTACGACCGACGGACTGCGGAGACGGATTGCGGCCGGCGGACTGCGGTGCGGACTGAGGAGATGATTGTGGAGACGAACTGCGGCCGGCGACGAACTGAGGAGATGATTGCGAGACGGACAGCGAGCTCGCAGGGGGAAAGGAAGTTAGGTTTTTGCGAGACGAGAGACAAATTTCGGGAGCTTAACGCAAGACGGAGATATAGCCGCGGGAATACGAAAATAATTTCGTCGAAGAAGAGGGAAACCGGTAACCTAAAGATGACCTTTAGGAGCGGTCGGAAACTGCTCCTGAAATGTTGCCAATAGAATCGGTCAAAGTATACCGCTTCTAAAGGTTGCCAATAACCTTTCATTGAAAAGGGAAACCGTACCGACCTTTAGGAGCGGTCGAAAACCGCTCCTGATACGTTGCCTATAGAACCGGTCAAAATTTACCGCTTCTAAATGTTACCAATAGAATCAATCAAAATATACCGCTTTTAAAGGTTACCAATAATATTTCGTCGAAGAAGAGGGAAACTGGTACTGGCCTTTAGGAGCGGTCGAAAATCGCTCCTGATACGTTGCCTATAGAACCGGCCAAAATTTACCGCTTCTAAAGGTTGCCAATAGAATCGATCAAAATATATCGCTTTTAAAGGTTGCCAATAATATTTCGTCGAAGAAGAGGGAAATCGGTACCGGCCTTTAGGAGCGGTCGAAAACCGCTCCTGATACGTTGCCAATAGAACCGGTCAAAATTTACCGCTTCTAAAGGTTGCCAATAGAACCGGTCAAAATTGACCGCTTCTAAAAATTCATCTTTGATTCATTCTTTTCCAAACCTCTATTTTTGGTACCGTTAACTATCTAAATGGACGAAAAAAAGACAGTAGTGCTAATTAAAATCCAAGCCTATCAATTTAGAGGAAAAAAAATATTAAAATAAAGCTTAGCATAATAAACAAAATATAATAATAAATTTGAAAAACAATACAACTAACTTGAAAAAAAGATAAATCAAAGGATTCATTAAAAAAAGACAAACTCTAATCGATTATAATTTTGTCACCATTAATACTTAAAAAATTTATCACATAATAAAAATTAAACAAAGAAATTACCTCCACAAACAAAATCAAAGGCTTATGACACAGAAGTAGAAGGCCAGATGAAACTTGGGCGCAATTGATTTGATAGACCGCTAGAACAGAAGGCTGAACAGAGAGATGAAATTGGAAAATAATACACACCTTAAATCCAAACCGCTAGCTAGGATTTTTTGGAAGATAAAAACTAAGATCGACCACCTCTAATCCAAGGCGTCAGTTGCTTAGGGTTTTGAGATAATAGACAATAATACCTCTTTTTATAAACCTTTAGGAGCGGTTATTAACCGCTCCTAAAGATTTGGGATCGGTTATTAAACGATCCTAAAATTATTATACAAATCGATTCTAAATATACTGAACAGAATCGAAAAATTTCAAATTAAAAAAAATATTCAATTGAAGCGGTATTAGGAGCGGTTATAATTAATGATTCTAAATATGTTAAACATAATCGGAAAATTATCCGCTTAAAAAAGTGGTAAATTGAAGCGGTATTAGGAGCGATTATAACCGCTCCTAAAGCAATAGGAGCGGTTAATAACCGCTTCTAGAAAATTTATATAGGACCGTTTGTTACCCGATTCTAAATATACTCAACAGAATCGAAAAAAAATCTGCTTGAAAATTTTTTTCAATTGAAGCGGTATTAGCACCGGTTAAGAAAACCGTTTCTAAAAGCCCCCCTTTTACCGTCATTTTCCCAACCGCTTTTAAAATTCCGATCCAAATGCCTCATTTTTTTGTAGTATATCTAAGGTATGTCCTATACTAGTTCCATGAAAAATGAAAAGTAAGAAATAGTAGTAATATAATTTGCAAAGTCCTATTCTACTACACACATGCCCAATTTTCGTCTTAATAGACTAAATTCGGCTTTAGGTAGGGGTTTAATAAATAGGTTTGCCAAGTTAGACTTCGATTCGACGTATTCGAGTTGTGTGGCTCCGTTGGCCACATGTTCTCGAATGAAATGATGTTTGACCTCTATATGTTTGATCCTAGAGTGACATATCGGATTCTTAGTAAGATTAATTGAACTAATGTTATCTACGTGAAGTTTAGTATTTGTAAAGTCTAACTTAAAGTCGCGGAGAGTGTGCTTCATCCAAAGAAGCTGAGTGACACACTCACCCATTGTGATGTATTCAGCTTCGGTGGTAGATAAGGCAACACAATATTGCTTCCTACTGCACCAACTTACTAGACTCGAGCCGAGAAGTTGACAACAACCACTCGTACTCTTTCTATCGAGCTTACTACCGGCATAGTCTGAATCAAAGTAGCCGGTTAGTTCGAACTCGGTAGATCTAGGGTACCAAATACCGACATTAAGTGTACCCTTTAGATATCTAAGGATACGCTTGACTAGAGTTAGGTGAGACTCTTTGGCACAGGTTTGGAACCTTGCGCACATACTTACTATAAATAAGATATAGTCGTTAAGTAAAGGAGACTCCCTATTACGCTCCTATAGTATTTTAAATCAATTGAGTTTCCAATTACATCTTCTTCTATATTCACATTAGTTGCCATTGGGGTATTAATAATTTTAGCGTCTTGCATTCCAAAGCGTTTAATTAATTCCCTAGTATATTTGCGTTGATGTAGGTATATTCCATCTTTAGTTTGTTTAATTTGTAGACCTAAGAAGAAACTTAACTCACCTACTAAATTCATTTCAAATTCACTTTCCATAAGTGAAATGAACTCATTTAGTAGGATTGAGTTAGTGGTTCTAAAAATAATATCATCTACATAGATTTGGGCTATGAATATGTCTTTACCTAAGGTTTTTACGAAAAGGGTTGGGTCAACTACACCTTGGTTAAATCCTTTAAACTTAAGATAAATCGAAAGTCTCTCGTACCAAGCTCGAGGAGCTTGTTTAAGTCCATAGAGAGCTTTCTTTAACCTAAGGACATGGTCGGGTTTGTCTAAACTTTCGAAACCGGGGGGTTGACTAACATAAACCTCTTCTTTAATGTATCCATTTAAGAATGCTGATTTCACATCCATTTGAAACAACTTGAATCCTCGATGTGCAGCATATGCTAATAGTATTCGAATGGACTCTAATCTAGCTACTGGGGCATAGGTCTCATCGTAATCTAAACCTTCGACTTGACTAAACCCTTTAGCGACTAGTCTAGCTTTATTTCTAACTACTTCACCTTTGTCATCAAGTTTATTTCTAAACACCCACCTTGTTCCAATGATTGTTTTATCTTTAAGTGGTGGTACTAATTCCCATACTTCATTCCTAGTGAATTGAGCCAACTCTTCTTGCATTGCAATAATCCAATCGGGATCAAGAAGAGCTTGGTCAATAGTTTTGAGTTCAATTTTGGAAATCAGGGAGATTTGACTAAGATTTCTGTATGAGGCTCTAGTTCGAACTCGTAGACTTGGATCACCTATCACTTGGTCGATAGGATGATTCGTTTGAGTCCTAGTTGGATTTGGGTTTGAGTCTACAACTTGATCAATAGGATGACTCGTTTGAGTTCTAGTTTGGTTAGAGTCATCTATTACATGGTCGATAGAGTGGCTTGGTTGACTTAGGTTAGGATTAATACTAGACCTGATCTCCGGATCAGAGTTGAGTCTGGTATGAATCGGCTCGCTAATTGGGATTGCCGGGGGTTTTGTAGGTTCATGTCCTTCATCAAATACTACATTGATAGTCTCCTCGACTCTAAGGGTATCATGGTTATATACTCTATAAGCCCTACTTGTAGTCGAGTATCCTAGAAAGATTCCAGTCGTGGTTTTGGATGTAAACTTCCCTAGGTAATGCATAGTGTTTAGGATATGTACCTTACACCCAAATACCCTAAAGTACTTGATGTTAGGTATTTTATCGTGATAAATCTCGTATGAGGTTTTAAGGTGCCTCTTTACCATAAGGATCCTATTTTGGACATAGCATGTCGTACTTACGGCTTTCGCCTAAAACCTATCGAGTAGGTTATACTCGTTTAACATTGTCCTAGCGGCTTCTTGTAGGGTTCTATTTTTGCATTCTACTAGGCCATTTTGTTGTGGAGTTCTAAGGCAAGAGAACTCATGGTGGTATCCATTTAGGTTACAGAATTCTGTAAACCTATGGTTTTCAAATTCACCACCATGATCAGTCCTAAGTCTTTTGATTTTAATGCTTTGTTGATTTTCTATTAACTTAAATAGGTTGATTAATTGATCTAGGGTATCACTTTTGTGTTTGATGAACCTAACCCAAGTAAATGTAGAGTAGTCATCAATAATGACTAAACAGAATTTACTTCCATTAAGTGACTTAGCTCCGTGTGAATCAAATAGATCCATGTGTAGGAGCTCAGGCACACTTTTGGTTCGTTCTTGACTAGTTAGTTGATGTTGTGTCCTAGATTGTTTACCTTGTTGACAAGCATTACATAGTTTATTATCCAAGTTATTGAGGTTAGACAAACCTCTGACTAAGTCACTCTGACTCATCTTGTGGATGAGTCTTGGGTGTGAGTGATCGAGTTGTCGGTGCCACAACCATGATTCCTCTTGCCGTGTCATAAGACACTTAGTTGAGGAGTTAGTTAAGTTAATAGTGTAAATATTGTTATTTCTAGTTCCCTTAAGAATTGTTTTAGAAGTTTCATTTGTATTAATTACACATTCATTTTCTAGAAATATGACCTTATAGTTATTATCACACAATTGACTTACACTAAGTAAATTATATTGAAAATTTTCTACTAATAAAACATTTTGAATAACAAAATTTGAGTTGAGCTCAATATCATCTGATCCGATGATTTTGAGCTTGCCGTTATTTTCGAAGGCTACCGATCCTTGTCGTTTGAATCGAAGCTTCGAAAACTTGAGTTGATCCCCGGTCATGTGTCGGGAGCAACCACTGTCCAACATCCATTGATCCTACACGCAAAGTAGTTGGATCGGATATTGGATTTATTAAAGATTGGTTGAAGATTATTAACCTAAATCATCTCACCCATGTCTACATGATCAAACATGTTAACCCTATATGTTCTTGTGAGATGACTTCCAATTTTACTTGATTTAAATTTAATGACTTGAACACTTGTCAACCTTGCGTTAGATTCGAATTTGACCTTAGGCTCATCAAGTCACCTTTTCATGATCATGGCTTCCATGTCGTGGCGAGGCACAGAGGCCTTCTTTGATCAGAACAACGACCACTTCCTTAGACAAAGCCATTTTCAAGAAAATAGAGACTTTACTTACCTAAGACCACTTCCTGGTCTAACTAGTCTAGGATACGGCGAGGTAGCTTCAGCTAGTTCCACTCGGTCAAGTGCACCGAACTAGATACGCCTTATCTAGCCCGAATACACAAGACTCCGCTTTCCTAGCGTACTATCATCTCGCCGCATCCTGGTACTATGTTATCAAGTATTGACGAGTTATAGTCCTATCTAACCATTCTAAAAAGGAAAATCAAACTAAATAAAAACCTAAGCATGCAATTTCTAAGTTAAAACACAAACAAGTTTCGTACTAGCTCCCCCTGGACCATTGAATCGATTCAGTCTCTCCACATAGTGGATTTGGTCCTTGGGAACCCAGTACTGGTTCGATCCTAAGTTTGAAATCAAGGTGGTCTTAGGGACCCATGCTTGGACACATTTTTTTATGTCGACTTACAATCGACATATATGACTTGTTGGTCGTATTTGAGCTAAACCCTAGTCCGGCCTTGTTGTACACGGCCCTTTGCGATCCAAGTAGGAGATCAAGTCCTTTGGATCCCAAAGTAAACCTTTCCAACGTGTTCCTAAGATCTTCGACTTGACTCTTCAAGAGTGAGTTCTCAACTTCGAGTTTTTCAACCCGAGTTGAGTCCTCCTCTTGAACTCGACTAGTCGAAGAGGTTAGGAAGACCTCGTGTTTGAGGAGTTTAACTTCCTCAACCAGGGTCTCGACCTTGGACTCAGACTTAGCTAATTTTTTAGTTAAAAACTTAATTGCACTATAAAGTGTACTAATGAGGGATCGACTTACCTTGAGTGTATCTTTTGAATCGGATGCGTATCCGTGGCTTGTCTTGAATAGTCTTTCACAGTCTAACTCGTCTTCGATTTCCGATTCAAGTTCCGGTTCCGACTCTGTCTTTGATTCCACCGGTTTAGCCATGAGAACACGATCATTATCTTCTTCCTCGGATGCTTCTTCCCAAGTAGCGTTGAGTGCCTTTTTGTGTTTTGGTGCTTTGCTCTTGAGTTTTGGGCATTCGGACTTGATATGTCCAAACCTGTTGCATTCATAGCATCTAATATTTGAACTTTTAGTCTAACCTTTGTTGGGTCGAGTGACGGTTCATTTTCGACCCTAGACTATCCTCTGAACAAGGTTGACTAGTTCGGCCTCCATTTCCAAGTCGAGCTCCAAATCAGACTCATCCTCTTCTTCCTTCGGAGGTGCCTTGCTTGCGGTTTTCTTCCTTGAACCAGCAAAAAGTGCTATACCCTTCTCGGGTTCCGAGTTAGACTGCTCATGAAGTTCAAAATCGTAAAATAATTCATCTAACCTAAGTTTTGAAAGATCCTTGGAGACCTTGTAGGCATCGACCATGGATGCCCACAAGGTAGTCCTCGGAAAGGAGTTAAGAACATACCTTATAATGTCGCAATTTTTGACCTTTTGCCTGATTGCGTGTAGATTGTTGACTATGTATTGAACGCGGGCGTGAAGTTGCGTCGCAGACTCATATTCCTGCATTTTTAGATTATGTAGTTTATTAAATAAAAGATCTCACTTACATACCTTAGCTTCATCAGTCCCTTCGTGTAGCTCCACTAGCTTTGTCCAAAGGTCCTTTGCGCTGATGAAGGGGCCGACGCGATTTAGTTCCTCCTTGGACAAACCGCATTGGAGGATTTGAGTTGCCTTGGCATTATCTTCGACTTGTCGTTTTGTCGCAATGGTCCATTGGTCATAATCCAAGGATTCACCCACTTCGTTAGTTGGAAGTGTGAATCCCATTTGGATTATGATCCACATCTCGATTTGGGTTTTGAGAAAGCATTCCATCCCACCCTTCCAATAACGGAAGTCATCTCCGTTGTAAAACGGAGGATGGACGGTGCTAAAACCCTCGAGATGGGCCATTAAAACAAAAGAAACAAGGAGATGAAGACGAAAAACCTAGCAACGACAAAAACACACGAAAATGTACCAAGACTCGCGTCTTGGATTAGTAGTGCGGGAGAAAAACTAACCAAATGAAATAAATAGAATTAAAAAAAAATCTGTAAAAAGCTAGATCGGTGGTTTCACCAAATCTTAGCAACCCCCGGCTCTGATACCAATTGTTGGATCGAAGCGGATCGCTAGAGGGGGGGGTGAATAGCGATAAACCTTTTTTTTTCTTTTTGAAATTGTTTCAAAACACTTATATGCAGCGGAAATGTAAATATAAAGTAAAAGAGACAAGGGAATTTTACTTGGTTCATAGCCTTCGGCTATTGCTCCAAGGCCCTAGTGGTCCTTGACCATGTACGGAGGGCAAAAACACTAAAGAACTCCTCCTCGTTAGAGGTAGGAGTTAATCGATACAAATGAAGCACAAAGCTTAAGGTAGAGGGACACTCCCCCTCTCCTCGTCACGATAAAAGCTCCGAGAATTGAAAGTAATGAACTGAAATAAAAACTTAAACCGACGTAATAAAATGAAAACAATTAAAACCTAGACGTCGGAGAAGAAGCACTTCGTTGTCGGAAAGTTGTAGCTTGGCGGAGGCTTTTGGAAGCTTAGAATTGATGAAGAAACCCTAAGATAGGCCCTCCTTTTATAGCCTTTGAGACCCTTTTCGAGAGGAACTTTAGCCAATCACAATTGAACACCAATCTCCTTGAAATGGGGTGATAAGCCTTGACTCCTCGAAGCTAATCATTGACCATCAGTCGACTGATGGCCATCATCAGTCGACTGATGGCAACATCAGTCGAATGCTAACCGCAGGTAGTCGACTAATGGACGACAGTCGAGTCCTCCAAGCTGGCAGTCGATTGATACTAGCTGAAATGACAAGTTAGCTAAAAAATAACATTATTTCGACGGCCTCCGACCATCCGATCTCGACCTAGACCCCCGATGGGATGCCTTGGGTCGGATCTACACTTAAGTCTATCCCCGTAAAGAGGATACAACCTCACTTACACTCGCACACACGAGCTTACCTCGATACTTACTGTGTCACTTTTGCTTCTGGCCTTCCACTCGATTCCTTCGGCTCCCTCCATAGTCACTCAAGTGTCGCCCGACCACCGCGGCTTCCTCCGGGTGTCGCTAACCTTCAGCTCAAACTATAGCAATTTTTTGCACACTCGATTCAGCTCGTGAGATAACAACATGAGCTTAACTTTGTATCGTTTGTTATAATCAAAACTCAGATTTGACTTAGGTGCCTACTGCACCAACAGGTGGCTTGAACAACAAGTTTGTTCAATTGACCACTCTAATCGAATAGCACGACGATGAAATGGTTGCTTGGGTGATCCCTTTTGTCTAGGATTATTTTTTTTTAATCTGGGGACATCGATGGGATCGCCATGAACAAGCGATCGAGTTGAAGTGGGAAGCGAAGTTTCCTACCTTCATATGCATGTTGAGATACTCACTAGTTGTGATCCAATCACAAATTCTCTTATGCTGTAAATCGTATTGCGGACATTCAATAAATGAGTTTAAGATCCAATCAAATACATGAAAACATGTATACTCAAATAGTGAATCTTTATTTATCAAATAAATAGTACAACCATAAGGCGATTGCCTTAGGACACCTCTCATATATGACAAACAAAATCCCACTTGGCCTATTGCCAATCACTACAGTATCCAATACCATAAGCTCTAACATGACCCTCAAACTTACTTTGAGGTAAGGCCTTAGTTAAAGGGTCTGCTAAGTTCCTTTCAGTGGGAATCTTCTCGATTTGTATTTCCTTTTTATTGATGATCTCTCTGATCAGACGATTGCGGCGAAGCACATGTTTGGATCGTTGATGAGACCTTGACTCTTTTGCCTGTGCAATCGCTCCATTGTTGTCGTAGTAGACTGGTATTGCTTCAATAATGGTTGGAACCACACCAAGTTCAGAGACGAACTTCTTGATCCAAACCGCTTCCTTTTGCTTAGAAGTTGCAATGTATTACCTCGATGGTAGAATCGCTCTGATCTCTTGCTTGGAACTTTTCCGACTTATTGGGTCTCCATTCAAGGTGAATATGTACCCGGTGAGACCTAGAATCATCCTTATGCATGCGAAGATGACATCCGTATACCCGCATATTATCATATCACCCTCTCTATATATTAGGAACACATCCTTAGTTCTTCTTAATTACTTAAGTATTGTCTTAACAACCAACCAATGATCCATTCCTAGATCAGACTGATATCTGCTCGTGACACTCAGAGCATATGATACATCGAGCCTCGTACATAACATATCATACATGATAGATCCTATTGCGGATGCATAGAGGATCTTACTCATGCAAATCCTCTCGTCTTCTGTGCGCGAACACATAGACTTTGAAAGGTATCTCATGCCTGATGGGAATGAAACCTTTCTTGGATTCTGACATGCTAAACCTCTTTAGAACTTGGTCTATATATATAGATTGCGAAAGACCAATCAACCATTTCAATCTATCCCTATAGATCTTAATCCCGAGGATATAGGTCGCTTCTCCCAGGTCTTTCATGGAGAATATTTTGGATAACCAAATTTTGATCGACTATAAGATAGATATATCATTTCCTATAAGTAATATGTCATCGACATACAACACTAGGAACACGACTGCACTCTCACTAACCTTCTTGTACACACATGGTTCATCTGGATTTTGTGAGAAATCAAACCTTTTGATTGTCTCATCAAAATGAATATTCCAGCTTCTGGATGCTTGCTTCAGTCCATATATGGACCGTCGAAGTTTGTATACCTTGGTTTTATCAACTGATGGGAAACCCTCATGTTGTATCATATACATGTCCTCGAGTAGGTTTCCATTAAGGAAAGCTATTTTCACATTCATCTGTCATATCTCATAGTCATAATGAGTCGCTATGACTAGGAGCATCCGAATGGATTTAAGCATAGCCACTGGTGAATAGGTCTCGTCATAATCAACACCTTGCTTTTGACGATAGTCTTTCACCACTAATCTAGCCTTATAGGTAATCACATTACCATCCATGTCGATTTTCTTCTTAAAAACCCACTTGCACCCTATAGGCTTAATGCCTTCAGGTGTGTCTACCAAGTTCCAAACTTGATTTTCATACATGGAATCCATTTCCGACTTCATGGCTTCAAGCCATTTGTCCCTTTCTGAACTTTTTAGAACTTCTTCATAACTGGTAGGCACCTCATCATCAATGAATAACACGTCGTTCGATTCGCTTACGAGAAATCCATATCTCTCAGGAATGTTGCGTGTTCTACTAGATCTACGAAGATGTGGTGTTACAATAGGTTCAGCCGATGGCTCATCACTATGAGTTATCAGTTGTGGTGCTTAACCGGGTGTCTCTTCAATGTCTATTAGAGCCTTTTGAACCTCCTCAAGTTCAATGCCACTCCCACTATATTCTTGCAAGAGAAATTCTTTCTCTAGAAACACAGCATGCCTTGAAACAAACACCTTTTGTTCCACAGGATGATAGAGTTGGTAACCCCTCATTTCCTTAGGGTATTGATGCACGTGAACGCGACCTCAAATCTCGCGATGGAGACTGCCGAGGACTCAAAGCGCATGCTCGTGCTCAACGCTCGAAAGTGCATGGATGTCGTCAAGTAATAAAAGATTTATTGATCCCACAGGGACTGAGATTCGAGTACCGATCTATTCGATGGACATTATTATTCGGAAGTCAAATATAATATTTGTGATTGTGAGGGTTGTCGGCGGTCCTAACTCAATACGGTGTCAAACGGAAGAAGAAAAGGCTTGTCATGAGTCTTTGGAAGGATTCTAGGATTTCGATTTCTTGTGTGTCGCAAAACATGCTATCAATTGAGCATTGTCTAAACGTCTAACTATGGCCTTATGGAAGGGACATCATACACTCCCCCGATGAGCCTTCGCATCTATCGGGAGCTATCTCTACCTTACAAGGACGAGATAGGCGGTACAAGGATGCTGAATCAATCCCTGCGATGAATCGTTTCCAATTCTATCGCACCCTTCTATCCACAGTTTCAAGAGATGAGGCCAACCCCTAGGTTCCTCTTTAATTCCCCTAAGTCTTAGATACGAGGGCTGTCACCCCTCGTATCGGCTAAGCACAGTAGATAGAAAACCAAAACACATAGATATCCATCTAAACTAATACCAATTGCAAATACAAACTCATGAACAAAATTTAATTTGGAATAACATGTTCTACGCACACAAACTACTCCATAAATATGAGAGGAATAACACAAATCACGTTCATATTCGAATAAACAATAGATAACATGCAAAGAACAGAAATTACAATGCAATGTGGTCTTCTCTCCGACGTTGAAGTGCAGAACTTGGATCTCCGGCGGCTTTCTTCCTCCCCGTTACGAGTTCCCAAAGCTTTTTAGGGCTTTGGAGTGTCATCCCAGCCGTCGTGCCTCTCCCCTAGGGTTTGGGTGTAGCCTCCTTTATATAGACATGAGGCCGGATCTTCGCGAAATTTGGAAAAAACCCTGATCGTGTCAAGTTGTCAGCGCAGGTGGTGAAAACATATGGCCAGGCTATGTGTGAGGCTATGGTGGCCATTTTCAAACCCTGGACATGGCCGTGTGCAGCCACACGCCCAGACTGTGTCCCACTCTGCGTCCAACTACCAAATGCCTCCTTTTGCTCTGAAAGCGCGCTGTTTTTCCTATGGAATGCTATCCTGCACACAAAAGTACAAAGAGCAAATCTCCGAACCAGAAAATAGGAAATGTGTGCAAAACAAAGTAAAAGATGCATGAAACAAACATGAAATATAGTGAGATGTGAGTGAAAACTACTTCTAAAATCTTATATGTTTTGTTCACATCAATTCCCCCAGACTTAAGTCTTTGCTTGTCCTCAAGCAAACCTCAGTTCCATAAAATTTTAAAAAGGTATTGTTCCATACTTAGCATGTTAACTAGATTTATCAAGTGGTATTTTCAATCAAAGCAAAATATATATGTTCTAAAAATTCACTAAGTTAGCTTCTCGTGCACGTGCTAAGCGAATCTTCTTAGGGAATACTCGTTCCATAGTCAGTTAAATCGCCATCCTATAGCTTTCCTAAGGTCTCCGACTCTTAGGCACTTACCTGCCCAAAGCGAGGGTCGTTCCCTAGATCTAGCACAAAGTCTCAAAGGTGTCGATATTGAGAGAAATTTATAGGTGTTTTCCCAGTAACCTAACTCGGTCTCAAAGGGGCACCTAATCATTTCCACCCACGACAACTTTTTTTTATCCCTGATAATTTTTTTATTTTTTATTTTTACTCTCTTTTTTTTTCTTATCCCTTTTTTTTCTCTCTCTCTCTTGGGATTTTGATTTTTCTGAATGGGCTTCCACAATTTGAGCATCTCCAGTAACTAAAATGCTAAACTTAGGGTCACCTTTGGATTCCAAAGTACTAGACTACAGAGATGAATCATAGCTAGGTACGTACTAGATTTTCCCCTTTCATGTTAGTGAAAGCCCTAGAGCTAATCATGTGATGACTGTTGCATGGACTCTATTGTATCATATTCCTATTTATAAAGGTATGGTTATTATATTTACTTGTATTGGTGCCAAATAACTAAATATAATAATGTCCTTGAGTAGTAGGTTCTTATTTATATCAATCGATTGGTTGAATCGATAATGAGATGATATAGAGAACACTACTCTTAATCATTCCTAGTCGAGTATTAACATTCAGGGACAATGTTAATGAGTAGAGACTAACATATAGGTCAACACGATGACTTGATCTCACAAGTCATGGATATGAGATATCAAGTTGACACATGGGTATGCATTGGAGAATGTATACTGAATGACCCGCCATGAGAAAGTATCATGGATCGTTATATGAGTGTCATATACTTTCTCATGTGGCTATTAGTATGACTATTAGTCCTTACACCTGAAGTCACCATGGTTCCCTACATAAGGAGTTGCATACTTTGGCTTCGTCAAACGTCATTTGTAAATGGGTGGACTATAAAGGCGATTACTGGGTATGTAACAAATTATGCGGAGGGATGTGAGTGATGTAGATGGGATCTATCCCTCCTATATGATGGGGGTGACATCGATATTCTTGATAGAGTGAGACCACGAAGTGCATGACCATGCCCAAATGAGTCAATATGAGATATTGAGCTCATTTGATTAGAGTGAGTCTACTTGGAGTTCGAGATTTAGATTGTACCGAGGATGACACGGTCTATGCCTCGATTGGTCAATCTAGATGTCAAGGATAGAGGGACATTGTCACATATTGTGAGAGTCACAATTAGTAGTCACAAAGGTGATGTTGGAGCTCAACATTCTTGTAACTTGGGTAGCAATGATGTGTTGCTAGATACCTCTCATTGCTTATGTTCCTAAATCGGTTTAGGGACATTGCCAATGTTACAAGAACCTATAGGGTCACACACATAAGAGCAATTAGATTGAGATTAGGTTCATATCAATTAGACTAATTGAGTTAGACTCAAGTTGATTCAAGTGTTGAATGAGCCTAATTTAGATTTGATTCATCAAATCAATTTAAATTAATGAATAGGGATTCATTAAATTAAATTGACTTGAATCAAATGGTTGGATTTGATCAACCATGGGAGATAAGAGGTCAATTTTGACTTGACTTGAGAGGGAAGATGAAAGGTCAAGTTTGACTTGACCAAATGCCATTTCATGATGATGACCTGGCATGCCCGACCAATGATGTGTTGGGTTTCCGGCATCGCGGCGTATGTGTGTTCGATCACGTTTCGTAAACATGAACACAGCGGAAGCAATAAAAATAATAAATCTACATTTATTATAACACACACAACACACGCATGCATATTACAACAAGTGTAGATATAACCGTAAATTTAAATTTGCAATAAAAGGAAATTTATCTACGTTATACCTTTCGTATGACGTGTAGCGGGAACGACATCAACCGGAACGATCCTCGCTAGAATCGTCTCTATCCGTATCCACGCCGAGTTCCTCGGGATGACTTCGCTAAGCCACGAGCTTCGTCTTCGTATGGGTTACTAGCCTCGTGTTGAAGACGACGTGATCGAGAGATGATCACGATCCGAATCCAAATTCGGATCCTAATACGAGTTCTCAAAACTCGCTTCTCCGGAGAGGTATTCGTCAACCAATTGACGAATCCTTCATCCTCCACCTCAGAGGATTACCGGAGATCGAATCCCCGGTAAGTTAGCCGCTGTCGGAGCTCTAACCGTCGTCCAAACGACGCTCCGACGAGAGGAGAACAAGCTGTCCAGAAAACTGGACAGCTTTGGTGGAGGTGATAGGCGCTGGCCAACCAAGGAAGATATAGCTCACCTTGATGCCAAACCTGAAGGAGATCTCCGGAGCACTAACCGGCAGCAGCTCGACGCCGGCGAGGGGGAAGGAAGAAGCCTTGGATGCCGGTTGGAGGAGCAATGGGCGGTTTAGGGTTGGCGCCGAGAGCTCCCTCAATGGAGTGGGCGGCAACCTTAGGGCAAGGGGTTTTTGGATTAGGGCTTAATTATCCCTTAAGCCCTCTTTTATAGAGAACTAATTCTCTTAATGGTTATTGGATCATAACCATTAGGCCCGTTAACCCGCTCCATTAAGATAAGTTAAAATAAACCAAACCATGATGGTTTATTTGAAGTTAAAACAAACCGAACCAACTTTTGGTTCATTCGTTTAAAATAAACCAAACCCTTTGATTTATTCTCCTCCATTGGATTAGAACCAAACCATTTTGGTTCATCCATTATGTCTTCATAAGACACGGCCCATCCACGCTTCCATTGCGACTGAAACGATTTCATGCTCGCTTCATATTTGGTCCAACCAAACCTAGTTTCTCTCGGTCTGAGAATCCCATTCTCAAGCTCGTTTTAAATCCTTTGGATTACGCTCGTTGTGCGTGTGACCAAATAGGTTCTCGGTTTATGTTGGTCGTCTATAATTAACCATTAATTATAGAACGATCATGAGTGGCACCTAGTAGTACATCATGATCCCCAATTAACCGAAAAGATCAACGGTTGATCCAGAACTATTTCTGAAACCCTTCAGCAGCTCGAATGATTCGTGCCCCATTCCCTTCACTCATCTTATACCCACCTGGTTCAGGACATGGTCTATTGTGTCAGTCCCCACTAGGCTGACTACGTCACACCTAGCCCAAGTATCATTTCCTCGTCCTACAGATTCTAGTTATTGCACATGTATCGAAGAGTACCTTACTCTTAACATGTAATGCTTTGGCCAAAGACTTTAGTAACAATCCGACGAGAGGCCATGGGTATACATCTCCACGCAAGGAGTGGTGAATCCTTTATAGGCTATTCAAACACCTTCGATCACTTCGACTTATACCCAATCATCCCGGGTCCACATCTCCTTAGAGATGTTTGCTTAAGATGTCAAAGCATAAGTCTCCATGATCAAGATGACTTGAATACCGCAAGTCAAAGGAACATCACACTTAAGCTACAGTAAGAACTTCATTGACATATCTATATATGCAGAGAACCATATGAAGTCTTACGGCTGGTCACTCCAATGAACTAGTTACCATAACTAGCATCCACGATCAACTCCGGACATCACAATGTCTCTAGCCAGTGAGAATCAACTGCTTGGATACACTAAGGAGTATACCTCGTGCTAGTCTCGACAGAATTGATGGTGTCCAAATCCATCAATTCATCGACTAGGGATAATTTCGATACATCACAATTACACATGTAGAGATACTCACTAGTTATGATCCAATCACAAATTCTCTCATGCTGTGAATCGTATCGTGGACATTCAGTAAATGAGTTTAAGATCCAATCAAATACATAAAACATGTATACTCAAATAGTGAATCTTCATTTATCATATAAATGGTTCATACATAAGGTGATTGCCTTAGGACATCTCTCATATATTACTAACAGACTCCCACTTGGCCTAATGCCAATCACTACGGTATCCAATACCATAAGCTCGAACATGACCCTCAAACTTATTTTGAGGTAATGCCTTAGTCAAGGGATCCGCTAAGTTTCTTTCAGTGGGAACTTTCTCGATTTGTATTTCGTTGATAAGATGATAGCGGCGAAGCACATGTTTGGATCGTTGATGAGACCTTGGCTCTTTCGCCTGTGCAATTGCTCCATTGTTGTCGCAGTAGACCGGTATTGCTTCAACAATGACCAGAATCACACCAAGTTCATGAACGAACTTCTTGATCCAAACCGCTTCCTTTGCTGCTTCCGAAGCTGCAATGTATTCTGCCTCAGTGGTAGAATCCGCTACAGTCTCTTGTTCGGAACTTTTCCAACTCACTGCGCCCACATTCAAGGTGAACACGTATCCAGACTGAGACCTGGAATTATCCTTGTCTGTCTGGAAGCTGGCATCCATATACCCGCGTATCACCATGTCCCCTTCTCCATATATTAGGAACACATCCTTAGTTCTTCTCAAGTACTTAAGGATCGTCTTAACAGCCGCCCAATGATCCATTCCCAGATCGGACTGGTATCTGCTCGTGACACTCAGAGCATACGATACGTCGGGCCTTGTACATAACATAGCATACATGATAGATCCTATTGCGGATGCATAGGGAATCTTACTCATGCAAATCCTCTCGTCTTCTGTGTGCGGACACATAGACTTCGAAAGGTGTACCCCATGCCTGATGAGTAAGAAACCTTTCTTGGATTCCGATATGCTAAACCTCTTTAGCACTCGGTCTATATATGTAGACTGCGAAAGACCAAGCAACCGTTTCGATCTATCTCTATAGATCTTAATCCCGAGGATGTAGGTTGCTTCTCCCAGGTCTTTCATGGAGAATGTCTTGGATAACCAAACCTTAACTGACTGTAAGACTGAAACATCGTTTCCTATAAGTAATATGTCATCGACATATAATACTAGGAACACGATTGCACTCCCACTAACCTTCTTGTACACACAAGGTTCGTCTGGATTTTGTGAGAAATCAAACTTTTTGATTGTCTCATCAAAATGGATATTCCAGCTCCTGGATGCTTGCTTCAATCCATAAATGGATCGTCGCAATTTGCATACCTTGGTTTTATCAACCGATGTGAAACCCTCAGGCTGTATCATATACACGTCCTCGAGCAGGTTTCCATTAAGGAAAGATGTTTTCACATCCATCTGCCATATCTCATAATTATAATGAGCCGCTATGGCCAGAAGCATCCGAATGGATTTTAGCATAGCTACAGGCGAATAGGTTTCGTCATAATCAACACCTTGCTTTTGACGATATCCTTTCGCCACCAATCTAGCCTTATAGGTAATCACATTACCATCCATGTCGGTTTTCTTCTTGAAAACCCACTTGCACCCTATAGGATTTATGCCTTCAGGTGGGTCAACCAAGTTCCAAACTTGGTTTTCATACATGGAATCCATTTCCGACTTCATGGCACCAAGCCACTTATCCCTTTCTGAACTTGTCAGCACTTCTTCATAACTGGTAGGCTCCTCATCATCAATGAGTAACACGTCGTCGATTCACTTACGAGAAATCCATATCTCTCGAATATTATGTGTTCTACCGGATCTACGAAGATGTGGTGTTACAATAGGTCCAAATTGATTGCTCATCACTATAAGTTGTCATTGTTGTGCTTCACCAGGTATCTCATCAATGTCTATTTGAGTCTCTCGAGCCTCCTCAAGCTCGATGACACTCCCACTGTTTTCTTGCAAGAGAAACTCTTTCTCTAGAAACACAGCATGCCTTGAAACAAACACCTTTTGTTCCACAGGATGATAGAATTGGTAACCCCTTGTTTCCTTAGGGTATCCAATAAATAGACATTTATCAGACTTAGCATCCAGTTTGTCCGATATGATCCCTTTCACATAAGCAGGACAACCCCATATCTTCAAGTAAGATACATGAGGTTTCTTACTATTCCATATCTCATATGGAGTAGTTGAGACTACCTTGGTAGGCATTCTGTTTAACAAGTAAACAACTATTTGAAGTGCATAACCCCAAAAGGACTTGGGAAGAGTCGCATGATTCATCATTGACCTGACCATGTCCAACAAGGTCCGGTTACGCCTCTCAGATACACCATTATGCTGTGGTGTATATGGCGGAGTCCATTGAGACAATATACCATTGTCTCTTAGGTAATCAAGAAACTCCTGACTCAAGTATTCACCACCTCGATCCGATCAAAGTATTTTAATACACTTGTCATGTTGTTTCTCTACTTCATTCCTGAACTCTTTGAATCTTTCAAAGGCTTCAGACTTGTGTTTCATCAAGAACACATACCCAAACCGTGAGTGATCATCGGTGAAGGTAATGAAGTAGCTATAGCCTCCTAATGCTTGAGTTGACATAGGTCCACATACATCAATATGTATTAGACCTAGTAACTCTCCCACTCGTTCACCTTTTCCAGTAAAAGGTAACTTAGTCATCTTGCCTTTTAAGCATGATTCGCATGTATCGTATGAATCCAATTCAAACGATTCCAGAATTCCACATCGGTGTAATTCGGACATGCGTTTCTTGCTTATATGGCCAAGACGACAATGCCACATATAGGAGTCTATTTGATTATCCTTTCGAGCACGCGTGTTGCTCGCTTCGATATTGAAAATGTCACTAGATACGTCCAACGTATAAATGCCATTACTCAAAGTTCCAGTTCCATAAAGTACGCCATTCAAAGTTATATAACAACAATTGTTACTAAACGTCAAATGGAAACCATTTCTATTTAAGCAGGAAATAGAAACAATGTTCTTTATTAGAGAAGGAACATAATAGCAATTGTCCAGTTCTAAGACTAGTCCACTAGGGAGCTTCAGTAAATAAGTTCCGATGGGACCGCAGCAACCTTTGTTCCATTGCCAACTCGCAAATTTGACTCCCCTCTGACAAGTCTTCTTCTATTCCTTAGCCCCTGTATGTCATTACATATATGTGAGCCACACCCAGTATCCAATACCCAAGTGTCTAAGGAAATAGAATGACAATCAATAACGAAGATACCTGAAGAGGATGGGGCATCGGATGCCTTCTTCTTCTTCATGGACTCAAGATAAATCTTGCAGTTTCTTCGCCAGTGGCCTTCCTTGCCACAGTGATGGCAAGTGCCCTTTTGCGTTGGTTCTGCCTTCTTTGCCTTTTTCTTCTTTCCTTTTGCCTTCCTCTTAGAACCTTTCTTTGAGGAATCAACTAACAGAACCGCCTTCTCCTCATGCTTCACAGAAGGCTCCACAGTCTTCAGCATATTGAGGAGCTCGGGAATGGTGGATTCTAATTTGTTAATCCAATAGTTCATCACAAATTGTGAGAAACTCTTGGGCAAACAATGCATAATTAAGTCAATACTTAACTCATGATCCATCACAAAACCGAGGGTAGCTAGCCGCTCAATGTACCCGTTCATCTTTAGCACAAACTGCACTACAGACGAACCTTCTTGCATCTTCGTGGTGAAGAGGAGCCTAGAGACCTCGAACCTTTCGGATCTCGCTTGCTCATCGAACAACTCATGAAGATGGAAGACCATAGTATTAGTATCCATATGCTCATGCTGCTTTTGCAGCTCAGGTACCATCGCCGCTAGCATGATGCAACTCGCTAGCTCAGAATCTGCCACATGCTTCTGATAGACCAACATTTGGTCTGGAGTTGCATCGTCCTTAGGACGGTCAGGAAGAGGCTCTTCAAGGACATATGCAAGCTTTTCCGCCTTGAGAACAATTCTCAGGTTTCTAAGCCAGTCCAGGAAGTTAGGCCCAGTCAATTTGTTCGAATCCAAAATAGTGCGCAAATTCAAAGACGTCATGATCAATTTATTGACCTAGAAATACAAAACGAGCATATATGAGAAAATGATTTTAAAATGCATCAATATACATTTATAAATCCCATTCATTTTTCGAATTTCAAAAACCCCAAAATCACTTCGGGAGATCGTAGGTCCATCTCCGAATGGGCTGATATCCATCATAGTTATGAACAACCTTGGAGAGAGTCCAACAAGCCATTCATAACTACGACGGTAGGTATCAACTATACCGATTGCATATCACGTATATGCAACTATCACAATGTGCTATCAACTAATTGAATGTTCACACATACATCGGGTTGTTAACACATTAACAAGTATGCATCATATGCAAAGCACCCAACTTCACCTCCCTTTACATCGACCTTGGAGAGAGTCCAACAAGCCGATGCTCCAGGTTAAAGCCAACCCATTAATCGGGAAATAGTTTTAATATGGTTAGAGCGTATTCAACCAATTAGCCCAGCTTGGAGAGAGTCCAACATCCAAAGCTAACGATTGACCTCTGACTCTTACCATATTAGTATTAAACTATTCCATGGTTTGAACATGTTCGGGTTCGAGCCGGGCTTGGAGAGAGTCCAACAACCCAAACAAGAAACGGAACTCTGGTTCTAACCATATTAATGGAAGGTGTAGGCTTTAATATTGTTTAAGGGTTTTTATGTCTCATCCTCTTTGCATACAAATAACTATTATCTACATGACATGACATACATGGCATACATCTACATGTCACGACACGCATGACATAATGTTATGCATCTAATGCAATTATATGGCATACAATTATGTCATGTATATATTTCCTTATATGTCATAACTATTTATGGAAAATAAATATGTTTAAGATTTGATTCTCCAAATCAAATCATAATTAAATTAGGAAACAAATTTCCAAATCTAATCACATATTTTATTTATGGAATTATTTGATTAAGGAAAATCTATTTAGGAAACCAATTTCCTAAATCATTAAAACTACTTATGGAAATAAAATATTTTAAGATTTGATTTCCCAAATCAAATCATGATTAAATTAGGAAACAAATTTTCAGAATCTAATCAAATATTTTATTTATGGAAAATATCAATTTCCATAAATACTTCCAACTTTCCAAAAGTGGAAGATTTCCATAAATACTTCTAGACTTTCCAAAATTGAAAAATTTCCATAAATACTTCTAAATTTCCAAAATTAGAAAATTTCCAGAAATACATTATGACTATCGCAAAACCATTTTTATGATTATGTCGAAACACAACCTGGGCTCTGATACCACTGTTGGGTTTCCGGCACCGCGGCGTGTGTGTGTTCGATCACGTTTCAAAAATATGAACACAGCGGAAGCAATAAAAATAATAAATCTATATTTATTACAACACACACAACACACGCATGCATATTACAACAAGTGTAGACATAACCGTAAATTTAAATTTGCAATAAAAGGAAATTTATCTACGTTATACCTTTCGTATGACGTGTAGCGGGAACGGCATCAATCGGAACGATCCTCGCTAGAATCGTCTCTATCCGTATCCATGCCGAGTTCCTCGGGATGACTTCGCTAAGCCACGAGCTTCATCTTCGTACGGGTTACTAGCCTCGTGTTGAAGACGACGTGATCGAGAGATGATCACGATCCGAATCCAAATTCGGATCCTAATACGAGTTCTCAAAACTCGCTTCTCCGAAGAGGTATTCGTCAACCAATTGACGAATCCTTCGTCCTCCACCTCAGAGGATTACCGGAGATCGAATCCCCGGTATGTTAGCCGCTGTCGGAGCTCTAACCATTGTCCAAACGACGCTCCGACGAGAGGAGAACAAGCTGTCCAGAAAACTGGACAGCTTTGGTGGAGGTGATAGGTGCCGGCCAACCAAGGAAGATAGAGCTCACCTTGATGCCAAACCTGAAGGAGATCTCCAGAGCACTAACCGGCAGCAGCTCGACGCCGGCGAGAGGGAAGGAAGCAGCCTTCTGGATGCCGGTTGGAGGAGCAATGGGCGGCGGTTTAGGGTTGGCGCCGAGAGCTACCTCAATGGAGTGGGCGGCAACCTTAGGGCAAGGGGTTTTTGGATTAGGGCTTAATTATCCCTTAAGCCCTCTTTTATAGAGAACTAATTCTCTTAATGGTTATTGGATCATAACCATTAGGCCCGTTAACCCGCTCCATTAAGATAAGTTAAAATAAACCAAACCATGATGGTTTATTTTAAGTTAAAACGAACCGAAAGTATACATGTTTTCATGTATTTGATTAGATCTTAAACTCATTTACTTAATGTCCACAATACGATTCACAACATGAGAGAATTTGTGATTGGATCACAACTAGTGAGTATCTCTACATGTGTAATTGTGATGTATTGGAATTATCCCTAGTCGATGAATTGATGGATTTGGACACCATTAATTCTGTCGAGACTAGCACGAGGTATACTCCTTGGTGTATCCAAGCAGCTGATTCTCACTAGATAGAGATATTATGATGTCCGGAGTTAATCGTGAATGCTAGTTATAGTAACTAGTTCATTGGAGTTACCAGCTGTAATACTTCATATGGTTCTCTGCATATATGGATATGTCAATGGAGTTTTTACTGCAGCTTAACTGCGATGTTCCTTTGACTTGTGGTATTCAAGTCATCTTGGTCATGAAGACTTATGCTTTGACATTTTAAGCAAGCATCTCTGAGGAGAAGTGGACCTGGGATGATTGGGTATAAGATGAAGTGGCCGAAGGTGTTTGAATAGCCTATAAAGGATTCACCACTCCTTATGAGGAGATGTATACCCATGGCCTCTCGTCGGATTGTTGCTAAAGTCTTTGGACAAAGCATTACATGTTTAGAGTAAGATACTCTTGGATACATGTGCAGTAACTAGAATTCGTAGGATGAGAAAATGATACTTAGGTTAGGTGTGACGTAGTCAGCCTAGTGGGGACTGACACTATAGACCATGTCCTGAACCAAATGGGTATAAGATGAGTGAAGGGAACGGGGCACGATTCATTGTAGCTGCTGAAGGATTTCAGAAATGGTTCTAGAATCAACTGTTGACTTTCTGGTTAATTGGGGATCATGATGTACTACTAGGTGTCACTCATGATTGTTCTATAATTAATGGTTAATTATAAACGATCAACATAAATCGGGAACCTATTTGGTCACACGCACAATGAGCGTAATCCAAAGGATTTAAAACGAGCTTGAGAATGAGATTCTCATATCGAGAGAAACTAAGTTTGGTTGGACTAAAAAAAGAGTGAGCATGAAATTATTTCAGTCGCAATGGAAGCATGGATAGGCCGAGTCTTATAAAGACATGATGGATGAACCAAATTGGTTTGGTTCTAATCCAATGTTGGAGACTAAACCAAAAGGGTTTGGTTTGTTTTAAACGAATGAACCAAAGTTGGTTCGGTTCATTTTAACTTAAAATAGACCAACTCGGTTCAGTTTATTTTAACTTAAGTTATTGGAGCAGGTTAATGGGTTTTCGTTATGAACCAATAACTCTAAGGAGGAGGTTTCTTAATGGTTAAGAAACACGCGCTCTATAAAAGCGCAGTTAGAGGTTTGAAGAGCCCTAAGTTTATTTTGGGAAATACTCTTCCTCTCCTCTCCCTCTCTTCTCTTTGTCACCGCCCAAGGAGTCCATGCCGCTAGCCCTTGTGTGCCGCCGTCCACCCTTGCTGTCGGCGTCCAGCTACTGTCGGCCACTCCTTCGGCGACCTACCTTGGTTCCGGCGACCAAGGATTAGCCGACCATCTCCTTTGGCCATCGCCAAGTCCTCCACCAAGCTGTCCAGTTTTTGGACAGCTTGTTTCCTTCTTGTCGGAGCGTCATTTGGATGACGTTTGGAGCTCCGACAGTGACTTCATTACCGGGGATTGGATCTCCGGTAATCCTCATAGGTGGAGGTCTAAGGATTCGTCAATCGGTTGACGAATACCTCTCCGGAGAAGCGAGTTTTGGGGACTCATTTTTGCATCCGAATTTTGATTCGGATTGTGATCTCCTCTCGATCACATTATCTTCGACACGTGGCTAGTGACTCCTACGAAGACGAGGCTCATAGCTTGGTGAAGCTATCCCGATGGTACTCGGCGTGGATACGGATAGAGGCAATTCTAGCGAGAGTTGCTCCGGTTGATGTCATTCCCGCTACACGTGATATGTCAGGTATAACTAGCATAATTTTCTTTTATTACAAAATTTGAAACTATGATTATGTCTACACATGTTGTACTATGCATGCGTGTGATGTGTGTGTTGTAATAAATTAGATTTATTTCTTTTTATTTCTTTCATTGTGCACATGTTTATGAAACATGTTCGAACACACACTCGTCGTGGTGCTGGAAATCTAACAAAATCAACCAAAAGAAGGATCAATTTTGGGCAAGAGTTGAGATGGAGTATAATCTAGATCTAAATTTTAAAAATTCAGAGCGACCTAGAAGATCATTGCAAAAGAGAATGAATATCATCATTGCTGTTATTTCCAAATTGAAGGGTTGCATACGACAAATTGAAGAATTGAATCCAAGTGGAGCATCAGAGGAAGATATTGTAAGTTGTTATCATTATTTATTTTGTAGACTATATGAATTTTATAATCAACATCTAATTTAGTTATTAATTTTGTTTCATAATATTATTTTTTTACAGATGAATCGTGCTTAAATGTTATTAGTGCAAGATCTTAATTACTCAAAGGGTTTTAAATTTGGACATGTGTGGAGCATTCTTCAAGGTATTGAGAAATTCAACAATGATAACGTCAAAACTGCATCTACGAGAGTGCAATGACAAAGCTGCTGATTATTCTCAATCTTATAATCTCGAGAAAGATGTTTATTCATCTTCATCTCCACATGTCTCTTCGTTTAATCTTAACATCACTGATTCGGACAGTGGTGATGCTTCAACTAAATGACCTATTGGGTTGAAGAAAGTCAAACTGAAGAGAAAGAATGAACAACAACTCACAAAAATGGTTTCACAGAATGACGAATTTGTTGCGGCATTGGATCGAAGTACCGATGCTGCTATATTCAAGGAAGAGAATAAAATTCTATTCAAAGATTTGAATACCATCACCGATCCAATAATGCATGAATTTATTCATAGTGAACAAGTCAGAATTATACAAAAGAGGACTAAAAACCAAAAATCTCAATCAATTCCACATCAACGAGAAGGATCTAAATTCAATTTGTCTCAAGAAGGATAAGAATCTCAAGATCCTTTGAATGACTTCGGTAAATTTCATAATTATTTCGGTGATTTATTAGGAAGTGATTTTCCAGAATACTAAACATTGATTTGTTTAATATTGCAATGTTATTATAGTTATTTTAAATGTATGTTTACTTGTTTATCGCATCTTTAAATTGTATGCTGGGTTATATATCATGTATTTTATATTTATGCATTTTGAAATTTTAAATATTTAATTATGTGTTTGTTACGAAAATATCAATATTATAAATTTTAAAATATTTATAATCTTAGTAATATAACAAATATTTTAAATATTACTTATTTAAGTTAATAACTAATATAAATTTATAATATATAAAATTTACTTAATAAATTCAATCAAATTAAATAATATTAATTTATAATATTTAAGAATATTTTAAATATAAATTTAATATTATAATATAATTATTTAAAATAAATCGTACTTGCATCATTTTGGTGCTAGCACTGCACTGTTCATTTGCACCATTTTAATACAATTTTTAGTGTGTCTATTGGAGAACAAATAATGTTTCCTTTATACTAAAATAATATAAAGGGGTATCGATTAGAGATGCTCTAAGATTCTGGAGACGCTAAAAAAGGGATAGAGGAAGAAAAGGAATTTTATAGCTAATAAATGTTTCTGGGAACGTAGAGAGAGACTTTGCTTCTTGTCTTGATCTCTTCTTCCTAGTGAGCCTCACCTAGTGCCATATTACCTTGCCCTGACTTTTAGAGGTTTTATCCGTTGCCTCTGGCTGCACAGGTCTTACCATGCTTATGACAACAGTTACCTTCCTAGGGAAGGAAAAGGACTGAAGGATCGAAGAAGATCAAGAGAAGAGGTGCATAGTTTCACTCAATAAGTTCTCAGAAACACAGAGAATATTTAGTCGTTCATGGCTTTAATAACGATGATATTAACAATGATATAATGTACAAAGGACTTGCACAATAAGACTCTTTTCTTTAATTAAGAACTTACAAAAAATAAAAACTTACAGAGGGACTGGACTCTTGACTCTGGACAGAAAATACTCAAGCTCTCAAACTAGTAAAAGAAAACTTCTCAAAGGATAGATGGGATGCATTTGGCGGAGAGACTGGGGGTCTCTTTATAGGAGGGAAAGAAGCTGGTATCCCACGGGTGCTAGGACACATTAAGTGTTAGTGGAGATATCACGGGTGTAAAGTGGTGTCACGAGTTGGTGTTGTAGATGTCCTTCTTGTCTTTATGGTGGACTTTGTGTCACGGGTTGGTGCTGTGGATGTCCTTCTTATGCAGTGTGATCTTATTAGATTTCCATCATATTATTGAGGTTGGCTTCTTCTGCTGAACCTCCGATAGAGCCCATGGATGCCACTTTGGATGGGCCTTTTGGTGAGCTATTTTGACGGGCTGCTACAATCTCAGCCTATCTTAATTTCATCCTGTACTGTCGTACCGTTTGGCATGTTTTCTGTTGGATCCATTTTTCGTTTATTTTCTGGTAATGACTTAGTAAGGCTGTGTGTTGGGTAGTAGTTTTGAAAGGGAAGAAAGTAGTACCATAGCTTGTCGGCCAGTAAATTTTTTCTGTAAATATTTCTGCTGCCAATATGTAATGGTGAGAGTCTACAGAGTCATCCCAAAGCCAGTCAGAGCCTTGGATAGAGCCTCTCTAGTGTTTTCTTGCTGTTCCGAACTGGAAGAGCCCTCCCAGTCTAGTTCTTCGTCTGAGGGGACGAAATCTTCAATCTTATCCTTTTCTGGATTGACTATTTTGTGGACGTCCATCTTGATCAAGTGTCTTGCTAGTTCAACTTTTAGGTTTATCCATTCGGGAGGAGAACTTTCAAAAGTACATGCTATTATGTTTCTGAAATGTTCTTCAACTAACAGGTGTCTTATGCACTGTCCGAGTTTCCATGGGAACTCCTGTGTTAGCTCAATGTCTCTTATCCATGTCTTATATAATAACCCATAATTCATCAAGAGAAAAGGGGTTATTAGCTTGCCTCTGTATCTATGTGGCGTGAATGTTTTCATGTCAATACTTGCTTTTCTGAAACTGTATATTACCTGACATTTCTGACCACATTTTTCTTCATTTGCTCTCTGCATGTAGGAACTTATCTTGACATTTAAGTTTGTAATTGAACTCGGCCTCATAGCTAATTGTAATGCCTGTATAAAAGGGTGCCAAGTTATGAAGCCATTTAATAGCTTCCTGAATCTGCTGGAAATCTATCCAGTTTGATTTATCGGCTAGGGTTCTGATGTATGTAGTCAGATCTGTTGGTAGGTTTGAACTTGTTGAAATGTCATTCTTTTCTGTTTGTTTTACTGGCTCGCTGGTAATTATGTCTAAGTAAGTCATATCTTTTGGGAGCCATGAAGAGTCTGGGGTCGTTTTTGTTACTAGTCCTTTCCCTTTTAATGAGGCACTTACAAAATAATTTGGGCCTGCCTTTGTCCTGATAGTTGTTAATGCTTCTCCTAGGTCTTTAAATTCTCTATAAGTGACTTGGATTTCACTTCCAACAGCAGCCATAGCTGCTTCATGTTGGGTGGCGTAGACTCCAGCTTGTGATCCTGTTAGAATGGTGTAATAGATATTTCTTGACCACCATGTTTTACTTTTGTTGTGTTTGCTGTGTGGTGGAAATGTTGTATCAGGGCTTTTATAACAGCCACCTTTTGCTTGGTTGTTCCTGGTGTACTGGGAATATGCCACAGATTGTCTATAAGGCAGTTTTGTACTTGTGTCAAAATGGAATTGTTCTTCATGTTTGTTGTACTGTGGGATCTCTACTTCCCCAAAAGTCATTAGTCTTACATTGACAATGGATTACGATATGTGATTTGAATTTATCAGTCATGTTAGCAACTTTGGAAAGAGTGTCGGCTAAAGAATTAAATTCTTTTAATATGTTCCCGATTTATTTTTTAATCCTTTATTAATAATAGTGTCAGCAAATTTTATCCATCTTCTGCTACTTAGAGATTTTCTAGTTCCCTTAGTCTGTTGGTTATATTTTATTATGACTTCACAGTCTGTTCGTATGGTAATCTCCTTTTTGTCACAAATAAATAGCATAAATGAGTCAAGGCAGTAAATAACGGCTAATATTTCAAAATCCAAGGAAGTCAAATGACCTTTTTCTCTATATTTTCCTGAGGCATATCTACACAATGTCTCTTTAGATTTTGTGTCATATTTTGTGGGTTTTTTATATAAAGCTCCTCCCCATCCTGTCTCACATTCGTCACTTTCTATAACTAGATAATCATTATCTAATGGTAGTGTTAGTTTGGGCAATGTTTTTACTAATTCTTTAATTTGTTTGACTACTAAAACATCTTGTTGATTAAAGTGTTTTTATCCTTTTGTTGATGTTTTATTGTATAGATTTCCACTTATGTTTTCCTATATCTTTTAAATATGGTCTTGCATAGTTTAAAAGTCCTAGAAAGGCTCTCAAAGATCTAGTATTTTCAATTTTGTCGAGAAATTCAAGTATCTTACTAGCAATATGTGGTTGCAAAGTTATTTTCCCTTGGCCTATTTCAGCTCCTAAAAATTCAATATGCTTTTTCATAAGTTGCATCTTTTTTCTAGAAATTATTAATCCGCGATTTTCAAATAGGTTAAAAATCATATGTAGATGAGCTGTATGTTCTGATTTGGTTTTAGAGAAAACTAAAATGTCGTCAATATATATACATGTAAAATTTGTTGTGTCTTTAAAAATTGTATCCATATTTCTTTGGAATATTTGTGGTGCTATTTTTAGGCCAAATGGCATAACTAACCATTCAAAATGTCCTTCAGGGCAAGAGAATGTTGTCTAGGTTATGGATTCTGGGTGCATCTGGACTTGCCAGAAACTAGATTTAAGATCAAATTTTGAATACGATTGTGAATCTTGTATTTTATTAATTAATTGTTCTTTGTCAAGAATCTTATAACCATCCTCATTACAATTGTCATTTAGGCGTTTATAATTAAACACCATTCTTGACTGACCATGCTTTTGTTCTGATCCCTTGTTTACTATGAAAGCTGGGCTTCTATGTCTAGAAGTAGATCGTTGTATTAGTTTGTAATCTAAAAGTTGTTTAATATGCATTTTGCACTCTTGTGCTTCCTAATTTGTATATTTCAAGTCTTGGGCTTTAATTGTTAAATCTGGATTTATAATATCTAATTTACAATATATATTTTATCCAGTTCCCAGTATTTAATAGGATTATCTCCTAAGATTTCCATTTTTTCTAGTTTTGAAATTATATCTTCCAAATTCTCTTGGGTGTTAATTAAATATAGTATACTCCGAGGGGATATAGTATTGGTAGGGAAGTCATACTCATTTTCTGTGTCTATTTGGATTAAATGCAGTGCATGCAGTGCAAGAACAATCTTGTGTTTGACAGGAACAAGTTTGAGGTGGGTGTGAGGAGGAACTATTGTTAAGTTCCTCTTCCTGGTCTATGTAATCCAAATCTTGGGGCTTTAGTCGGAGAAGTTTGGGTATATCAAAGGTACCACCACGCTTCATAGCGCGATGGGAAGGAGAATATTCGGAAAGAATAGGGGCAATAATGGGGGTAGAGGAAAATGGCATAATCAAGGGTAAGCGTGAAAGCACGGTGTGGAGAAAGGAAAAATTTAGTCAGGATAAGGTGCACATTATCAATAAGGTTGGTAACCCATAAATGGGTAAGAGTTAGAGGATCTTGTTGTTGCCACACGGTTGGTATAAAAAGCAGTACAACTTGGCAAATAAGTAGAGCAAGCATTTTTGTTCCATCAAACTGAGACTTGATCTGGGGTTGATTTGTTTGTCGCAAAAAAGAAGAGGGAATAATAGAAAGTAGTGTTTCTTTATCGATAGAAGAGCTAGAGGCACCATTATCTATTAGGGCTTGTAAAGTTAATGTATGACCTTTGACTGTTAAGGTGCATTGGACACGCACGTCAGTGGCTCTTCCAGTATTACACATACTTGGAGTTTTAACAAAAACCAGATTAGTGTCATCCGAATTCGGAAGAATGTAATGCTGAGGATCTCGAAAATCCTCATAGTCTTGGTTATCTACTTGATTACATGGTGTCTAAGTTCAGTTTCAACAAGATTAAGTCGGGTTTAGCACGAGAAGATGGGTCTCTAGTAAGTGTGTCAGGAGAGGAAACTAACCTAGGTGTGTCAGAATGTCAATATTAAAATTTTCTTTAAGATAGGTATTACAAATTTGTTGCCTATATTTTTTACAAGTTCCTCGTTTGTTGACTGCGAGATAAAACCCACAAGAGGAACAAGGAGTATGTACAGTTCCCTCTTTAAGTTGTCACTCATGTTCGCAGGTGACTAGTTGTTTTCCTTTGGGCGGTAAATCTAGGCATTACATTAAATTAATTTCTTCTTCTTACGCCTCATTATTTAGAAATCCTAATTAAATCAAAATCTCTATTTAAATATGCGACATTTGAATGCCATATTTTTTCGACATAACTACCGGTGGTGTAGTGAGTGAATTTATTAATGAGTAGTGGGTTGTAGATTGAATTTCTTTCATATCATCTCTGAGAGATAATTGAGTATATGGAGGAGGTATCTGAAATATCCAATTGTATTTCCAGAAGATCTAAATTAGTACATTGGACCAAAGTGGATTCCTTAGTGTATAGATTTTTTCTATTGGGATAGGCTGAAGATAAATGTCCTATTTTGTTACATGCGAAACAAGTAATGGTATTAGCATAGGTCTTTTTTGGATTAAATCATCTAACATGTTTATTTTTGTTTAGGTAAGGTTTTCGGGCTATGCTCTTTCTTAGATAGTATGTTCGTCTAGGTTTTCTTTTTGGTTTTGATGTAAATTTTCTGTGTCTAGTATTGGCCCCGTATTGTTGTGGCATATATATGTGTTTACAGAATCCATATTGCTGATATTTCAAATGTTTTTGTATCTATATAAATGTACATTTTTCTTTTAATTTTGCTATGATATGTTGAATTCGTACTCCTATGTTATTGTGAATGGGTGATATAGTCATGGCACTCCAGTCCTTATGTATTTCTCTTCCTAATTCTCCAGGTAGCTTACTAAAAAGTCTTTCTCCCAGCTCAGTGCTATAGTAGTTCCCAGAGATGGTTGTAAGCACAAAGAAATCATTGCAAAATTCTTTCACTCTACTCCAATCTAATAATTGTAATTGCTCTAGATCTCTCATTGCTTCTTGTTGTCTTATATTTAGTCCTGTATTAGAGTCTCTAGCGGTAATCATTGTATGCACCGCATAACAAAAATTGTGTATATTATTTCTTTGGCCGGCTATCCTGGCTACTTCTTCAGGGAAGTTTTGTTTGAAAGATTCCCAGGAGGCTCGTGTCACGTCTCCTAAATAGTTTTCTGCCACTCTAAGCATAGCCGCTCCAGTTTCTATATCCATTTCATGCTTAGCCACATAGTCTCTTGCTACAGAGACTTTCCATTGTTTAAGGTATAGGTCATGTAATTGTGGGTCACATTCTGTTATATTTAGTAATACGACATCTTTTCCAAAGAATGTTAGTTCTGGAGGTCCTCTACGGTCAATGGTTTTTAGTAATGGGTTATTATTAGTATACGGGTCGACTGTAGTTCTAGGGGGATGTCCTTGACTATAGTCTAATGTTCTCATAGTACTTTCTGGGTATGTGATCTGGAATGGTCTTGAAGCGAGGATTACTCTATATTCATTAAATTTACCTCTTTGTTTATGTTATTTAAGTTATTTGTCTTAGTATCCAGAGGCATGTAGCCGGTGGAGTATTCTTTTGCTATAATATTGTTTTCTTCGTCTTTATATAACTTTACATTTTCCGAGAGGCCTTTGTGTATTTTATCAAACCTTTCTAGTTTTTGTATTTTACATTTCGTTTAGGTGAGAGGTCATTTCTGCTGGCAAATAGACATATTCATTTAAGTCATCAAATGCTCCTCCTATATTTACCAAGTTGATATTATGTCTTCTTTTATGTGTTTCTACTAATCGGAGATGTTTTCGTCTAAATTCTCTTAGTTGTTGTTGAGTAATCAGTAAGGGGTCTTGTTCCTCTAAAAACACAAGGTTGTGTTCTTGGTTTTTAGTGTCTTCTTCCTCAATTAACCTATTGGGTGTATAGTTTGTAAATCTTACACTTAGCTGTCCATTCCTATCTTTATACATTAATGATTCTGTAGGTTGTAGAAGAGTTGGTTGTTCCTCTTCTAAGTTAATTGTCCATTCTAGATTGGCTAGTTGTTCTGAACTATCTTTATGCAGGTCTTTGAAATTGAATTCCCCTTGTACTAAGAGTCTCTATTATTCCATCTATTTGAATTTTAAAATTATTGTGTATATGATTCCTAGTTTTTCCTAGAAATATCATTTCGAGTTGGATATTCTTTCCTTGAAAATTTCCATATCCTTTCGCCTGTATCACTATTTTAATATGGTTAGTAAAGTCTTTAATAGTCATGTTGAAATTAGGACAAATGTAAGTTATTCCTAAATTATCATTCATGTCTACTTCGGCTAAGCCAATAATGGCTTTTTCTTTATCTGAAAATCTAGAGTCATATAAGACTATAAGGACCTTTCTTCCTATTTTTTGTCTTGTCATTCCTCTTAATCCAAAGAGTATTAAGCCTAGATGTATATAGTGGTGTTTCAAGGTTGCTAATTTTCTTCTTGACTGGTTAGTTATTAAATCTAAATGTTGTTCCTCACCGTCTGAAAGATGTAAAGCTTCTGTTCTTCGTTGCCTATATATAGAAGTTGCTGATGTGAAATATGAAAATCTATTTCTCCGGTATAGGAGTCACGGTTGTAGCATGTTTAATTGTTCATTAGAAAATATTTCTAAGTCTCGATCTATGTTTATTACTTCTTCTAATGTTTGGCTTAGACTAGGAAGTGTTTGTATGTTGTCCAGCCAAGAAGTACTAGAGACTGATCTTCTTCCACTCAGTATTCTGGATGTTCCAATAAAACTTTCTGTCCTTGTTTGACTCATTTTGACTCTTCAGGTTTGTATGTTAAAAATGTATATGGAGTAGGACAATGTCTTATGATTTTTCCCGTAGATAGTTTCCCCAAACCTATATTTATATTTTCGGTGATTTCCAGTTATCTTTTATTGGCACTTTAGACAACTTTTGTTCTAAATCAAATAATTTTCCTTCCAATTTGGTTATCCTAAAATGTAGGGATGTTAATAAGGCTATTATAATATTATTTTGTTGTACCTGAATTTGATCACTTTTTCCTGTTAGCTCTGTAGAGGAATAATATTCGTCTTCCTTAGTTTTTGTATATTTTTATACATAGTCTAAGGCTTCATCATAATGGGTATTTTCATAAATATGTTGGTTCATTTAATGAGTAGTGCATTTATTTGTTCTTGTAGAATCTTGAATTCTGCTTCTATTGTTAGCAAGAAACTTTTTACTTCTGCTAAAAGATTTTTATGTTGGATTTCAAAAGTATGTGGTTGGTTTTCTCTAATTATTCTTGTAAGGTTTATTACGTCACTTCTCTTTGGTAGATTTATAAAATTTACTTGAGCAACTTTGGAGTTAAGACTTTCTTGTGAATTCTTTAGATATATTATATTTTGTTTTATTTCATTAAGCTGGATTTGTTGTTGTCTTTGATTTATAAGTACAGTTTCCAAGACATGATGTATGTCTCTAAACATAGTTTCTGATGAAAAACTCTGTCTTAGTAGTTTGTCTGTTATAGAGTTCAGGTGTGGGTTATCAGAATGCAAGGAGTGAGTGGAGTCCTTAGCGTGTATATAGCAACTATGTTGTCTTTTATCTAATGTTTTTGTAATTCGCGACAGAGGGATAGATAAATCAAGATAATCAAATTTAGCTAGAGACTGCATACATTTTTTCAAGGTCCTAGGTCTTAGGGCATCTCCAACCCATACACCATTTCCTTACACCAAAAATGATGCATGAATAGTGCCACACCATTTTTGGTGTGACACTATTCATATCACCATATTTGGTGTTGGAACTTTTTTATATTTTATTATATTATATAATTAATAAACTTAAATATAATATATATTATTAAATATCATAAATAAAAATTAATTTGTAATTATTTTTTTATCCTCATTATTTATAATAATATTAATTATTTATTATAAATTTAAATTAAATGTATTTAATAGTATATTTTAATTTTATTATATATATTTGTAAAATTTTAATTTATTTAAAAAATTATTTTTAACTTATTTAATATATTTTAATTATAATTATATTTATAAATTATACCATTAATTTCATAAAAAAAATAATAAAATATTAAACATTTTGACATTCATAAATATAAATTACATCACCTACAAATCCAAATATGAGTAACACTAAATTAAAATATTACTAATAAAAACTTAAAAACGTGAGTAACACTAAACCTAACAAACAACTACAAATACAAACTATACTAATAAAACACACAAACTTGAAATTACTTCAATAATATTATAATACTAATATTCAGGAAAATCACTCCCCATTTCACTAAAATAATTATGAAATTGACCGAAAACATCCGTAGGATTCTGAGATTCTGGATCTTCACCTCGATATTGATTGAGTTGTGATCATTCTCCCTGTATTGGAGATGATTGAGATCCTTCTCCTTGATGTGCAACTGGATGAGATTCTTGGGCTTGCATTCTCTTTTGCATAATTTTAATTTATTCATTCTGAATATATTCACGCATCATCGGGTCTGAGATCGAGTTCAAATTTTTGAACAAAATTTGTGTTTCTTCCTTGTAAATCATAGCATCTGCCATTTTTGTAGCAACAGTAGTACTTGGATTCATTACCTCAACAAGTTGAGAATTAATTTTAATTACCTTTGCAATTTGTTCATCATTTTTTTTCTTCATTTTTGCTTTCTTCACCCCAGGAGGTCATTTACTAGAAGTACCACTGCTATCTGAATCAGTGATATTTAGATCAAAAGTAGACACACAAGGAGATGAAGGTATACGAAATTCTTTCTCAGAGAATTGTTGTTCAGATGAACTAGCATTAGCATTTTGTTGTCGCGATTTCATGGATGTAGTATTCATATTGTCAGTGCCAAATTTTTCAATATCTTTGAGAATATTCCAGACATAGTCAAATTTGAAACCCTTTGTGTATTTCGAATCTTCTGCTAACAACACTTTGGCACGAGTTAACTACAATAAAATAATTGAACATCAGTTATGAAGACAATGCTATTAATGAACTCAAATTTTGATTATAAAATTTAGATGGCCTAAAATAAATATAAGTATAGTAACTTATAATATCTTGTTCAGATGCTCCGCTAGGAATCATATGCTGGATTTGTCATATGCAACCTTTCATTTTGGATACTGCACTAAGCATAAGAAGCATTCTTTTTTTGCAAAGATCTTGGTGGTCAGCTACAATGCGCAAAATTCGGATCTGCATGATACTCTTTCTCAATTCTTGCCCAGAATTGATCCTTCAATTGGTTGATTCCTATGATCGGATTTTGCGAAATATGAAGATAAACATGACATAAGTGTTTATCTTCTTCAAATGAGTATGAAGCTTTTCAAGGGGTTGAACTCATTTTAGTAGAAGAGAATACTCTCAAACAAAAGGAGCGAAGTAAAATGTGCTATACCAATATCGTAAGCCATTATATAGAGAAAAAATTGGGAATATAAAATTATACAAAATTTGTGTTCAGTGTCAGGTCATGTCACCTGCTAAACTTGTTTTAATGTTGTCATTATTGTGTCACGTCATCTGTAAAATTTTGTCCAAATTTGTTCATTGTTATATCACGTCATCAACACACAAAAAAATATGTTCAGTGTCAGGTCATGTCACCTGTCCAACTTGTTCCGATGTTGTCATTGTTGTTTCACATCATCTGTGTGATTTTGTCCAAATATGTTCATTGTTAGGTCATATCATCTGCACACATAAAAATATGTGTTCAGTGTCAGGTTACGTCACTTGCACAACTTGTCTTGATGTTGTCATTGTTGTGTCACATCATCTATACAATTTTGTCCAAATGTGTTTATTATTAGGTCATGTCATCTGCACACATAAAAATATATGTTCAGTGTCAAGTCACGTCGCCTGCACAACTTATCCCAATATTGTCATTATTGTGTCACGTCATCTATACAATTTTGTCCAAATGTGTTCATTATTATATCACGTCGTGACGCATAAAAAATATGTTCGTCTCATCGTATCACTGTCGCTTATCCGATGTTGTCATTGTTGTTTCACATCATTTGTGTGATTTTGTCCAAATATGTTCATTGTTAGGTCATATCATCTGTACACATAAAAATATATGTTCAGTATCAGGTCACGTCACCTGCACAACTTGTCCTGATATTGTCATTGTTGTGTCACGTCATCTGTACAAATTTGTCTAAATGTGTTTATTATTAAGTCATGTCTCTGCACACATAATAATATGTGTTCAGTGTCAGGTCACGTCACCTGCACAACTTGTCCTGATGTTGTCATTGTTGTGTCACATCATCTGTACAATTTTGTCTAAATGTGTTTATTATTAGGTCATGTCATCTGCATACATAAAAATATGTGTTCAGTGTCAGGTCGCGTCACCTGCACAACTTGTCCTAATGTTGTCATTGTTGTGTCACGTCATCTGTGCAATTTTGTTCAGATGTATTCATTGTTATATCACGTCGTATGTACAAAATAATAAATATAGATATAACACACATTATAAATACACACCCCATGAGCAATATATATCTCATTCATTAAATTACCTCAGAAAATGGATAACAACAATGAAGGTTCGTCAAATTTATCATCTTCAAGCTCTGATGATGATAGCTATGCGGAAATGTTTGGTGCAAGGCAACAACTGATCGCTCAGGTGATTTCTACCAATAATCAAATGATCTTCAATTATCTCAACGAAGAAAATAACCAAAGCATGCATCGAGGGTCAATTCCTGGTCACAACGTGATCAATCGTAATCGTGAAGCTGCTGATCGTAATCTATTCAATGATTATTTCGTCGGAACTCCATTGTATAATGATGCAATGTTTCGATAAAGATTCCGAATGGGACGAAATTTATTTATGCGTATCTGTGATGCTGTTAGTAATCATGACAACTATTTTATACAGAAAAGAGATGGCCTTGGAAGACTTAGTTTGTCTAGCTTGCAAAAAATAACAGCTGCATTTCGGATATTGGCGTACGGTGTACTGGCAGATGCTACTGATTAGTATATTAAAATAGGAGAATCAACGACCATTGAAAGTGTGAAATGATTTTGTCGTGCTGTTGTTGAAGTTTTTGGAGGGCAGTACTTACGATCTCCAAATGCTCAAGATGTTGCTAGGCTACTCCATATTGGTGAGCAACGAGGTTTTCCAGGTATGTTAGGTAGCCTAGATTGCATGCACTGGAGATGGAAAAATTGTCCAACAGCATGGGCAGGACAATATTCTAGTCGTAGTGGAAAGCCAACAATTATTCTGGAAGCTGTAGATGATTATTGTAAAATACCGAAAATATATATATATATATATATAAATAAAAATAAGAATATTCCTCGGTAATTGATAAAACATCCTATGGATAGAGAGTGCGTCGAGTAGATGTATGTTACCACAGGATAGAGAGTGCGTCGAGTAGATTAGTATGACTCTCTACAGGATAGAGAGTATTATGATCAGTTGAGTACGACTCTCTACAGGATAGAGAGTGCGTCGAGTAGATTGGTATGACTCACTACAGGATAGAGAGTCTATGGTGGATGTTTGTATGTGAGACATTGCATTCATGCATTTACATGCACGCTGGCGACAAGGTCTCCCTTTTGGTTGAGAGGGTCGTCAGTCATCCTGCCTCCACGGTTACTCATAGGAGGAGTAACCGGTGTGAGGGCAGAGCATTGAGGTGCCGCACTCTACCACTATAGACGGTGGTAGTTGGATTTGCGTGCCGTAGTCCTGCGTGTGTGGTACTCGACCACTCATGGGTAGTGACTGTCGGAGTGACCAACAGCAGGGACCCCCATCGTGTAGCTTGCTCTTTACGCTTATATGCTACTCGATCATACTGCCCACTCGGCCACTCGAGAGTAGTGGTTGGTGTTGAGTTGGGACAGTTGTCATGCTCGAGCCACCGAGGCCACACTGGGGTCGTGGTAGCTTTAGGGTGAGCCGACATGACCATGCATCTTTGCATTCTTGATGGCATTTTTGTATATTGCCATATATATACATATATGCATGTATATATATATGGATGATTGTGATTAGTATACATATATAGATACAGTCTATATATATATGCTTATTGTAATGTTGCATTTGATTGTATTATGTTTGCTGCATTTGATTGTACATCATATTCATGCATGTTTCTTGCATATGTTATACAGTTGTGTCGGATATTGGTATGGGTTGGATAGACCACTAGATACCTTGACCTGTAGCTAGAGTATATTTTGAGTTGATCTACTCTTCCTGTTATATATATATATGTTGGATATATGTTCAGGTTGGATCAGAGTAGCGTGGCAGACTTCAGGTATGTCTGCATTTTTATGTTGTTCATTCAGTTAGATGGTATATGCTTGTATTTATATACTATGCTGATATACCTGTTGTACTTCTAGAGTATGTCGTTGAAATACATGTGATATTACATATATATACATGTTTTCTATTACCTGCTGAGTTTTACTCACCACCCAGCGGACCACAGGTTTTCTGTCAGTGCAATGTAGAAGACTTCGTGATGGCATTGGAGCACCACCAGCTGACATCGTCTCATCTCACCTCCGAGGCTCCCGTGTCTATTTTTGGATTTTCCGTATGTCTTGTTTTGCATTCGGAGTTTTCGTGATGTTATGTATTATGTGATGTACGCACATGTTGGTGTGGGTTTTGTTGAGATTTTTCTTTATGTTATGGTGTTAGTCATACTGGTATGCATGTGTAGGATGTATTGTTGTTGTTGTATCGTTTCCGCTGTGTGTAGTTGTTTTGATTTATATATATTGTTGTGGTTTGGTATATTTTTATATATTGTTGTCATTGTGGGCCTACGGGCCTTGTATTAACCCGAAATGTTGCCACGTACAGGGGAGATGTCGTCCGTTTGATTTTCGGCTCGGTATGCTCTCGGGGCGTGACAACTTTAGTGGTATCAGAGCCCAAGGTTCTGCGATGCCATATTATGTTGTTTTTGAGTCGAGTCTTGGATTCTCGGGAGTCGATTTTTTTCGGTTTTGGTTTTTGAGATGAGATGGACAGCGGCCTGAGCTCCAAGCAGCACGAGGTAAGAATTCCTGATAAATTATGGTTAGTAGATATTTATCTAAACTTGATCAGTAGGTGTATAGAGTGTAGTTATGACACCTGTGCAGACTTGTAGTAGGGGTCGTCCACCAAGGCGACCAACCGGAGTGACCTTTTGGGTTTATACTCCCGGTTATGTTGACTTTGCTTTTAATGCTTATACCAGGGAATAACCATTAGTATGTTGGTTATTGTTCGGAACCGTGGTATGAGTTGACCATGGGAATGACCTGTTGAGTCTGTGAGTCTTGAACTCGTGTCGAAAAGGTGATTTACCTTTGAGAGCCGACTGATACCGAGTCAGAAAAACATGGGTCAAGTCATCACATTTCTGGTTGAAATCAGAGATTTCAGCCTTAGAGATTTTCATTAACGGTACTAGTCAGATCATTACCTGTGGGTAATGAACAGACTTGTAGACTATTTGTGATGCAGATAGCGGAAGGCTAGGTTATGGTGTTTCATAGGGATTTTATCCCTGAGTTGTTAGTACTGAGTTGTATAACTTTGAGAGTACTTTTGAGTACTTAACTCATGTTATACCGAGAAAGAAGAATTGGTTGCATACCATTATCGGGATCAAGCCGGTATTTGGTGTTAAATGCAGAAAATGACATTCGGGAAATAAAACATCACTTGATCATGGTTTAGTGATGTTGAAAGAGAGTATTTCCCCGTGTCACTTTTAGTGACGCATTGTAAGGAATTCTTGAGCTTCAAGAAAGGGTGATCGGTCAGTAATAGTGTACTGTGCAGAGTCGTGAGACTTGCAGAGGTTACGACCACCTAATAGCTCAAGGAGATGAATGGATGATTTAAGTCGCCCAGAGTTATTGGCTTATAGTTGGATTAGGATGCCGGGATCTTCTACCAGATCCTGCCGGAAGATGTTGGATTGAGACAGGAGTTTAAAAATGACTCCGTACAAGAGTTTAAGAGTGAAAGACCGGTAAGCAAATATTGCAGGTCAACTTAATAGAGTCAGAAGTCTCCGATTGTTGGATAAATGAGCAAGATCGAAGTCATAGACTTTGAGCTATTTTTGATTATAGAAGACCAATCGCAGATCATCAGAAGGTTCTTGTGGATATCAGCAAAAATCAGAACAAAGACTTCGAAGGGATTGTGTGCGTGCAGTGAAGATCACGAAGATAGATTATCCGTTGGAGCAGTTCATCTATAGCTATTGTGAGCAACCAGTATAGTGGAGGAGTTATACTTGAAGACTATCGATGGTATTCCGGGAGGAAGATGCATCGTCTCGACAGCAGAGATCAGCACAGAAGATGTGGGTTACCTTATCAGCATCAAACTACTACCTCAGGCGTGGTTGAAGTTCCGTGATACTACCCTTCAGTAGAGATCAGCACAGAAGCAGCATTAGCAGAAGACATTGTAGAAGACTCAGCAGACAACAACAAACAGTTACCTCCAGATGTGTTTTGCCTAGTACAGATGAGAGAGTATACGACGATGGTCATATTTTATTCAGTATTCTACAGTTGCAGCTCGTAGGATTAAGTGATGAGATCAAATGATCTAGGAAAAATCCTCGGATCATTCATTGTAGAAATGCGACCGTGTTATCGCGGACCGTTGGATCTGATCTTCTCTTCGGAGAAAGGCCGAGACTTGCGGGGAGCCTTTGAATCAGATCGACAGATAACGGATTGTTCAGGGTATTACTTTAGTTTACCCTCAAGGTTAATATATTAAGAGATGCTTGTAGTTACAGGTATCTGTATCTAGAACATTCTCAGTTTGGATTAGAAGGGTTCCTACACATCGACTCGTGGGTCGGTGGTATCTCTACTGTCATGTGAGATGTGGACCAACAATTAAGAAGTCAAGGGATATCCGTAGACTTTGATGGACATACTTTTACTATAGACATATCTTTACGGATGGTCAAATTATTGGAAGTATGGTATGATATGTTTCTCGGATGTGTGTATAATCCGAGAGCCTTCGGATGTAGTTCGGAAGAACTCCTAGCCTTGTTGTTGCTTAGGCAAGTGGAGTAGGCGATCGAATTGATTGCGATAATAGTTCGGTATCGAAGATCACATATTGAGTGATAGTTTTATGGGTATCAGTGTTGTTAAACACTATAGAAATTGGAAGAATATAAGTTGTGACTATAGGAGATATTGGAGGGGATATTTATCTATCCCAGTATTCCTCCTTGTGAAGATCCAGAACTCTTTGTTGAAAGAGAGATGAACATTTGAGATTATGCATCGATTATCGATGATGGAATATAGTAGTTATTGTGAAGAATATCCTTCGTTATGGATAAATGATCTATTTAGATCAGCTAAAGACACCTGCGTATACTCTAGGGTTGGTTTACGACTGGAGTGTTGACATTGTAGTGACATAGTGTCATACAAATATCATTGTCGTTGTGATGATTAATATATATCATCAGCTTAGAGTAAGGGGGATGCAGGTGTGTAGAGATGTCAATTTCATACTTAGTATGAATTTTATAAGTTGTGATTAAGTTGTTAGATTAATTAACGATTTAGTCGTCACTGGATTTGAGAATCGTGTATCCTGAACACGATTAGATCTTTTTGTAGTTGTTGGAGTTGCGTAACTTGGCCACTGTTGATTGTGGTAGTTGGAGTTGCGAACTCAACCACCGTAGATGGTGGTTTTCCTTGTATGTTTTGGTTAGTACTGTAGATGTGGATAGAATGTCTTAGCATTACTATACCATGAACTTGTTTGATAAAGGTGATGATAGAAATCATGTAGTCGGAAGCTGGTGAAACCAGTTACAAGGCTTAGACGGCGGTTAACTTTTACACGAGTATTAGTTAATCCTTCCGGTGTGGATAAAAGGATGATGTACGCAGATCGTCGTTCGTGAGATCGAGCGATCTAGATGCAGTTGAATGAGGCATATCTTATGCCTACGTCAGTTAAGAAACTACGAGATAGTCTGTCATATACATGACATGGCTTTAGTAGTTATTATCTGAATTTATGGATATATGGAGCAGGAATGCTCATGGGATTTTAACTAACTACTGGGTAGCTAGTATAAAGTTGCTGGAACGCGAATAGTTGTAATTTGCGAGATTTGATCGCTATAGTCTTCCATGCCCTTACAGAGTGTGTGGTAGAGGGGATCTTGAATGGTTGATGGATTTCTCTTTTGAGAAAATAATTCCCCATCTCTGATAAGGATTGTGGGTTCCGGAGTTGCAGTGTTTAAGGAAGAGTTGCTACAGAAAGCACATCATTCGAGATGGGCTATATACCTTAGTGGTACTCAGATGTACCGAGAGTTGAACGTTTATACTGGTGGAATGGTATAAAGAGAGTTATAGCAGATTTTGCTGCTCGATATTTAGTATGCCAGTAGGTGAAGGCTGAACATCAGAAACTCGCTGGATTGCTCTAGAAAATTCCGATTCCGGAATAGAAGTGGGAGCATATCACGATTGATTGTGTTACGGGATTGCCTAGAACCCGTAAAGGACGTGATGCATTTTGGGTGATTGTTGATCAACTGACCAAATCATCTCATTTCCTTCCTACTCGTGGGTCGTACTCGTTGGACCATACGACAGCGTTGTATTACCGAAAGATTATTAGATTGCGTGGGATACTTTTAAGTACCATATCGGATAGAGATTCACGATTTTACCTCGCGATTTTGGCAGAGTCTGCACCAGACTATGGGCATAGAGCTTCGGCTTAGTGCAACATTTCATCCGCAAACAGATGAACAGACTGAGTGTATCATTTAGATGTTGGAGGATCTATTCAGATCTTGTGTCGTGATTATGGAGGTGTACCTGATCAGCTGGCTTTACCTCCGACACTTGCGGGTGTTCATAACGTATTTCATGTTTATATCTTTGAGGAAATCGTGCACGCGATCCGACCATGTTCGTAAGAGGTTTATTCTACCTCAGTCTAATGCAACTTACGAGGTGATTCCAGGGTGGAGCCTGAGTCGCAAGGAGCGACAGTAGTGGGAGCTGGAAGATACTATTTGAGCTCGATGATCCCATCTGGTCACTTGAGGAAGGTATGTGGTCCTTTCGGAAACTTGCTTGAGGTAAATTTTTGCATGTTAGTACGAAATTTGGGGACTAAATTTTTATAAGTGGGGGAGAATGTAAAATACCGAAAAATATATATATATATATAAATAAAAATAAGAATATTCCTCGGTAATTGATAAAACATCCTATGGAATTTTTATAGAAATTTTTAGAAATTTTCTGGATTTAAACGGAGGTCTTATAGATATTTCATGGGGATAAAGAAAACATGCTTTTGTAAAGCCTATTTAGACTATCTTCAATGACTTAATTAAACCGATTCCCTTTCGCAACTTCTCATTCCCGTCGGTTTCTTTTCTCATGATCGCTTTTTCCTTCCGATCGCGTTGTCTTCTTCCCCCCTCTCGAGTTCTCCACCCGTGCCGCCGCCCAATCCAGCCGATCCCCATTTCATCTTCACCGGATCTAGCCCCTCCCACGCGCAGCCGCCTTCTCCCTCGCACGTCGCCACGCCATCGCCGCTGCCACCGCGAGTGGATCAACTGCCGCCCACCGCCGCTTGCCTCGTCGGCAAGACGATCCATCGTCGTCGCCCAAGCTGACCAAACCTTGCCACCGTGAAGGATCTGTTGCCACCCGTCACCGCGCCATCGCCTCTCACTCGTGGCGCCACGGACACGCTTTGCCCTTGCTGGCCGCTGCGCTTCAGCATCGCCTTCGTCGTCGGCTCTCCCGCTAACGATCGCTGCTCCATCGCCGTCGATCGAGCCTTACGCCACCGAGATCTTCACCGCAGGAGCCGTTGGTCGGGAATGCGAATGTCGGCCGCCGACATTGGACATCCGACATCCACTCTGCCGGATCGACCAGTCATTTTCCCGAATCGGTGTCACCGTGAGTTGCCTGGGCAATATCGCCGGAGTTAGGTAAGAGTCTGCCCTTATCTCACCTTGGACGAAATTTTTGGTATTTCTGTGGATTTACCGTAGCTGAGTGATCGGTGAGTTTTGGCAGCGCCTTGAGTCGGTGAACAGAGTGCCTTGAGTCGGAATGAGGAAGGGGTGGTTCTTGGGATTTGCAGATCTGGCGATCCGAGCACAACCAAAGTTCGACTGTGTGATCGTGGTGGTGGAGAGTGCTACCATTCTAATTCACAGTGGTTCAGGAGGATGAGTCGGTGGATCTGCTATGTGATCCCTTGCGCTATCTAGTCGGATTCTAGTAATACAATAGTCTTCATTCCAATGGATCAAGGATTTGAAGACTAACAGTCAAGAGAATGTTAATTACGATGTGGATTTTTCAGGTGATGAAGAGTTGACATTCCCTACCTAAATGGGTTGTGCAGATTTGGCACATTGAGTTGGAGCAAGAAGCGGTGGTCGATTAGGACATTGATACAAGGCAGTATTCTCGGAGGTGAATACAATCAGCACGAACTACCTAATAGGTATGGTTGTAAACTGGATTTGGATATGGTTATTGATTTGAGGTGATATGTTTGAGTATTATTTGTGAAGTAATCATAGATCAAATATGATTAGTAAATGAAGTGTAAAGGATTACACTACTACATGATTAAATTGACTAATCAGAGTTAGAATATAAATAGGGATTAGTATGGAAGGATATGGAACAACCCTTGCAGATAGTAGCGAATCAGCCAAAGATTTAGGTTGGATTAGATTTCTATACCTACAGTTTGATTACGCTGCCATTTGTTTATGTATGTTATATTTACAGGACCTAGATTTGAGATAGAGACGTGAACGCGGAGACACTTGATACGAGCTCTCAACAGGTGGGTAATTTCCTACCTGGTCCGGGTAGTTGTATTTCATTCAGATTTAGTCATTGATATGAGCATGTTAGGTGTTCATATTTCCTTGACCCTGTTCTTTTTATCGTATGCTTGATCCTTTACCGTTGGCTATTAACTCTATTGCTGATATCATGTTTATTTTACCATGATTAGGAGTTATACATATAGGTGATGCAAGTAACTTAGAATTTGTTTAAGTTAAGTGCAAATGGTAAAGTCCGAATGACAACCTGATTGTACATTGGGCAAAAAGGTCATCCATAGGTAGATAATGACTTTAACCTAGGGTTAGTTCTAGTACCCTTAGGTTGTATGTTACCACCGAACATGTGTTGTGTAAATGGTCAGAGGAATGATACTTAGGGTATCGCTACGGATCGGTGGTCCTAGCTTGTTATAATCAGATGAGTACGACTCTCTACAGGATAGAGTGCGTCAGTAGATTAGTATGACTCTCTACAGGATAGAGAGTATTATGATCAGTTGAGTACGACTCTCTACAGGATAGAGAATCCGTCGAGTAGATTAGTATGACTCTCTACAGGATAGAGAGTATTATGATCAGTTGAGTACGACTCTCTACAGGATAGAGAGTGCGTCGAGTAGATTGGTATGACTCACTAAGGATAGAGAGTCTATGGTGGATGTCTGTATGTGAGACATTGCATTCATGCATTTACATGCACGCTGGCGACGAGGTCTCCCTTGTGGTTGAGAGAGTCGCTCCACTAGGAGGAGCTGCACTCTACCACTATAGATGGTGGTAGTTGGATTCCGTCGTGTAGTCCTGCGTGTGTGGTACTCGACCACTCATGGGTAGTGGGAGTGACCCGAGGACCCCATGTAGCTTGCCGCTTATATGCTACTCGATCATCGCCCAGGCCACTCAGAGTAGTGGTTGGTGTTGAGTTGGGATTGTCATGCTCACCGAGGCCACGGTCGTGGTAGCTTTAGGGTGAGCCGACATGACCATGCATCTTTGCATTGATGGCATTTTTGCATATTGCCATATATATACATATATGCATGTATATATATATATATATGGATGATTGTGATTAGTATACATATATAGATACAGTCTATATATATATGCTTATTGTAATGTTGCATTTGATTGTATTATGTTTGCTGCATTTGATTGTACATCATATTCATGCATGTTTCTTGCATATGTTATACAGTTGTGTCGGATATTGGTATGGGTTGGATAGACCACTAGATACCTTGACCTGTAGCTAGAGTATATTTTGAGTTGATCTACTCTTCCTGTTATATATATATATGTTGGATATATGTTCAGGTTGGATCAGAGTAGCGTGGCAGACTTCAGGTATGTCTGTATTTTTATGTTGTTCATTCAGTTAGATGGTATATGCTTGTATTTATATACTATGCTGATATACCTGTTGTACTTCTAGAGTATGTCATTGAAATACATGTGATATTACATATATATACATGTTTTCTATTACCTGCTGAGTTTTACTCACCACCCCCCGCGGACCCTGGGTTTTCTGTCGCCCAGGTAACAGGTAGAAGACTTCGTGATGGCATTGGAGCACCGCCAGCTGACATCGTCTCATCTCACCTCCGAGGCTCCCGTGTCTATTTTTGGATTTTTCGTATGTCTTGTTTTGCATTCGGAGTTTTCGTGATGTTATGTATTCTGTGATGTACGCACATGTTGGTGCGGGTTTTGTCGAGATTTTTCTTTATGTTATGGTGTTAGTCATACCGGTATGCATGTGTAGGATGTATTGTTATTGTTGTATCGTTTCCGCTGTGTGTAGTTGTTTTGATTTATATATATTATTGTGGTTTGGTATATTTTTATATATTGTTGTCATTGTGGGCCTACGGGCCTTGTATTAACCCGAAATGTTGCCATGTACAGGGGAGATGCCATCCGTTTGATTTTCGGCTCGGTATGCTCTCGGGGCGTGACAATTATGATCTATGGATCTGACATGCATATTTTGGGTTGGCCGGATCGAACAATGATATTAATGTACTTGAGTCTTCTCATCTTTTTGCTAATCTTGCAGAAAGTATTACTGTTCCTGCTCATTATGTCATTCAAGGAAAAGAGTACAATATGAGTTATTATTTAGCTGATGGTATATATCTAAAATGGTCAACACTCGTTCAAACGATTCATAATCCACAAAGTCGAAAGAATAAATTATTTGCAATGAAGCAAGAAGCGTGTAGAAAGGATGTTGAGTGAGCATTTGGCGTGCTCCAATCACGCTTTGCAATTATTATAGGACCTTCACATTTTTTGCGAAAAAATATTTTACATGATATAATGACATCATGTATTATTATGCATAATATTATAATTGAAGATGAATGTGATTTAAATACAACAATCGTAGAAGACTTCGAGGTGTCAACTCCAGATGTTGAGCTAACAGGAGATGATAGTACTCGATTTGAAGAATTTTTAGCTCGATACAAATAAATTAAAGACAAAAAAACTCATATTGCCCTTCGAAATACATTAATTGAGCATTTATGGGAACAATATAGTAATTCTGAAAGTTAAAGTCCCATAATATTGTATTTTTAATTAAATGTTATTGTTTGTTTTCAATAAAAATTAGTAAAATATTTTATTCTAATTGTGTGTGATTTTATAATATTTTTAACATATATTTATACTTGAACAATTATGTAATAAAAAATAAAAATGGAAAATTATAATTTTTTTTATATATATTAGTTGGAGGTAAAATTTAAAAAAAAATAATATATCTTAAATATTAATGAAGTATTAATTTTAAATATAATAATTATCATATAAAAATATTAATAACTTAAAATGTATATTGATAATTATATTACAAATAAGAAAAATAGATTATTTTAATGAATATTCCTTTTTAGTATGATATGGTGTGAGTGGGTTGGAGTTGAAATAGTGTTTGGTATTAAAATTGCATCATTTTGGTGTCAAAACTACACCAAATTTGGTGTTTATGGTTGGAGATGGTCTTAAGGCTCTGATACCAAATTTTTGGACATACAATTTTTTTTTAATAGTAATTGGGTGCTACAGTAATCGGGTGCTACAGTGTTTGCTATAGTATTTTTGTTACAGTGTTTTGCTACAATATTTGCTACAGTAGTACATATTCATAAACAAGAAAAATACATACTGGCAGAGAGAAATTGAGAGGTAAAAACTTAGCTAATAAATGTTTCTGGGAATGTAGAGAAAGAGACTTTGCTTCTTGTCTTGTTCTCTTCTTCCTAGTGAGCCTCACTTGATGTCATATTACATTGCCCCGACTTTTAGAGGTTTTATCCGTTGTCTCTGTCGCATGTGTCATACAGCTTATGACAATGCTTATCTTTCCGAGAGAAGGAAAAGGATCAAGGATCAAGAAGATCAAGAGAAGAGGTGTATAGTTTCATTCAATAAATTCTCAGAAATACAGAGAATATTTAATCGTTCATGATTTTAATAACGATGATATAATGTACAAAGGACTTGCACAAAAAGTTGGAAAAGAAACCCTCAACGGCTTTCTTTCGTCGGTTCTACGGTGATAAAAATAAATTATATGGCGATAAAAAAAACATGCGGAAAGTAAAAGTAAGAAAGAGAAAAAATAAATTAAAAAAACTGGCTTTTGAGTCATAGTGTAAGCGCGTGGTGGCCTAGCTATTGACGCTATGACTTGTAATCAATGCATGGCTGCAGTTAGCAGCCACTTTGCGATTGTGACGTGCAATCAATTTTCCTTCGCGCTCGTAGCCAAACTCGTGGCCTAACCAACGCCCAATCCTGATCTCGATAATTTACCGTTTCACGTTTTCAAAATTAAGAAATATCGAAATCGCATATGTAACTTTCATAACTATCAAATTGTGTATCACATTTCTAATTTATCCCTCCATTTAATATTTTATTTTTTTTAATTAATGAAATAGCTCTATCAGTCCGTGGATCTAAACACTTCGGAATCACATAATTCGAAAATCTTTGTGTATCTCTCGGACTTCATAATACGTATATTGACTTACAAAGCATTGCAATACACCATATTGAGTGCATCGAATTTTTGAAACTTCGATTTTTTTTAATAGAATAGTTTCATCAGCTGGTTTCGTTCGAAATCGACTGATGGATCTAGATAGTTCAGAATCACATGATTCGAAGATTCATGTACTCCTCTCGCACTCCATAATATATATGTGATCTCGAAAGCATTGTGATACACCGTATCGAGAGCAGTGATTTTTGAAACTTTAATTTTTTTTAATGGAATAGCTCCATTAATCGGTTTCATCCGAAGTCAACTAATGGACCTAGACAGCTTAGAATCACGTGATTCGAAGACCCATGCGCTCCTATCACACTCTATAATACGCATGTGACCTCAGAAAGCATTGCGATAAACCATATTGAGAGCAACGATTTTTGTCACTATGCTCAGATGAAGTGCGGTCAAAAGAACATTTCCAATGCTATGACGACGATGCCCGCCGGATAAAACCACTAATGAGTTCTTCGGACTCTATTACTCATGCAGATATAAAACTTTAAATTTTTTTAATGGAATAGCTCCATCAGTCGGTTTCGTTCGAAATCGATAAATAAATCTAGATAACTTGGAATCACATAATTCGAAGACATTTGTGCTCCTCTCACACTTCATAATACGTACGTATCGCTTGGGCCAGCGGGTATCGTCGTCGTAATATTTGAAATGTTCTTTCGACCACTCTTCACATATGGGGCACAAGTGAAAAAAATCACCCTCTCAACATGGTTTATTGCAATGGTTTTTGAGGGCATGTACATATTATGGAGTGTGAGAGGAGCACATGAATCTTCGAATCGCGTGATTCCGAGCTGTCTAAGTCCATCAACCGTTTTGGACGAAATCGACTAATAGAGTTATTCTATTAAAAAAATTTGAAGTTTCAAAATCACGCTTCCCGATATGATGTATCACAATGCTTTTCGAGATCACATACATATTATGGAGTGCGAGAGGAGCACATGGATCTTCAAATCACGTGATTCCGAAATGTTTGTGCATTTGATTTCAAATGAAACCGATCATGAAATTATTCTATAAAAAATTAAAGTTTTAAAATTTCGCTCCCAATATGATGATCACAACGCTCACGACGATATTATGAAATGTGAGAAGAATATAAAGATCTTCAATCACGCGAAGGACCATCAATCGATTTCGGAAGGACCATCAATCGATTTAAAAAAAAATGAAATATTAAATAAAGAGATAAATTAAAAAAAATGATATGTAATTTGATAATTATAAAAATTATGTAGGTGATTTCGATATTTTTTTAATTTTGAAAACGGAAAGGTATTCTCGGCTAAGTTGAGACTCACGTCCAATCCGCTGCCGCAACATTTCAGTTCATTATCATTGGGCCCTTAAATGCAATTATAATTGCTAAGTCATGAGCTTGTGGTCCTCGATCTGAGGAAAAAAAGATTGAGACATTTTTTTACTGGACAATTGATCCTCTTTGATTTGTCTGATTTTTTTTTATCGTTTGATCATTTTTAATTTGTCTTAATTTTTCTTATTTATCATTTTAAATTTATTTAAACTTTCCTTGGCCTAAATCACACTTGACATGTAGAATTTTCACCTTAGGTTATCCTTGACTCGAGGACTTCTCATCAACCGTCAAGTATTCAATGACCTCTAACTCATTTAAATTTTTGCCAACTCATCTTCAAATATCCGATTAATCTTAATTTATTTGGACTAACTCTTAGTCTATTTTAAGAAGGTTATCAAATTCTTGGGATCAATTTTACCAATAATCTTCCAATTAACTATATTGATCAAATATCAAAATTATAAAAGTCGATTATACTAACATTAATAGATCACTCCTAAGAACATCTATTTCTTTTTCTCCGTGGCAACAATAAAAATAGAGAAACACCTAATAATTCAATAATTATAGGACATAAAAAATAGAAGAAAAATAAACATAATGAATCTCTTAATGCAGCAAAGTAATGACATTATTTTCACTTAATTGATGTCATATATTGCCACTCTAGCTTCTTTTATGACCTTTTCTTCAAATCCTACCAATATCTAATGTGGAGACCATCAATTGACAATTCTATTGTATCTTATTTGAATTATGTTTGATTATATATAAATTATGACTTTTTCATCAATTCCTATGTGGCGACCATCAATTTACTATCTATCATTATCAATTGATTGCTCTATTCTATCTTATTTAAATTATGTTATCGAGTCTTCATCACTTTGTATCATTAGTTGATTAAATCTACTATTAGTAAACTAATTAATGCCAATTTGGTTGTTCTAGTAGATCAAAAAAAATTCTATTCTTAGCTAAATGAACCTCTGTCGGTCGGGTCAATCTATTGGTAGACCTTTGGTTCATTTGCCAATGATTTGAATCATGAATTGATTGATCCTTACCCATTATTTCATTACATAAGTACCCCAAACAAATATAACTTGGGGGATTGAATAACGAGTTATAGCTAATTACCAATCTAATGGGCATACCAAAAGCCCCAAAAACTTTGGGTATTATTTCTGTCAAGTCTCGAAAAAAAAAAATTTTTTTTTTAATAACAATAATAATAAATAAATAAATCAATACACGGGCGAAAATCATCGAAAAAGGGGGATAAATTTCGGGGTCTATTTACACCCTAAATAATCACCGTTGAGAGGCAAAAAGGGGAAAAACCCTAAACCCTAATTAATTGGCCGAACCCCTATATATATTTTCCTTTTCTCCGTTTTTTTTTCTTTTTCCCCGTTTCCGCTCACAAGAACCCTGTACTCCGCCACAGCCGCAGAAGACGAAAGGTGATCGTCAAATCCTTGCCGCCGGAGTCGACGCCAAGCCGCCGGAGCTCCACCGACCCTCCTCCTTCCTCTTTCTGGTAAGTAAATCTCTGGTTAGGGCCGGCGAAGGCAAGATTTTGCTCGGATGTTTGGGAATTAATCGGCGGGATTGAGGTCGGGAATTGGGTTTTTGACCGTGTTCAAGCACTGAGTCTTATTCGTTTCTGCTGGATTGGGTTCGAGCAAAGGTCTTGTGGTGGGTGAATTACCAGAGTTTAGGAAAGGACCAAGCTGTAGGGAATCGGTTGAGCCTTACTATCCTTCGGTTTAGGATTTCAAACATTGGGATATGAAGATTATAAAACTATTTTTGTTCATCTTATTTTATAGACATTCAAACACTTCTTGTTAGATGTCGTCCATTCTTCCAATTGAATTCGTCCAGATTTTCCTTATAGTTATGATCTCGTGACTTCTTAGAGGCCTGATTTTGCTCTGCGTGATCTGATTTTGCGTTGTTGCTATCCAAAGTAGTCTTCTACTTTGTTTCCAAATAAATGCTTAGACAGAATTAAGCTTCTTATGCTAGCATCTGTTTAGATAATTTGAATCTCATTTTCTTTTAGTTTCTGATGTGAAGTATCAGTATAAATTTATGATCCACCCGGAATATTTATTGTGCCAATTGCAATTTTCTTGCACATTGTGAAAAGTTGTGTTGCACAAATTTTAGGCTTTGGTCGACGCGCTCGATTATGATTCGTGGCAAAATTAACTTCAAGAGGCTTTCTCTTATCAGAAATGATATGTAATATGTGATACTATCATCTACCTGTGTATGAGGTCAGATGCTAAATATATATATATATATATATATAGTTTAGTTATCATCTACCTGTGTATGAGGTTGGATGCTATACGTATATGTGTGTACTTACCATCTACCTGTGTGTGAGGTTAGATGCTATATATAGATAAGTATATATAATTGTCCATCCATGATGATTACTGTTACTATTTTTAGTTAAATTGTTTATCCAAATCTTTCCTGTGCACTGATGTTATGTAAATACGTATGCTACCATCTACCTGTGTGTGAGGTTAGATGCTATATATAGATAAGTATTTATAATTGTCCATCCATGATGATTACTGTTACTATTTTTAGTTAAATTGTTTATCCAAATCTTTCCTGTGCACTGATGTTATGTAAATACGTATGCTATCATCTACCTGTGTATGAGGTTAGATGCTATATATTTAGTTGTAAATGTTCACCCCTGATGTTCTATGTTATCCTTCGGTGACGGAGTATGATAAAAAAATGACAGAAAAATTCTTTATTTAGCTAACGGTATATATATGAGCATTAGTGGTGCCTGAACGGGTTGGGCTCCCCGGGTTGAGCTCCGGGGAGGGCCCACCCAAATTGACAGATGACTGATGACTGATGACTGATTTCCTTAATTTCTTTCTAGAGGTACCTCAGGATTGCACAAGAAATTAAGATATTTGACTGGCTCAACATTTTAAAATGCATAATATGAGGCACCACGAGGGTTTATGTTTAGGTACAGTTAGCATAACAGAAAGGCATGATTGGGTTCGCTGTACTTGTTATAATGATATGATGTTAAAAGTATTAGTTATGTTTCATATTGACTTACAGAAAGTGTAACCGAAAATATATGTCGAGCTACAGTAATTTACATTTACAGTTGTAGAGATACATGTTTTCTTCTGAAATTTTCTCCCCCCTGTGTTATATCCCTGTCATTGATCTACTTACTGGGCTGTGAACTCATGATGTCACATAACAATTTCAGGTAGGGAACAGGATACCCAGATTGAGATGCAAGAAGCGGAGGTGGTATAACTGAGGAGATGATGATGAGCATGTCACACATTGTCCGGAGCATTTATGAAACAGGGTTTCCAGTTTTTTTGGGGAGATGATTTTATGTTCTATTTTCTTCAGGTTTTGAGAGTTAATTGTGTTGTTGAGACTGCTAAACTGGATGGAATAAAAATAAATTTGTGTGCATGTATAATGGGTAATATTGATGTGTGACTAGGGATCTAGTATGTGTATACTGGGTTAGGTCTTTTCAGTTGGTATCAGAGCGAACGATCCTAAAGGATAGTGTGTGCATGCAATCTCATCAAGGACTCAGATACATCCATCACCGCGGTTGTAAGCTTTAAATGTACTTTTCAAGTAGTAGTCTTAATGTAATCCTGTTTAGGTTTATGTATAAATTGGAGATAACGATATTGTATCGGGTTTTATAGGAGAATGGCGGGCCAAGAAACAATGGTGAAGGGGAAGAATAGTGATTTCTCGAGCTTGCCAATTATCAGAACAGAGTCGGATTCAGGGGGAACAGATCCAAAAACTGTTGAGAGCCAGGGAGCATGGAAACACCCCCAGTGGTCCCACAGCCAGTGTGAACCCAATTTACAAGCAGTTCAGGGACCTTAGACCAACAGAGTTTAAGGGAAGCTCAGACCCGATTGTGGCAGAAGGATGGTTCGATCACTGGAGACAATATATGACTTCATGCAGCTTACTGATGCTGACAAGGTGAGGTGCGCCATATTCATGTTATGCGATGCTCGGATATGGTGGGAGGTGCCGTTCACGGTGGATTTAGCTACAACCACTTGGGTTGAATTCAAGGAGGTATTTTATGGTAAATACTTTATCACGACACCGTAACTCAATGGCCAGAGAATTCACGAGCTTCGCCAAGGGGACCAATGGTGAGTATGTCAAGGAATTCGAGAATGGGCGGTATTTTGTACCTATGATCGCCAGTCAACCAGTCGAGGAGCTGAAACATTTCACTGAGGGATTGAGGGCAGCCATCCGCCATGATGTCAGGGTGAGTCGAGTTACCACCTTCAGAGAGGCTGTGGATCAAGCTCTGATGGCAGAGAGGGACAGGAATGACATGATAAAGGAAGTACAGACTAAGAGGTCTAGCTACCAGGGAAGGGAACCTCCTGCGTCGAGTCAGAAGAGGTTTGCACCGGCGATTCGAGGCAAGCCCGCGATTTGAGACGCAGCCACGACATCGAGAGCCCGACCGATCGACCATCGTTCTCAAGGGTGAAAGCAAAACTCAGTGCCCCAAGTGCGATAAGACTCATGCAGGTCAGTGTTTGGTGAGTGTGTGCTACAAGTGCAAGAAATCTGGGCACTTTGCTATGAACCGCCTCAACTCAAAGAGCCAACTAGAGGAAGAGTGTATGCTATGACACAGGAGCAGGTGGATCCGGATTCGGCCATTATCACAGGTAGAATTTCTATTGTCAACCTACCTGCTCATGCCTTAATAGATTCTGAAGCTACACACTCTTTCATATCGGTGGCCTATGTTGCAAAACTAGGTATTTCATGTGATTTGATGGCTACCGGCTATACCGTGTCCTTACCTTCGGGGGAAGAACTGACCAACAATAGAATAGTGAGGAACTGTCCGATAAGATGCGAACTATACGATACGCCGAACTTATTGTATTAGAGATGGTGGACTTTGATGTAATTCGGTATGGATTGGTTGACCCGATGCGAGGCCATGATCGATGAACGAAGGGCTAAATGAAACTACAAAATGATGGATTTGTCATCTTCAATGCAACCTCCGCGTTGAGTCATCTACCTATTATATATCGGCATGTAAAGCTCGTAAAATGTTAAGCAAGGGGTGTAACGGATTTCTAGTCAACCTAATGGGAAGTTAAGACTTTTAAACCTAGTCTGGAGGAAGTAGAGGTAGTCCGGGATTTCTCCTATGTATTTCCAGAGGATATTGCAGGATTACCCCCTGTCAGGGAAGTTGAGTTTGGGATAGAATTAGTAACGGGAACCACCCCCGTGTCCAAAGCACCGCATCACGCACCACCGAAATGAAGGAATTGAAGGAGCAACTACAAGAACTACTGGATAAAGGTTTCATCCAACCCAGTGTGTCTCCCTGGGGAGCGCCAGTGTTGTTCGTCCGTAAGAAGGACGGTTCAATGCGGTTGTGCATTGACTACCGAGTTGAACCGGTTCTGATCAAGAATAAGTACCGTTGCCTAGAATCGATGATCCGCTCGATCAACTACGAGGAACAGCGGTATTCTCAAAAATTGACTTGAGGTCGGGGTACCACCAATTGAGGGTGAAAGGAGAAGATGTTCATAAAACTGCCTTCAGAACTCGATATGGTCATTATGAGTTTCTAGTTATGCCGTTTGGACTCACTAATGCCCCCGCAGCCTTTATGGATTTGATGAACCGGATTTTCCAGCCATACCTGGATCAGTTTGTGATTATCTTCATCGATGATATACTAATTTACTCTCAGAGTCGCGAAGAGCACCGACAACATCTGACGCTGGTACTGCAGACTCTGAAGGATAAGCGGTTATACGCTAAGTTCAGCAAATGCGATTTCTGGATGAGACAAATAGCATTTTTAGGACATATAGTCTCGGAGAGGGGAATAGAGGTGGATCCAGTCAAAGTGGAGGCAATCCAGAGTTGGGCTACTCCGAGGAATGTTACCGAAATTCGAAGCTTCCTGGGACTAGCGGGGTATTATCGCAGATTTATTCAGAATTTTTCACGAATTGCGCTACCCCTGACTTCGTTGACCAAGAAGGGGGTGAGGTGTAAGGAATCGATATGGCCGGCTAGAGGGGGGTGAATAGCCCTCGTACGTTGGACGTCGTAAATTGCTCGTCTACAAAACGTTAGCGCAAGCGGAATATACAACTATAAGTAAAGACAAGCAAAATATAAACAAGCAATACAAACACCGAGATATAACGTGGTTCACGGCTACGCCGCTAATCCACGGTCCGATTCGTCCACGGTGAATCACTCTGCCAAAACCAATCACTATCGGTCTCTCCTTTGCACAAAGCTAGGTGGAGGTAACCTTTACAACCAAGATCACTCTTCTTACAATAGGATTGAAGTAAAGACAAGTAAGAAGAGTTTAGAGCTTGTGGGGCACTAGGAAGATTGTTTGGAGTATGAGCATTAGCCTCTCAAAGGCTTACACCCTCTCTTTTTATAGAGAGGGCTAACTTCTTCCCGTTTGCCGCCATCGATCATTGCCACCCTTGGCGATCGCTCCTCTGCGGCCTCCAAACACGTCGAATCCCGGCCGTTGTAGTCAGCGGAACTCTTGGCGATCGGTGATGGACCTCATCGATCATCTGCGCTCCGTAATTGCCCGATCGGCTACGAGCGATTAATGGCGAACCCTTATCTATCGGTCGGCTGCGCCTTGATCGGTGATATCTTGCGATCGGCCGCCCACGTATGGCGATCATTGCGCCCTTCGATCGATCGTATACGGTTGAACTTACTCGACTCGGAAGCGTCATTGCCATGACATGGCGATCGGTGTGTCGAAAAACCCATCCGACACTTGGCCAAATGGGTTTCACCTAAGAGCTACCCTTCCCGGGTTACAATCGCTCACTCTCATTTCTCGGAGTCCTCGCCGAGTTCTCTTCATTCTCGCCACGTCCTCGCGCATCGGCACGGCTCTGCAATGCTCCTTCGTCTCTTGCCTAGAAGTCTACTTCCTCCGGCTTTACTCCAAGCTTCTCGTCCGGCGGTCCCTCGGATGCTCCAAGCGCACGGCTTCCGCAAAGCTATCCTTCACCGACTCAAGGCACGAGTCATGAGATGTGAAACTTGCCACGGCTCCATGTGCGAATTACTAAGTCCTGCACGACTTCAACGCACATATCACATCAACATATCAAACTAACTTAAACCCTTTGCCACACCATCAAAACCATATCACGGCAAGAGATTGCCCTAACAATCTCCCCCTTTTTGATGTGTGGCAATCCGTTTAAGTTAGGTAAAAACATTTGATATAAATTCTAAGGTAAGAAAGCATGTAAAGATAAACATGATATAACAACATGCAATTCCCCCTTAATCCATGAAATTCTCTATGCAAATTTTCTCCCCCTATCATATATTTCTCCCCCTACATATATTTCTCCCCCTACAATATATTTCTCCCCCTAATGTGATTAAACTTAAACATACTTATTTCTCCCCCTTTGACACCATCAAAAAGATTAACACTAAGTTATAAGCTCATGGCATCAAGTATAATGGAGGGAAAAAATATGTCAAGTTGATTTAAAAACTGTAGGAGGCATCAAGTATATTTCTACCACTTGTAGGAGGTTTACAAACTGAATTCGGCCTTCAATATTCTGATTTACAGGCCACGATCATTGCTATCGTATGGCGATCGGCACAAAGGAATCAAATTTACGATTTTACGACGAAATTGAAATGCATTATAAATTCGAAAATTTGAAAAATCATGAAATTTGGGAACATATTTCTATTAAGTATATCTATCAATGAAAAATAGTTTTCATGAAACCTCATTATATTTTCTTGTTTTGCCAAAAATCCAAAAGTTCTAAAAACCACTAGGTTTTTGATCATTCTAGTATCAAGTTAGCTACCTAGTTTTGCATCCAATTGTTTCAAAACATGAATATATGTATTTTAAGGTAAGAAATTGTTTTGAAAACATATGAAATATCCAACCATGATCTTTGGGCAATATGTCTATGAATTAAACATAAGCCTTCCCCATGATTGGTCTATTATTGCTATTTTGATACTTTAAATGACCATCTAAATGCCATAGGCATTAGTGGACATTTGTATCATCCTAATATCTCACCCATGCTAAGTTTGCAATCAAGTTAGCCTATAGTGATTGTGAGATGTATCCTAGGGGGTATTGTATATACTTAACCCATATATTCATGCAATTCTATCATGGTTAAGTATCAACCTAACATCCTACATGATCATAATGACATATATGAATGAATTCTACATTATGATCATGAAACTCATGTTTTCATCAAATTATAATCATGCATTAGGTATTATGTGATGATAATAAACAAATTATCACCTAAAGCATGATTTAAATCTATTTCTCATGATAACGTGCCAAATATCAAAAACATAAATCATGATTTAAAACATACATAGGAATTACAACAATCATCATGATTTAAGCATTATTACCTATTTATGGGTACGTTATCATCACCCAACACTATCAAAAAAATGTTGTCCCGTCATCCTAAGTCAACCAAAATATGATATAGGTCAAGTTCATATGGTTGACTACCCTAGGGTTATTCTAACCCTTAAGGATGGATTTTGGAACCCAAAATAGATTCTTTCCTATTGGGTTCACTAAATATTCCTTGGGGATCCATTTCTTAGCAATTACTTTCTTTTTATCTTGTCCCCTGGCTATTAGGCATTTATAGGCCTTTTCATTTTTCTTCTCTTTATATCCTAGGCCCTTCTTGTTAAAACTTGCCCTTTGGCTCCCAATTATCATGTTAAGGGTGTTGGAGCCTATAGTGAATTTCTCTAGGGCTTTTGTTAAATAATCTACGTTTTCCCTTAAAGCCCTATTTTCATTTATACATGCATCACTAACATCCAAAGGCATATAATCATGTGAGCATGCATCATCTAAGCTAGAAGAAATATTATCATTTAAGCATGCCTTTTCTAATTTTTGTTCTAATTCCTTAATTTGTTCAAGCATGCATTTATTTTTCTTCTTTGCCCTAAATAAATCCTTAGTTAAACTAGAAATCATGGAAACTATCTTATGGGGTGAGAGATTCGTTACCATAGTTTCCATGTCCTCTTCTTCGGATGAGGAGGATGTAGAAGCTCCCCCTTCATTTGAGCTCTCCCTATTTGAGCTTGATTCTTCATTTTCGGATGAAGAGCAATCCAAGTCATCAAAGGCCATCAAGGCCAAATTGGTGACAAAGGCATTCTCCTCATCCGATGATGAGGAGGAGGATGAGGATGGGTCATCCCAAGTCCTTGCCTTGAGAGCCTTAGCCTTTCCCTTCTCCTTTGTTTTCTTCTCCTCTTCCTTTCTCTTGCTCCCCTTCTTCTTCTTCCTCTTCTCTTCTTTCTTTTTCTTCTCTTCTTTGCTTTTGTTTAGGAGAGGACAATTGTCCCTTATGTGCCCTTCTCCTTGGCAATTGTAGCATATAACCTTCCCCCTTGGTCTTCTCATCCTATCATTAGATTTATCAAATCTAAAATTCTTAAATGCACGTCTTACCCTCCTTACCATATAGGCTTCTTCGGTGCTATCCATGGAGGAGGAGGAAGACGCTTCGTCATCGGAGGAGGAGGGGATTTCCATCTTCTTCTTCCCCTTACTTGCCAATAATGCTACTCCTCTTGAGGGTTGAATTCTAGGCTCCTCTTGTATTCCCTCAAGCCTAGTTTCGTGAAGCTCCATGGTTGAAAAGAATTCCTCCAAGGTGCTCACTTCTAGGTTCTTGGAGATATAAAATGAGTCCACCATGGAGCTCCATTTTGAGGACCGGGGAAAGGCATCTATGGCCTTCATTACCATATCCCGGTTTGATAGCTTCTCACCTACACTTGTTAGTCCATTTAAAATTTCTTTGAATCTAGAATGCAAAGAAATTACCTTTTCTCCCTTTTCTAATTTGATGTTGGATAGTTGGGAGCGGAGGAGATCTCTCCTTGCTAGCTTTGCCTCGGATGTGCCTTCATGAAGCTCAATTAGCTTCTCCCACATCTCCTTGGCGCTTAGGCATTCTCCTATTCGGTTGATTTCTTGTTGGGGGAGCACATTGAAGAGATGATGTTTGGTTTTTGAATTTGCAAGGTGCTCTTCCCTTTGCCTTTTGGTCCACCTTGATTTTTCGATTGGTTTCCCCTCTTCATCCCTAGGCAAAACGAAACCGGATTCCATTGTAATCATTATATCAAAATCCGTTTCGAAAAATACCTCCATTTGCTTCTTCCACCAAGCGAATTCTCCTTCAAACTTCGGAGGATGAATGTTGGAGCCGGCCATTTTTGATGTAGGGCTTATTGCGGCGGTTAGTCCGGTGACAAGCAACCTCGGCTCTGATACCACTTGTAAGGAATCGATATGGCCGGCTAGAGGGGGGTGAATAGCCCTCGTACGTTGGACGTCGTAAATTGCTCGTCTACAAAACGTTAGCGCAAGTGGAATATACAACTATAAGTAAAGACAAGCAAAATATAAACAAGCAATACAAACACTGAGATATAACGTGGTTCACGGCTACGCCGCTAATCCACGGTCCGATTCGTCCACGGTGAATCACTCCACCAAAACCAATCACTATCGGTCTCTCCTTTGCACAAAGCTAGGTGGAGGTAACCTTTACAACCAAGATCACTCTTCTTACAATAGGATTGAAGTAAAGACAAGTAAGAAGAGTTTAGAGCTTGTGGGGCACTAGGAAGATTGTTTGGAGTATGAGCATTAGCCTCTCAAAGGCTTACACCCTCTCTTTTTATAGAGAGGGCTAACTTCTTTCCGTTTGCCGCCATCAGTCGACTGCCGCCCTTGGCAGTCGACTGCCGTCACTACAACGGCCTCCGAACACGTCGAATCCCGACCGTTGTAGTCCAATGGAACTCTTGGCAATGATCGATGGACCTCATCACGATCGCCGCTCCGTAGTCGACGCCTGGCGGCTACGAACGGTTCGGGCGAACCCTTATCTATCACCGATCACGCCTTCAAGAATGACCGATGGTCTCGCGATCGCTGGCCACAATTCAGTCATCATATACCGGTCGAACTTACTCGATTCGGGCCGATCGCGCCATGACATGGCAATGATCGTGTCGAAAACCCATCCGACACTTGGCCAAATGGCCAAGTTTCACCTAAGAGCTACCCTTCCCGGGTTACAATCGCCACTCTCATTTCTGAGTCCTCGCCGGTTCTCTTCATTCTCGCCACGCCCCTCGCGATCGCGACGGCTCGCAATGCTCCTTCGCGTCTCTTGCCTAGAAGTCTACTTCCTCCGACTTTACTCCAAGCTTCTCGTCCGGCGGTCCCTCGGATGCTCCAAGCGCACGGCTTCCGCAAAGCTATCCTTCACCGACTCAAGGCACGAGTCATGAGATGTGAAACTTGCCACGGCTCCATGTGCGAATTACTAAGTCCTGCACGACTTCAACGCACATATCACATCAACATATCAAGCTAACTTAAACCCTTTGCCACACCATCAAAACCATATCACGGCAAGAGATTGCCCTAACATGAGGTACGAGTGGACTACTCAGTGCGAGAAGAGTTTTATGGAGCTAAAGGAAAGGCTGATGATAGCACCTGTGCTTGCAGTTCTAAACACTTCTGGGCAATTTGTGGTGTACACTGATGCCTCCAAAACTGGTCTAGGGGCTGAATTGATCGCGAAGGAGGGTCATTGCCATGCATCACGCCACCAAGGTGCATGAGCGAATTATCCTACACATGACTGAACTAGCAACGCCTTCGCTTTGAAGATCCGACACACTATCTTTACGGAGAACGATCGAGATCTACACGCATCATAAAGTTTGAAATATTTCTTTACTCAAAAGGAACCGAATACGGCAGACGATGGTTGAGTTGGTAAAAGATTATGACTGCAATATTAACTATCACCCGTAAGGCTAATGTGGTGGCGGATCCGAGTTGCAAGACGACGACGCTTATTACGATTGACCACCCAAAGAAAGATTGATATCGAATTTCAACAGATAAGAGTGGAGGTGATAGCACCGGTGAGCGAGTTAGGTTGGCAGCACTGACGGTTACATCGAACTTACGGGATCAAATCCAGGCAGAACAAGCCTCGGATCAACAGTTAATGGAATGGAAACGCAAAGATGAAGCAAAGGGTAGCACCATCTACTCAGTGATTGACGGGATAGTGCGATACAAGGGCTGCATATGGGTGCCTAAGGGTGAATCCCTGAGGGAGAATCTCATGAGGTAAGCTCACACTACCCCGTACTCTATCCACCCTGGTAGCACAAAGATGTATAAGGATATGCGACTATTATATTGGTGGCCGGGCATGAAGAGAGACATAAGCAAGATGGTTCATGAGTGCCTTGTCCAACAGTGAAAGCCGAGCACCAAAGGCCAGCGGATCGCTCGAACCGCTTCCGATACCTGTCTGGAAGTGGGAAAATGTTGCCATGGATTTTGTGGTAGGATTACCGATCTCGGCTAAGGGATCAAATGTAGTATGGGTTATTGTGGATCGATTGACGAAGTCAGCCCACTTTTTGCCAGTGAAAACCACTTTCACTATGATACAATATGCAGAGTTGTACATACGAGAAATAGTAAGGTTACATGGCATTCCGCATCGACAGGTCGATAGGGATCCAAAATTTACATCGGGTTCTCGAAGAGTTTGCATCGGGATTGGGTACAAAACTTGCTTTCAAAGATCGCTTTCCATCCCTGTGATCGACGTCCAACTGAGCGAGTAATTCAGATTTTGGAAGATATGCTACGAGCTTGCATTATAGATTTCAAAGGGAGTTGGGAGTCCAAACTGCCTTTGGTAGAGTTCACCTATAACAATAGTTATCAATCCACCATCGGTATGGCTCCCTATGAAGCGCTATACTAAGAAGGTGTAGAACCCCACTACACTGGGAAGAGGTAGGAGAAAGGGCAGTTCTGGGTCCAGAGATTGTGACACAAACTGTGAAACTAGTAACAAAGATCCGGATGTAATGCAATGCGACAGAGTCGCCAAAAGAGTTATGCTGATTGCCGAAGGAGGGACCTAGAGTTCACAGTGGGAGACCATGTATTTCTCAAGGTGTCACCCATGAAGGGAGTACTGCGGTTCGGAAGGAAGGGCAAACTTAGTCCGAGGTATATTGGGCCTTTTGAGATCCTCGATCGGATTGGAACACGAGCATACCGAGTTGCGCTACCACCAAACCTGGCGGGAGTTCATAATGTGTTTCATGTATCCATGCTCAGGAGGTACCTTTCTAATCCTGCACATGTGATGGGGTATGAAGCCATACAGTGGACACCAGATCTATCCTACGAGGTAAGACCAGAACAAATATTAGATCATCAAGTGCGGAAGCTGAGAAATAAAGAAATCAGAATGGTGAAAGTTTTATGGGGAAATCAACAGATAGAGGAAGCTACCTGGGAGACCGAGCGGGATATGCGTGACCGTTACCCTGAACTATTTGGTAAGTCAAATTTCGAGGACGAAATTTTTTTTTAGGGGGAAAGAGTTGTCAAGTCTCGAAAAAAAATTTTTTTTTTTAATAACAATAATAATAAATAAATAAATCAATACACGGGCGAAAATCATCGAAAAAGGGGGATAAATTTCGGGGTCTATTTACACCCTAAATAATCACCGTTGAGAGGCAAAAAGGGGAAAAACCCTAAACCCTAATTAACCGGCCGAACCCCTATATATATTTTCCTTTTCTCCATTTTTTTTTCTTTTTCCCCGTTTCTTTCCGTTCGCGCAACCCGTACTCCGCCGCGAGCCGCCGCAGAAGACGAAAGGCGATCGTCGAATCCTTGCCGCCGGAGTCGACGCCAAGCCGCCGGAGCTCCACCGACCCTCCTCCTTCCTCTTTCCGGTAAGTAAATCTCTGGTTAGGGCCGGCGAGGGCGAGATTTTGCTCGGATGTTTGGGAATTAATCGGCGGGATTGAGGTCGGGAATTGGGTTTTTGACCGTGTTCAAGCACTGAGTCTTATTCGTTTCTGCTGGATTGGGTTCGAGCAGTGCTGGTGGGTGAATTACCGAGAGTTTAGGAAAGGACCAAGCTGTGGGAATCGGTTGAGCCTTACTATCCTTCGGTTTAGGGATTTCAACAGTTGGGATATGAAGATTATAAAACTATTTTTGTTCATCTTATTTTATAGACATTCAAACACTGTTCTTGTTAGATGCCGTCCATTCTTCCAATTGAATTCTGGTCCGGCTTTTCCTTATAGTTATGATCTCTGACTTTAGAGGCCTCGATTTTTCTCCCAGCAGATCCGATTTTGCACGTTGTTGCTATCCAAAGTAGTCTTCTACTTTGTTTCCAAATAAATGCTTAGACAAATTGCTTCTTATGCTAGCATCCGCTTAGATAATTTGAATCTCATTTTCTTTTAGTTTCTGATGTGAAGTATCAGTATAAATTTATGATCCACCCGGAATATTTGTTGTGCCAATTGCAATTTTATTGCAAATTGTGAAAAGTTGTGTTGCCACAAATTTTAGGCTTTGGTCGACGCTCCTGATTATGATTCGTGGCCAAATTAACTTCAAGAGGCTTTCTCTTAATACTGTAAATGATATGTAATATGTGATACTATCATCTACCTGTGTATGAGGTCAGATGCTAAATATATATATATATATATATATATATATATATATATATATATATATATATATATATATATATATATATATATATATATATATATATAGTTTAGTTATCATCTACCTGTGTATGAGGTTGGATGCTATACGTATATGTGTGTACTTACCATCTACCTGTGTGTGAGGTTAGATGCTATATATAGATAAGTATATATAATTGTCCATCCATGATGATTACTGTTACTATTTTTAGTTAAATTGTTTATCCAAATCTTTCCTGTGCACTGATGTTATGTAAATACGTATGCTACCATCTACCTGTGTGTGAGGTTAGATACTATATATAGATAAGTATTTATAATTGTCCATCCATGATGATTACTGTTATTATTTTTAGTTAAATTGTTTATCCAAATCTTTCCTGTGCACTGATGTTATGTAAATACGTATGCTATCATCTACCTGTGTATGAGGTTAGATGCTATATATTTAGTTGTAAATGTTCACCCCTGATGTTCTATGTTATCCTTCGGTGACGGAGTATGATAAAAAAATGACAGAAAAATTCTTTATTTAGCTAACGGTATATATATGAGCATTAGTGGTGCCTGAACGGGTTGGGCTCCCCGGGTTGAGCTCCGGGGAGGGCCCACCCAAATTGACAGATGACTGATGACTGATGACTGATTTCCTTAATTTCTTTCTAGAGGTACCTCAGGATTGCACAAGAAATTAAGATATTTGACTGGCTCAACATTTTAAAATGCATAATATGAGGCACTACGAGGGTTTATGTTTAGGTACAGTTAGCATAACAGAAAGACATGATTGGGTTCGCTGTACTTGTTATAATGATATGATGTTAAAAGTATTAGTTATGTTTCATATTGACTTACGGAAAGTGTAACCGAAAATATATGTCGAGCTACAGTAATTTACATTTACAGTTGTAGAGATACATGTTTTCTTTTGAAATTTTCTCCCCCCCTGTGTTATATCCCTGTCATTGATCTACTTACTGGGCTGTGAACTCATGATGTCACATAACAATTTCAGGTAGGGAACAGGATACCCAGATTGAGATGCAAGAAGCGAAGGTGGTATAACTGAGGAGATGATGATGAGCATGTCACAAATTGTCCGGAGCATTTATGAAACAGGGTTTCCAGTTTTTTTGGGGAGATGATTTTATGTTCTATTTTCTTCAGGTTTTGAGAGTTAATTGTGTTGTTGAGACTGCTAAACTGGATGGAATAAAAATAAATTTGTGCCGGGCATTTCGATCTTGTGTATAATGGGTAATATTGATGTGTGACTAGGGATCTAGTATGTGTATACTGGGTTAGGTCTTTTCAATCTCTCTCAGCCACCAATCAATTGATACATAACTATCAATCAACTAGTTAAACTACAAAACTCTATGATGCTTGGGGTGTGGTTTTCTTAGCAACTAGTTGATTAGATCTCAAGATTAGTCGACTAGTTCCCCTGACATGATTATATCTATGGTTGAGTCCACCTAAGTTATCATCTATCTTTTCTCTTATATATAGATCACTTCACTCACATCTCTCGTAGACCTTGAGGTCTTTCTCCTATTAAGCTACATCCCTCGAATACTTCGAACCCTTAGCTCCTCATTCCATCCTTTATGTCTTTGCTGATATAGTTCATCTTCATGGATTGCCATGCTCCGATTCTCCTCATTCTATGATATCTCAAATGCTCATGTCATTCTTCTAAGATCTCCTTAGACCTCGTCTTGAAGTCCCTTGGATGCTCATGCTATTCTTCTCCAATCTCCATAAACTTTGATCCATTAAGCCAACAAGCACCTTGGTTAGGCCATCCTTCACAAATTAACACATAATTTAGATATAATAACAAACCCAACATAAAATTCTTTTTTCAAAATATTTAAACATTTAATTGCCTAACTATAGAGTGGACAAGAGTTCTAACATCTATGTCATGCTAAGATACCTCAAGTCTTTAGAACTTCTTTATTTGCTTATTATTGGTTGATCTCAACTTATCTAGACTTTTTCCTTGCTCAATATCTAGTTGACTTTAACCTATCAAAACTCTCCATGCTTAGAAATTTCTCACATCTCGAATTTCCAATGCCTAGAGATTCTTTTCCTAGGATTTCATCTATTGTCTAGTATCTACACTACAAAAAAAATATCAATTTAGCGACGAAATTAGGCAACGAAAATAATTTGTTGTAAATCTGCAATAAAATTTGCGACGAATTCCAAATTTCATCGCAAATTAGTAATAAAATTTCCAACAAAAATTTTTTTATTGCAAAATTATTTTCATTTCCATCAAATTTATTTTCGTCGTAAATTTTTGCAATGAATTACATTTTCGTTACAAATATTTGCAATGAATTTTGAATTCATTGCAAATTTTGCAACGAATTATATTTTCGTTGCAAAATTTGCAACGAATTATATTTTTGTTGCAAAAATTTGCAACGAAATCATAATTCGTTGCAAATTTTGCAACTAAATATGTTTTCGTTGTAAATTGGCAATGAAAATTTAATTCGTTGTGAGAATTGGCAACGAATTATGATTTCGTTGCAAATTTTCCAACAAATTTGGCGACGAAAGATTTTCGACTGACAATTTCAATTATTTGGCACAACGGGAATTATGAAATTTGCGACGAACATAATATTCGTCGCTAAATTGGCGACGAATTTATTTTTCGTCACCAATTTTGCGATGAAAAAAAAATTTCGTCGCAGAATTTTGCGACGACATATAAATTTGTCGCTAATTTTGCAACGATTTAATAATTCGTTGCAAAATATGCGATAAATTTAACGATGAAAATTTTTTCATTGCTAATTATAATTGGCGACGAATCGTGTATTCGTCGCCAATTTGGCGACAACTATTGCAACAAAATAGAATTTGTCATAGATTTCCCCCTAATTAGCGCTCGTCCCTCCTTTCCTCGATTCATCCTCAGGGCGCTTCCCCCGATCCGATGCGATTCCTTCTCCCCCTCCCTCTTCCATCGCCGCCGCCGGAGCAGCGTCGTTAGCGCAATCCATCCTTACGGCAGGTGCCACGATCCATCCTCGCGACACCTTCCATGAGGTCGCGGCAGGTGTCGCGATCCATCCTCACGCCACCTACCGCGAGGTCGCGATAGGTGCCACGGCCTCACGGCTCGCGGCAGCTGCCACGTGGTCTGCGGCACCGACCGCAAGGTTGCGACAACTACCTCACTTCACGGCAGCTGCCGCACCTTGCAGCACTTGCCGCATGGCCTCGCGACACCTGCCGCGAGGTTGAGGTATGCTGCCGCACCTGTCGCGAGGTCATGGCATGCTGCCACACCTGCTGCGAGGTCGCAGCAGCTGCCACACCTCGCGGGCAGCTGCTACTGGTGCACGTCGTAGGGGCGCGATGACGCGGCAGGTGATGTTCATTGCCATCCCCCTGCATCGCGCACTTGAGTGGTTCATCATCGTCCCAAGTGGAGCGTACATTTGTTCCAGGCTCCGCATGCACGACCAAGTTAGGTCGTTCATCGCTATCACAATAAAGTTAACATATTCTTTAAATTATATAAATCAGTATAATGTGTAATATAAACACAAAATTAATATTTTATTTTTCATAGGTTTATCGTCGTACTTCATCATTTAGGTGATCCGTGTGTTCGTGAAGTCTTCAGCTATGAGCTCATTCGTTGCTTCCACCAGGATAGGTATATATATTGTATACTCATAAATTTATAGCATTATCATTTTATATTATATATATTAATGTTTGATTTTAAGTAATTTTGTTACTGTAAATATATAATATTTGTTTGATATGTTATTATAGTTTGTAATTCAATATCACATAAAATCACATTTAGTACTAGGAGAATTTATTTTGAGTATAAATTTATTGTTAGATTAATATGGAAAAAAATAAAATTACTCCTTGATATAAATTTGGAAATAGGACAAATGGAGAGAGAAAGAAGTTGGATGTATAAAAAGAATTTGCCAGAACGTCGTGGTTTAATCGATGAATTTATTATTGGGTTGGAATAATTTTTAAATTTTGCTAATAGTAATGTTGAGTTTATGGATGGGAATAAATTAAGGTGTCCGTGCAAAAAATGTCATAATGGTAAATTTTTCCAGTGTGATAAAGTTCGAGATCATCTTTGTAGATTTGGTTTTACTCTAAATTATTATAATTCGACTTGTCATGGTGAACCGTTTATATCCGATGAAGAGGTTGGAAGAAACATACAAAGGACAGTTAGTGGAGAGCAAAGATATTATGATCAATTCAATCCATATCAAAGGATGATTGATGCAGTTGGTCATAATTTGAATACCGAACCAAACGCTGCAAGTTCTAGTTATCCTCAAATATTTGAACACATGTGTACTAGTTATTCATCGCCGTTGGAGGAGGTAGAAGTAACTGGTGTTCATGAAAATGTATACAATGAGTCATATCTCAAATTTCAAGAAGTGTTGAGAGCTGCAGATGAACCCATATGGTTTGGTTGAGACAGTCACACTAAATTATCTCTCACCGCAAGATTGTTGAATGTTAAAGCTGAGCATAATGTGTCCGAAGATTGTTTTAATGATTTTGTTCAAGTTATTAGAGAAGTATTGCTGCGTGATCACATAATGCCGAATGATTTTTACAGTATAAAAAACTTGTGAAAGATTTAGGTCTTCCGGTGCAAAGAATTGATGTTTGCAGAGATGGTTGTGTAAGTTTTTAGCTTCGAGTCCGTGAGGGGAAACTTCGCTTCCCACTTTAACTTGGTCGCTTGTTCATGGCGATCCCATCGATGTCCCCGGATTAAAAAAATTTAATCCTAGACAAAAGGGATTGCCCAAGCAACCAAGTCATCGTCGTGCTATTCGTTTAGAGAGGTCACTTGAACAAACTCATTGTTCAAGCGACCAACCTCTATTCTACAATTAGCCACGGAATAGATGATGTACGAATTGTTGGATTTTGTATTTATGTTCGGGATCCAAGTATTATTTATCCACAAACAGAATATATCATGCTCACAATTGAAAAACAAATACGAACATGTTACAAAAGGGAAAAGAGAATCAATATACCTCTCGATCTTCTAATGTATGACCTTCCTCCTTTCGGACGTCATGTGGGCGACAATCTACCAAAAGTTGAAGCTTCTAAATCGCCAATATTCCTTCCTTGCTCATTCCGAGCAAGAGGAAGAATGGAAACAAAACTCTTTTCCTTCTTTCAACCAACCACCAACCTCCAAGGTTGAGGCTTGCCGCCGGCCAAGAGGGAAGAGGAGATTAGGGTGGAAATCGGCCAAGACACCAAGGGAAAGCCATAAATCTTGTTTCCACTGGCCAAGGAGAAGGATAAGGGAAGCTTTGGCCGCCGGCCAAGGTGAGGAAGCAGCTATTTGGATGCCGACAAGATTGAAGAAGAAGGAGATAAGGAAACTATTTCTTTATTTGGTGTCGCAAAGTTCCAAAACCCTAGCCCTTGCTTCTTGCCACCAAGCTCCAAAACCCTTGCTTCTCTTAATTGTCCTCCACGCCAACCCTAAGACTCCTTTTATAGAGTTTAGGGATAAGCCTTGTTTTAATCTCCACCATTGGTTCTAGGGATTTAATCTCAACCGTCAGATCTAGAGATTTAATCTCAACCGTCGAATCTTAGAGATTTAATCTCTACCTTTGGATCTAGAGTTTTGTTTCTATCCATTGGATCTAAGCTTCATGAGGTTTTAATAGGCTACAATAGGAACCATGAGGAGGAGTTGGATCTTGGCCACCCATGGATCAAGCCCACATAAAGTCCGATCCATTAATGATAATCCAATCCACTAAAGGATTATCATTGATCTACCTCACCAACCCCATAAGTTAATATGGGCTCCATATATTATTTGTACATTTTCTCCCCGTGTTTAAGATCTTGAATGTCCGTCGATTAATTAATTTACTGACCATTAATTAATCAACATCTAACTCCATGAGTAGTACCACTCAACCTTTTCATCATACCGGACAAAGTCCACCTGTAGGGTTTACATGATGAACCTTATGAGCTCCTTAAGGGGACATCATTGTTGGTGCAGGGGCACTAGATAATCGAACCTTGGTTTTGATGATGCCAAAGATTCAAAGTTAAGCTATTTTGTTATCTCATGTGATATACTAAGTGTGCAGGAAGTGTTTAAGCTAAGCCAAAGGTCGAGCGACATCCAGAGAATCTCAAGTTGAGAAACCGTGGTGGTCGGGCGACACCAGGAGAACCTCGGGGAGTCGAGGAACCTCGGTGGTGACCAAAAGCTAAGTGACAGGTCAAGAGGACCAAAGGTAAGCTCCATGTGTGGAGCGATGGTAAGGACGCGTCCTCGGTTATAGGATAAACCTAGGCGTCGATCCGACTAAGGCTTCCGAGGAATATCGGGTTTAGATCGCATACCAAGGATCGCACACTGCATGGCATTATGCATCTATTGTGCTAATCTTGTATTGCAGGAATTCTCAAGTGCATAAGTCAACTAGAGATGTCAGTAGTCGACTGAAGGCAGTCGACTGCTAAGAGGATCAGTCAATTGATGTCGACAAATCAGCCTAGTGCACAAGGTCAAAGAGACAGAGATTGATGCCACCACCTCAGGATAAGATAAGCCGCCACCTCAGGATAAGATAAGCCGCCACCTCAAGATAAGATAAGTCGCCACCTCAAGATAAAATCCATGAGTTTTGGATCTGGATCGGGACAAATTCCAAGGTGCAAATCTATAAAAGGAGGGGAGGACTCACACTCAAATTAAAGAATCTCCCAAGTGCTCGTGCTCTCTACAATGCTACTCCGACCGTGTGCCATCTTCAAGTTAATTGTCGGTATTATTATTATCTTTCTGTACTTAATTTGTATAAGGACCGGTAAGGTTGTTACCGGCCTTATAATCATTGTAATCGTCTTGTCTCTTACCTCCAACGAGGAAGAGACTTTTAGTGATTGCCCTTCGGAAGTGATCAAGGATCGTAGGGCCTTGGATTAGCAGTTGGTGGGCTGTGAACCAAGTAAAAAATCTTTGTATCTTTCTTGTGTTTGTCTTTTAGTTTTCCGCTGTGTACTTGGTTTTAATTGTTTAAAAGAAAAGTTTTTATGAACGCTTATTCAACCCTCTAGCTCATATCGATCCAACAATTGGTATCGCTCGCCAGATTCTGGTGCAACCAGCGATCGAGCATTTTCTTTTCTTTATTTTTATTTTTATTTTTAAATATCTCAAGACTACTAATCCAAGACGAAGTGTTGGGACTTTTTGGTTTGTATTTTTTTTTGCGAGTTTTAGAAAATCGTTGACCAAGCCAACCATGGAAGAGTCTCCCACATGACATAAAGGTAACATTGTCAATTTAAATTTTAAATTTCATATTATTTGCTTTAAGTGTAGGGAGAGAGGACACTATAAAATAAGTGTCCTACTCAGAAGACTCGAACGATAAACCGACTGCAAAGGAGACACCATTGCTGTGAACTGAAGAACAAGGAGCACATCAAGTGCTGTAAGATTCTATCACTACAAGAATCGTGTCCTAAAAAAGGTTAGTAAAGTTAATAATTTTGAAAAGTTGAGTTTTAGAATAGTTGATAATTTAGATAAAATGTGTAATTGTTGTCAATTAATTAATACAATTAATAATTCAACTAATAAAAAATTAATTAATTCAGATTTAATTAGTTTAAATAATAATAATATTAATATCATGGAAGAAAATGATCAAATTAATCTAACATTTGATAAAATTAACAAAGAGATTAATCAAATATTTAGTTTAATCAACATAGATCTAGATAAAGTTAAAGATAAAATCAACCTAGGACTTAATCAGAATAATCAAACACTTGATCAGAATAATCAAACCATAAGACAGAATCATCAAATCCTAGATCTAATTAATCTAGATAATTCCGAATTAAAAAATTCTATTTTGAAAAATTCAACCATAAAAAAATCGAAATTAACTTTAAAAAATTCCAAAGATAATCTAAATAATTCTAATAATAATTCTACCTTTAAAAACTCTAACAATTTTATCTTAAATAATTCTAATAATAATTCTACCTTTAAAAACTCTAACAATCTTATCTTAAATAATTCTACCTTTAAAAACTCTAACAATCTTATCTTAAATAATTCTAATAATAATTCTACCTTTAAAAATTCTAATAATCTTATCTTGAATAATTCTAATAATTCTGCCTTAAAAAATTCTAATAATTTTAATAATTCTATTTTTAAAAATTCTAATAATCTTATCTTAAAAAATTCTAATAATTCTACTTTTAAAAAGTCTAATAATCTTATCTTGAAAAAGTCTAATAATATTATTTTGAAAAATTCTAATAATCCTATTTTAAATAATTCACAATCTAACTTAATTAAAAATTCAAAATTAGATAATCAAACCAATAAAATTAATTATAATAGAGTACCATTTGATTATACACAAATTAATAATCTAGTAATTAAACCTTCAACTTTTAAAAAATCAACTAATAAATATGTAGACTTGGATTACAAGTCTAAGCTAACCAAAAATCAAGACACTAAAATTTGTAAATCTAATTATAATAAAGTATCTTATAACTATAGAACAAATAAAAGCCTACCCAAGAAAACAACCATTTCTTTAAATTGATTGAATGTAGCTTGCTCATGCATATATATCATTATCATGCTTATTTTGTCATGTCATACATACTAGTTTTAAATTCACTCTCATAGAATGGTTAGATAGGAAATAATTAATTAATCTTGACAACATAGTATCAGGACGCGGTGAGATGATAGTATGTTAAGGAAATGAAGTCAAGTGTATCCGAGTTGGATAAGGAGTATCTAGCTTGGTGCATTTAACTAAGTGGAACTAATCAAGCTACCTCACCACATCCTAAACTAGTTAGACCTGACTTAATCCTAAGTGAATTAAGTGTGTAATTTTCTAAGTTGGCTTTGTCTAAGGAAGTGGTCATTGTTCCGATCAAAGAAGGCCCATGTGCCTCGCCACGACCTGGAAGCCCTCTTTTGAAATGTTCACTTAACTAACTAAAGGTGAAATCAATCTAACACAAGATTAATTAATTTCTAAGGCATTAAATTAAATTCATCTCACAATACCTATAAGAATAACTTGGTCATGTAGAATGGGTGAGATGGTAAGGACAACAAATTAAAAATGATTTTGAAAATGATTTCAAAATTTATATACACGTAAATATATTCTTAAAACTATTTTTATTGGTTGCCATGATTATTGTGTGTAGTTATACGTAGTTTTCAAAACAACTATGCTTCTTAAAATGATGGTTAGTTGACCATTACTGAACGTCTAAATCCTTAGGTCAACTTTAGATACCTAGATCCTCTGGACACTTAGGTGAGCCTTCCTTATGGCCAACAAGGATGTCCTAAGAGTTTGTCAGTCAAAAGGGGAGACCCTCTAGATATGCCTTCCTTGTGGCTAACAAGGATGTTAGGTTAAGGGGGAGGTTCTAATTGGATAATCATCATAGAAGTTGTTAAAAAATATTTTTTAAAAAAAAAAATCACCAATACTTTCTAAATTTAAATCCTTCTTTTGATAATATGCCAAGGGGGAGAGAAGACTTAAGTTGGACAAACTTAGTATCTAGCTACCTCCAGTTTGGCATAAAAACTAATAGACATGAGCCTTTAAAATGTTTTTTTTAATTCTTTCTCAAAATTTTATAACAATGTTAAAGGTTAGGGGGTCACATTCTAACCTAGGATATACATTGTTGGTGCAGGATCTAGAAACCTAAACTCCTAAACTCTTAAGTATTAAAGGGAGTTGAACTTATTAAATCAACTTGATTAGCATGTTTAAAAATTCTATTTCTTGGCAATGTACCCAATATAAAGTTATTTTTGATATATGTCAAAGGGGGAGAGAGAATAAAGTTAAGAGGTTACTTACTTTTTCTTTCCCAAAAAGTAATTGTTTTTCAAAACTCACCTAGGGTTAAGGGGGAGGTTTTGAAAAATGATTGTTCAATGCTTACAGCTTATTTTCTCATAACTTTGAATTGGTTTGCCATAGATCAAAAAGGGGGAGATTGTTGGTGCAGGGGCACTAGATAATCGAACCTTGGTTTTGATGATGCCAAAGATTCAAAGTTAAGCTATTTTGTTATCTCATGTGATATGCTAAGTGTGCAGGAAGTGTTTAAGCTAAGCCAAAGGTCGAGCGACATCCGGAGAATCTCAAGTTGAGAAACCGTGGTGGTCGGGCGACACCAGGAGAACCTCGGGGAGTCGAGGAACCTCGGTGGTGACCAAAAGCTAAGCGACAGGTCAAGAGGACCAAAGGTAAGCTCCGTGTGTGGAGCGGTGGTAAGGACGCGTCCTCGGTTAGAGGATAAACCTAGGCGTCGATCCGACTAAGGCTTCCGGAGGAATGCTGAAGTCGAGATCGGACAGTCAAAGGACTGTCACACTGCATGGCATTATGCATCTATTGTGCTAATCTTGTATTGCAGGAATTCTCAAGTGCAGAAGTCAACTAGAGATGTCAGTAGTCGACTGAAGGTAGTCGACTGCTAAGAGGATCAGTCAATTGATGTCGACGAATCAGCCTAGTGCACAAGATCAAATAGACAGAGATTGATGCCACCACCTTAGGATAAGATAAGCCGCCACCTCAGGATAAGATAAGCCGCCACCTCAAGATAAGATAAGTCGCCACCTCAAGATAAAATCCACGAGTTTTGGATCTGGATCGGGACAAATTCCAAGGTGCAAATCTATAAAAGGAGGGGAGGACTCACACCCAAATTAAAGAATCTCCCAAGTGCTCGTGCTCTCTACAACGCTACTCCGACCGTGCGCCATCTTCAAATTAATTGCTCAGATTATTATCTTTCTGTACTTAATTTGTATAAGGACCGGTAAGGTTGTTACCGACCTTATAATCATTGTAATCGTCTTGTCTCTTACCTCCAACGAGGAAGAGACTTTTAGTGATTGCCCTTCGGAAGTGATCAAGGATCGTAGGGCCTTGGATTAGCAGTTGGTGGGCTGTGAACCAAGTAAAAAATCTTTGTATCTTTCTTGTGTTTGTCTTTTAGTTTTCCGCTGTGTACTTGGTTTTAATTGTCGAAAAAGAAAAGTTTTTATGAACGCTATTCAACCCCCCCTCTAGCGCTCATATCGATCCAACAATCATCATCCTAATATATAGGACACAGTTTCCTCCTATAATCAACGACACACCATATAAATAATATCATTTTCCAACTTACTGAGCCTATCGATTTAATCTATAAATCTCGCCCATTGGTAAATCAAAGAAATGAATACTAAGTATATATACCCGTTATTATATCGGGATTAAGAGTATGTACAATATAATATCTGAGGTCCGATTCGATTATGTAGTCAGCAATAAATCGAATCACCTCTAACTCGGTCCTGCTCAATACACACAAAGTGCACTAGTGCGATTCTATGGTCAAGACAAACCAATACCAAATCACACTACAACCATTCCAATGGTTTGTCCAAAGCCATCTCGGTTGTGAGCCTTTACTTATACTTTACAAGGAGCTGATAACATGATCTCCCGTGTGACACCACACACCATGTTATCTACAATGTAATATATTAGACAATATGCATAGCCATAAAAATATACAAACAATGATCATGTGATTCTTATTTCAAAATAAAGATGTTCATACAAAAGATAGACTTTTCAGTATACATCCCAACAATCTCCCACTTATACTAAAAGACTATGCTGTCCTAAAACTGCCATACATCTGATCCTCATTCCCTCCACATGCCTATCAAAAGCTCTCGCCGGAAGGGCCTTAGTGAAAGGATCTGCCAGGTTATCCTCCGATGCAATCTTGGCCACAACAACTTCTCCTCTCTTTACGATTTCTCGTATTAGGTGGTACTTGCACTCTATGTGTTTACTAGCCTTATGGGCTCATGGTTCCTTCGAGTTTGCAACTGCACCACTATTATCACAATAAATTTTGATAGTTCTGGGCAAACCAGGAATCACATCCAAGTCCATCAGGAAGTTCCTGAGCCACACAACTTCTTTGGCCGCCTCAGAGGCTGCCACATACTCAGCTTCCATGGTGGAGTCCGCCATGCATTTCTACTTGACACTCCTCCATACAATGGCTCCACCTCCCAAAGTAAACACAAAACCTAAGGTAGACTTACTGTTATCCCTATCAGATTGGAAGTCGGAATCCGTGTAACCCACAGGGAGTAATTGGTCTACCTGGTAAACTAGCATATTATCCCTAGTCCTTCTCAGGTACTTCAATATATGCTTTACCGTAGTCCAATGTCCCTGTCTTGGATTACTCTGATATCTGCTGACCATGCCCACGACATAGCAGATATCTGGTCTCGTACATAGCATCGTATACATGAGGCTTCCTACTGCCGAAGCATAAGGAACCGCCTTCATCTCCTCTATCTCCTCAGATGTTCTAGGACACATCTCCTTAGATAAAGGAACTCCATGCCTGAAAGGTAGAAAACCCTTCTTGGAGTTTTGCATGCTAAAATGATCCATAATTGTGTATATGTATGAAGCTTGGGATAAGCACAACATCCTTTTCCTGCGATCCCTTATAACCTTGATCCCAAGGATGTGTCCCACCTCTCCCAAGTCCTTCATATCAAACTGTTTGGACAACCATACCCTTACGTCCGATAACACCTTGATATACTTGCCAATCAACAAAATGTCATCTACGCATAGTACAAGAAATACCACTACGTTTCCATCACATCTCTTGTATACACAAGACTCATCCGGACTTTGAATAAATCCATAAGATTGGATTACCTCATCAAAGCGGATGTTCCAAGATCTCGAAGCTTGCTTCAATCCATAAATGGACCGATTAAGCTTACATACAAGATGCTCTTTGCCCTTAGCAATGAATCCCTTTGGTTGCTTCATATAGATGTTTTCCTCAAGACTTCCATTAAGGAAAGCTATCTTGACATCCATCTGCCACATCTCATAATCCATATGAGCTGCTATGCATAAGAGAATCCGGATATACTTAAGCATGGCTATCGGCGAAAAGGTCTCCTCATAATCGATACCCTCTTTCTGAGTATACCCCTTCGTAACAAGCCTCGCTTTGAATGTCTCAACCTTCCCATCTATTCCTCTCTTTCTTTTGTAGATCCACCTACATCTAATGGTTTTTACACCATCGGGTGGTTCTACTAGCTCCCAGACCTGATTTGAATCCATAGATTCAATCTCAGTATTCATCGCATTTTGCCAAGATGCTGCATCTTTATCTTGGATTGCCTCGTCATATGTCCAGGGATCAGGTTCATGTTCGCCAGGGACCAAATCAAAAGATTCTCCCAAGAACATGAATCTATCAGGCTGTCTCACAACCCTCCCACTACGATGAGGTATCTCCTGAGTATCCTCTGTGACACGCAGTGCAGTGACTTGTGGTATATCCTCTTGTACCGGTGGTACCAAGAAGTGACTTCCCTTTTAATTCCTCCGAACAATTTTACTCTTGGGCTTGTGGCTCATCACATAGTCTTCCTCTAGAAATCGATATCGTGCTAACGATCACCTCGATCTCTAGGACTATAAAATAAACCACCCTTCGTTCCTCTAGGATAGCTAATGAACAAGCGTGCATGCGAGGTTCCAACTTACGATTCGCCTTGGCACATGTCTTTGGACTCCCCATATCCGAATATGTCTTAGACTAGGCTTACCCACCCACATTGCGGGAGTAGAAGGCACTGATTTAGATGGAACCAAGTTCAGAATGTACACCGTCGTATCTAGAGCATATCCCCAGAACGAATCTGGCAACTCAGAATAAATCATCATCGATCTAACTATCTCCATAAGAGTTCTATTCCTTCGCTCTACTACACCATTCTGCTGGGGTGTGTTAGGTGCAGTAAATTGGGATTGAATCCCAGCCTCTGATAGGTAATTCCTAAACTCTCCCAAGAGGTACTCGCCACCACGATCAGATCGTAGTGTCTTGATACTTTTACCTTGACGTTTCTCCACATCAGCCTTGAATTCTTTGAACTTGTCAAAGCATTCAGACTTGCGGTGCATCAGGTAAATGTATCCATATCTCGAGTAATCGTCTATAAAAGAGACGAAATACTCGAAACCACCTCTAGCCTGGATAGACATAGGACCACACAAATCAGAATGAACCAATTCTAACACATCTTTGGCTCTATACCCCTTGGCCTTAAAAGGCCTCTTGGTCATTTTACCCTCCAAGCAAGATTCGTAGGTTGGGAAATCCTCCACCACTAATGAACCCAAAGGTCCATCAGCTATCAACCTTTGAATTCTGTTTAGGTTAATATGACCAAGCCTAAGAAGCCAAAGATATGTTTGGTTCATTTTCAAAGGTTCTTTTCTCTTATTGGAATTAGAAGATGAGTTATTAATTTTAATATGCATCGTTGGAGCTTTTGGTTCAAGTGTATATAAATTTTCTATCAATGCACCCGAACAGATAATGTCCCTATTCCTTCTTATAACAACTCTGTCATTAAAAGAAATAGAATATCCATCCATAAACAATTTAGAAATTGAAATTAAATTCTTTCTAAATAAAGGTACATAAAGACAATTCTTAAGAACCAAAAGTTTATTTTTCTCAAAAGATAAATCAACAACCGCCACCTTCGTGGCATCACCCAAGTACACGGTAATCTCCCTCTCAGCTAGTTGTCTAGTTTCTTGGAACCCCTGTAAAATATTGCAGACATGATCAGTGGCTCCCGTATCTACACACCAGGTGCTGGTAGATAACACCGCTAAACATGTTTCAACGACTAGACCAAAATATATACCTTTGTTCTGTTTCGGATTGGGACAGTCCTTATTCCAATGTCCATCCTGCTTACAAGTGAAGTACTTGCCTTTTGGCTTCTTCACTCCTCCCTGAGATCCTCCCACCACCTTTTCTCCACCTTATTTCTTCTTCTTCTTACCTTTCGGCTTAGAAGTAGAAACCTTTTGGGCAACCATGGTATGAGCCTAAGCAAGCCTTTCTGTCGACTGAAGAATAATATCGACCTCGGTTTCCCCATCGATCTCAGCTCCAAGGACTTTCAACTCATTCGCAGGCTTAGGAGGATACTCTTCGAAAAGTACATATTTGTACTCCTCAGCAGTTAAGACAATATCTAGATTCTTTTCCAATCAACATAATTTGGGTACAGTAAGCTTATTTTCCTTTAGTATCACAACAAGTGGACTGAAAGTCATTTTTGAAAATCCTAAGAATCACATAGATCATTACTTTAGATTTCAAAAAATTATTGATTCCTCAAACAATAAAATTTTAAAATCAACCAACACCGAGAATATCGTATGCCACGATCGTGTGGACGTATATGAATTCTACATTTGTAAGAGGAGGTTTTACCCATTAATTTTACTATCTTGTCAACCTAACTTTTTGACAAATAAAATTAATAGTTGGTTTCTCTTCGGCCCTACAAATAAAAGCAGTGACTCCGATGGGGAGGATACTCCTATTTGCATCTAAGTGTTCACCATTACTTGATACCAAGAAAATTATCTCGGGTTATGTGCCTTCCGATAGGGAAGTACACACGCTCCTAAATAATTTCCTATAACCTGTTAGGAATCGTTGGAACGGCTAGAGGGGGAGGGTGAATAGCGTTTCGCCTGATCGTGGATGGAATTCAATCTCGTTCGTGTCTACAATTTTGTTAGTGCAGCGGAATATATATAATAATAAAAGCAATAACGAAATGGACACAACACAAATCACAACAAGAGCATATAACGTGGTTCGAAACCGAACCGGTTCCTACTCCACGGATCGAGCTCTAAAGAGCCCTAGTGATGCACACGCACTCACTAATGATAAACACTCCTTCTCGACACAAGTCGGAGGCGGAGAAACCCCTTACAATAGATCTTACAACAGTAAGAACGAAATACAAGCAATATACAATGTAAATATGAAATACAAGTAAAGAAAAAGACTTTACAACACTTGTTTTGATTGCTTGAATGCTTGGTTGCTTGCTTGCACTTGGAGACCTGATTTGCACCAACAAATCGCCCCAATAGCCCTCAAGAACCAGTTGCTTTTTTCTCAATCACGAGCTCCATATAGCTGGAAAAGTCTATCGATCGGTGATCGAGACCATCACGATCGATCGATGCCATCATTGTCGTGAGACAACGGCGGCTAGTTCCACGTTGGATAAGTCCAGCGAAACTACCATCGATCGTGATTGTGACCATCGATCGGTGATGGAGTCCTCACTCGACCTAGTCGAGTCTCGACTCCATTCGTGGCGAATTCTGAGCACCGGTCCGATCGGCGATCGATGATCGGTCGCAGCTGACCATCGATCGGCCAACCTATGGCGGTCGGCGCTCCATAACCCGCATAAACCCTAGTTGACCGGTCGGTCGACGCCACATGGCACCGTCGGCCGATCGGCACACCTCAAACATGAGGTTTTAACTCAAGTATGGTTCCCCCATACTTGCTAGACCACCCTTAGCCTAGACCTAAGCCTTCTAGTCACCTCCATCATCCTCACGCCTCTCGGATCCCTCCAAGTCATCCATGACTTGTTCATCCATCGCGCTAGCCTTCAGGTGCTTCCGTCGACTATGTCATGCTAACGGTGTCTACACCGCCAAGGCACATTGGACTTAGGCCGCCAAGACTCCGCTTGGACTTTACGCCGCCAACCATTGGACTTATGCTGCCAAGACTCCCGCTTGGACTTTACGCCGCCAATATCAAACCCTTGGACTTCTCAAATGCCAAGACTCAAGCTTGGACTTTCCCTTGCCAACCCATGTTGGACTTTCCATGCCAAGACCATGCTTGGACTTTCCTTGCCAACCCATGTTGGACTTTTCATGCCAAGACCATGCTTGGACTTTCCTTGCCAACCCATGTTGGACTTTACATTGCCAAGTGTCCGACTTGGACTTTCCATGACAATTATATTGTCATATGTTTTTGTCGAAACATCAAAACACATCAAAACATCACTCGAGCCAAACTCGAGTCCTGGTCAATCGTGACCTGGGCCGATTGCACCAACAATCTCCCCCTTTTTGATGTTTGCCAAAAACCAAACAAATAATTGAGTTAGAATACTAACTCAAATCCTTTACCAATTATCCCAAATGTTCTCCCCCAAACATTCTCCCCCTTTTTGACTAACATCAAAAAGGTTTTCTCTCCAAGGATGTCAATGTCTCATGTCCCAATGAGATCTTACAATCTCCCCCTTGATCCAAAAATACCTAGGATGCCTACCATCTTCCTAGTGATAAGTCCCATATCACTCAAGAGAGGCAATCCTATTCACTCTCCCAATTTCCAAATTGGGTTTCTAAAAATCCATAAATTTCCCAAATTGATAACATTCTCCCCTTCAAGGAGAAAAACACATCCATCATCCCAAGATGGATATCTCCCCCTAAAGGCTTGCTCCCCCTTTACCATTGCACCAACAATGTCCTTGGGAAGTCCCTAAGCCAATAGAAACTTTAAACCGTCAAAACTAAGGTTAGAAATTCAACATTTAACTTTCCACACCTTAGAATTGATACAAACCCTAAACAACTCTCCTAATCCATATCCAATAGCTTTTCACCCTTTATAATGCTTCCCAAAGCATATCCTAGGGTTAGGAGTGGTTAGGGACCTTTGCCATGGCTGAACACGGACTAACCAAACTTAGTTTTCAGCCTTGGCGATCGACTCTGACTACGATCATTGCCACACTCATCGATCATTGCCACTCGAGCCGATCGATAACTAAATTTCAATTTGATTATCAGAATCGAGTTTCAGAAAATCATAAATAATTATACGTATATCGAAAAATCACGAAATTTGATACGTATAATACCTATGACACATACAATGGGGAAAAAATGTTTGAAAAATATTTTACCCATAAAATAGTGAATTTGATACAAAACTCAAAACCATTGAAATTTTCAATGTTTTGGCCCTATTTTGTATCAACTTCATCAATGGTGATTGCTATCAAAAGATAGACTTCACCAAGGTTTTCTAAAATGATTTTAAAATGTTTTCAAAACCTTATCTTGGATCATATTCCTTGGGCTCTATGTATGTGACTTGTACACGAGCTCTCCTAATGATCCACATTTGAAATTAGATGAGTTTTAGTTCATCTAGATGCAAAAACTATGCACCTTGAACTTAACTCATATCCTAGCATCTCACATGTATCTATGGTGTATAAATACACATACATGTCAATGTGATGTGAGATGTGGGTTTTGTTCTCCCTAATCTAGGGTTTCATGCATTTTCCTAAAGCAACTCTACTTGATTCCCTTATAAATGGGACTCCAAGTCATGCCATTGTCCTTAAATCAATTTCAATCACATTAATGCATGAAATGATCATGGCATGATGATAGCAAAAATTAAAACATGGCCAATGATCATGATGTCATGATATATGATATAAACTAAAACTCATGACATTAACCTAAACCCTAAACATGATCATGACATTTTATATGATTAAGACTAAGCATGATGTCATGGCATGTTATATGGCAAACAAAGCATGGCATATAAAATATATAGGTATAGTAATACCTAAATTTTAATATTAATTTCCATTTCATATAATTAATTATATTTTGCCATATTTCTATTTTTCTCTCAAGTGTGCCAAAAACCCAAACTGACACACTAACCTCTAAACCTAAATTGTGCCAATTTAATCATTTTATCAAACTTCTCAAAAATTATTGGCATATCCTAAAAACTTTTAGGATTATGATTCAACCCTATTTCCAAGGTATCCATAACCTTGAAAATAACCTAAAGTGCCACCTTTGCCATGGTTGAGTTAACTACCCATCCATTTAAGGTTGACACACCCTAACCCATCTAGCGTGAATCAATCACGCTCTTAGGAATCCAAAACCGATTTGAGTTCCTAGGGTTAATTAGGTACTCCTTAGGGATAACCTCCCTAGATACCTTCCTAATGACCCTTCTAGGCTTAGAAGCCTTGGTCATTTTGGTTTTGCCATGGTTAACTCTAGGGGTGACTCCCCTTGTAACCTTCTTAGTGGCTTCCCTAGGTTTCCTAGAAACCCTAGCCACTAGGCACACACCATGGTCAACTCTAGGGATGACTTTCCTATTGACCTTGGTCTTCCTAGACCTAGTTAGTGTTCCATAGTCAAACGGAACACTATGGTAAGTCACCTTGGACTTAGGTTTGTGACCCAAACCATTCTTGCCCTTGGTTGACTTTTGACTCTTAGGTCTTAGAAGTTGATTTTGACTTCTTGACCTACGAGTTTGACAATTTGACCCTTGAGATTGATTTTGTATTTTGTTTAGGGTCTTTTCCAATTTCTCAAGCCTTGACCTCAAGGCTTGGTTTTCTAATTCTAATTGCCCAATTTTAGAATTTTTATTTAACTCTTGGGCATTGGACTTTCTTGGCGAATGCCTAGTCCATTTTGGATTAAAACCTAGATGTTCTTGGATTTTCTTAATAGATTTCTTAGGTATTGTTTTTCTAAGGACATTAGTCCCAAATTTCTCCTTATTCTTAAGGTGAACATTCTTAACTCCTAAACACATATGTTTGTTATTTCTAGCATGCTCTTTATGATACATACCACAATTGCTAAAATTAGTTCTAGCATGCTTTAAATTAGATGGAGCATTATTTAAATATACCTTAGGGTTTGCCTTAGTGGCTCCCCCTACTTGTGATGCTCCCCTTTGCCCCTTCTTCTTCTTCTTTGGGCATTGACTCCGGTAATGACCCGGTAGTCGGCATTTGAAGCAAATGACATGCTCCTTGCTCTTTTGTCTTGGAGAACCGGCGTCCGTTGACTTTTGTTGACTTTTAGGCGTCGAAGGAGTTTTCTTGATCCTTTTTGGACATTTGCTCTTGTAATGCCCATACTCCCTACACTCAAAGCACATAATATGATTTTTGTTTGAAAATAAAGTGTTTGAGTTACCTAGGGTGGTGGTAGGTGCCGGAGTTGAATTTTGAGCTTCCTCATCTTGATCGGATGTTGAGAGCTCTTCTTGAGGTTGCTCCGGTGTAGAGGATGGTCTATCCTCCTCAATCCTAGAAGTAGATGCTTCTTCCACCTCTTCTACTTCTTCTTTCTCCGATTCGGAAGTTGACTCCATCTCAACTTCCGATTCCTCACTTTCACTTGAGGATGAACTCTCCTCATGGTATCTTGCCAATTTTCTCCATAGCTCCTTGGCATACATGTAATCCCCTAACTTGCACAAAACATCATTAGGGATTAAATCTTCCAAAAGTTTCGTTACCTTAACTTCGGTCTTGAGCTTTTGGCGTTGCTCTTGGGTCCACTTTTTCAATTTTAGGACATTCCCCTTCTTATCCCTAGGGGGTTCAAGACCTTCAATGAGGATGAACCAATCCTCTATGTTCATCATCAAGAATGTTTCCATTCTTGCTCTCCATGCCGGAAAATCTTCTGGATCATATGGAGGTGGAGTGTTGATTTCCCATCCAAGCTTGTCTTGGAATTCCATCTTCACCCTCTAGCCTTTCACCTTAGCTCCCGGTTGTTAATCCGTAGAAGAGCCCCGGGCTCTGATACCACTTGTTAGGAATCGTTGGAACGGCTAGAGGGGGGGGGGTGAATAGCGTTTCGCCCGATCGTGGATGGAATTCAATCTCGTTCGTGTCTACAATTTCGTTAGCGCAGCGGAATATATATAATAATAAAAGCAATAACGAAATGGACACAACACAAATCACAACAAGAGCATATAACGTGGTTCGGAACCGAACTGGTTCCTACTCCACGGATCGAGCTCTAAAGAGCCCTAGTGATGCACACGCACTCACTAATGATAAACACTCCTTCTCGACACAAGTCGGAGGCGGAGAAACCCCTTACAATAGATCTTACAATAGTAAGAATGAAATACAAGCAATATACAATGTAAATATGAAATACAAGTAAAGAAAAAGACTTTACAACACTTGTTTTGATTGCTTGAATGCTTGGTTGCTTGCTTGCACTTGGAGACCTGATTTGCACCAACAAATCGCCCCAATAGCCCTCAAGAACCGGTTGCTTTTTCCTCCATCACGAGCTCCATAGTTGTCGTGAGACAGCGGCTAGTTCCACGTTGGATAAGTCCAGCGGAACTACCATCGATCGGCCCGATTGTGACCATCGATCGGTGATGGAAAGTCCTCACTCGACGATCGAGTCTTGACTCCGATGCAATGGCGAATTCTCGAGCACGATCGGTGATCGACGATCGGTCGGCCTCACTCGGCTCATCGATCGGCTAACCTATGGCGATCAGCTGCTAGGCCATAACCCGCAGTCAAACCCTAGTTGACTCGGTCCAGTCGACTGCCACATGGCACCAGTCGACTGGCACACCTCAAACATGAGGTTTTAACTCAAGTATGGTTCCCCCATACTTGCTAGACCACCCTTAGCCTAGACCTAAGCCTTCTAGTCACCTCACGCCTCTCGGATCCCTCCAAGTCATCCATGACTTGTTCATCCATCGCGCTAGCCTTCAGGTGCTTCCGTCGGCTATGTCATGCTAACGGTGTCTACACCGCCAAGGCACATTGGACTTACGCCGCCAAGACTCCGCTTGGACTTTACGCCGCCAACCATTGGACTTATGCTGCCAAGACTCCCGCTTGGACTTTACGCCGCCAATATCAAACCCTTGGACTTCTCAAATGCCAAGACTCAAGCTTGGACTTTTCCTTGCCAACCCATGTTGGACTTTCCATGCCAAGACCATGCTTGGACTTTCCTTGCCAACCCATGTTGGACTTTTCATGCCAAGACCATGCTTGGACTTTCCTTGCCAACCCATGTTGGACTTTACATTGCCAAGTGTCCGACTTGGACTTTCCATGACAATTATATTGTCATATGTTTTTGTCGAAACATCAAAACACATCAAAACATCACTCGAGCCAAACTCGAGTCCTGGTCAATCGTGACCTGGGCCGATTGCACCAACATAACCATATCCGACCCTGTGATCCACAAACAAACTCATCTGATGGGGAGGAAGGCACTCAGAGCCGACGCACAAGTTTGCTTGCATCACATGTCAAATCATAATGGAGGCCGTGGGAATTTATAAAAATATCCCTCTCCCACTTAGTAATTTGAAATTGAGGAATTTTCTAGCCTACAACATACATATCAAACAATAAGCAATAAATATGAAAAATAAATTATTTTCCAACTATTATGGCTTTTGTCTTCAATATGTCTCCCGTCGCATCGCCTTCTCGTCCGCTCCTCCTACGCCATGTACGAGCCATCCGGAGATCCGAGCCAAGACTAAAATCTATTTTAATTTACATCCATCGATCCTATACTCCATGAGGGAGTGTACATGAAATCTAGATCGAAAGTAAACTAAAATAAAAAGAGTGGCTAAACAATGCCGTATCTAATTTACAAAAAATTAAATACTAGCCTCGTCAACCCCGAGGATTCAACAAAATATACACATACAATCACATACACACATATGACCATAATAGTCGAATCTTATGCCTGCAACCAAAGAGTTAACCTACGCATATCCTACTATTATCTGGCACATATAATATATGGAAAAATGCATAAGAGTAACCGAATCCTAAACACACAAAATCGGAAACCTTGGCTCTGATACCAATTGTAGGTTTTTAGCTTCGAGTCCGTGAGGGGAAACTTCACTTCCCACTTTAACTCGGTTGCTTGTTCATGGTGATCCCATTGACGTCCCCGAATAAAAAAAATTTAATCCTAGACAAAAGGGATTTCCCAAGCAACCAAGTCATCGTCGTGCTATTCGTTTAGAGAGGTCACTTGAACAAACTCGTTGTTCAAGCGACCAACCTCTATTCTACGAGTAGCCACGGAATAGACGATGTACGGATCGCCGACTTTTGTATTTATGTTCGGGATCCAAGTATTATTTAGCCACAAACAGAATATATCATGCTCATAATTGAAAAACAAATACGAACATGTTACAAAAGAGAATAGAGAATCAATATACCTCTCGATCTTCTAATGTATAACCTTCCTCCTTCCGGACGTCGTGTGGGCGACGATCTACCAAAAGTTGAAGCTCCTAAATCACCAATCTTCCTTTGTTGCTCGTTCCGAGCAAGAGGAAGAATAGAAACAAAGCTCTTTTCCTTCTTTCAACCAACCACCAACCTCCAAGGTTGGAGCTTGCCGCCGGCTAAGAGGGAAGAGGATATTAGGGTAGAAACCGGCCAAGACACCAAGGGAAAGCCCTAAATCTTGTTTCCACCGGTCAAGGAGAAGGAGAAGGGAAGCTTTGGCCACCGGCCAAGGTGAGGAAGCAGCTGTTTGAACGCCGACAAGATTGAAGAAGAAGGAGATAAGGAAACTATTTCCTTATTTGGTGCCGCCAAGCTCCAAAACCCTAGCCCTTGCTTCTCTTAATTATCCTCCACGCCAACCCTAAGCCTCCTTTTATAGAGTTTAGGGATAAGCCTTGTTTTAATCTCCACCATTGGTTCTAGGGATTTAATCTCAACCGTCGGATCTAGAGATTTAATCTCAACCGTCGGATCTTAGAGATTTAATCTCTACCTTTGGATCTAGAGTTTTGTTTCTATCCATTGGATCTAAGCTTCATGAGGTTTTAATAGGCTACAATAGGGACCATGAGGAGGAGTTGGATCTTGGCCACCCATGGATCAAGCCCACATAAAGTCCGATCCATTAATGATAATCCAATCCACTAAAGGATTATCATTGATCTACCTCACCAACCCCCATAAGTTAATATGGGCTCCATATATTATTTGTACATTTTCTCCCCGCGTTTAAGATCTCGAATGTCCATCGATTAATTAATTTACTGACCATTAATTAATCAACATCTAACTCTATGAGTAGTACCACTCAACCTTTTCATCATGTTGGACCAAGTCCACCTGCAGGGTTTACATGATAAACCTTATGAGCTCCTCAAGGGGACATCATCATCCTAATATATAGGACACGGTTTCCTCCTATAATCAATGGCACACCATATAAATAATATCATTTCCCAACTTACCGAGCCTATCGATTTAATCTATAAATCTCGCCCATTGGTAAATCAAAGAAATGAATACTATGTATATGTGCCCGTTATTATATCGGGATTAAGAGTATGTACAATATAATATCTGAGGTTCGATTCGATTATGTAGTCAGCAATAAATCGAATCACCTCTAAGTTGGTCCTGCTCAATACACACAAAGTACACTAGTGCGATTCTATGGCCAAGACAAACCAATACCAAATCACACTACAACCATTCCAATGGTTTGTCCAAAGCCATCTCAGTTGTGAGCCTTTACTTATACTTTACAAGGAGCCGATAACATGATCTCCCGTGTGACACCACACACCATGTTATCTACAATGTAATGTATTAGACAATATGCATAGCCATAAAAATATGTAAACAATGATCATGTGATTCTTATTTCAAACTAAAGATGTTCATACAAAAGATAAACTTTTTAGTATACATCCCAACAGGTTGTATGCTATATTAGGGAGATAATGCAGATTTAGAGACTTGTAAATTCTACAGTCAATGCAGGTACAAGAGTACCATGAGCGAATCGTAATAAGCGATGTAAATCATTTAGACAAATATTCTATTTGCCTTTAACTCCTAGATTGCAAAGGCTTTATGCATCAAAGGTCACTGTTGAACACATGACTTGGCATGCAAATCATGAAACAGAGGAGGGGCTAATGTGTCATCCATCAGATGTAGAGGTGTGGAAAATTTTTGATAGAACATATCTTGAGTTTACGAATGAGACTCGAAATATTAGGTTGGGTCTATGTGCTGATGGATTTGCTCCATTTGGCAAATCAGGAAGAACTTATTTATGCTGGCCAATTATCGTAACTCCGTATAATCTTCCACCTGGTATGTGTATGAAAACACCTTATATGTTTTTAACATTGATTGTGCCTGACCCTCATAATTCGAAAAAGTTAATAGATGTTTACATGCAACCATTGATTGCCGAGCTGAACCAACTATGGGACGAGGGTATTTCTACATATGATGTCCATACTAATCAGATGTTCACAATGAGAGTTGCGCTTCTTTGGACCGTAAATAATTTTCCTTCTTATGGTATGTTATCAGGCTGGAGTATCGCGGGGATTTTAGGATGTCCAATATGTATGGAGAGATCAAAGTCATTCAGATTGAAACACGGAAAGAAACCAAGTTATTTTGATTGTCATAGACAATTTTTACAGCCAAATCATAAATTCAGAAGAAATAAAGAAGAATTCACTAAGAATAGAATTGAAAGAACACCTCCTCCATCGAGATTCGTCGGTCAATTTTTATGGCATAGAGTGCTTAACTTTCCATCTGTTATTGAAGAACTAAATGTTACAACATATAACTATGGAATTACGCATAAATGGACTAAATGGAGTATATTTTAGGATTTACCGTATTGGCAGAGTAATTTGATTCATCACAATCTTGATGTAATGCATATTGAGAAGAATGTTTTTGATAATCTGATAAATACGGTGATGGATATTACTAGAAAAACAAAAGACAATCTGAATGCAAGAACAGATTTGCATCTTATCTGTAAATGATCCACCCTTGATGTTGATGAAAATAGTAGGGGACCAAAACCAAAAGCAGTTTATACATTGAATAAGGATCAGAGACGAATTGTTTGTGAATAGTTGGAATCATTGAAATTTCCTGATGGTTATGTCTCTAATCTTGGCAGATGCATCGATTTGAAGGAATGCAAATTGATTGGTTTGAAAAGTCATGACTGTTATATATTTATGGAAAGACTAATTCCTATTGCTTTTAAGGAGCTATTACCAAATTTTGTCTGGGGTGCAATTACGGAATTAAGCATTTTCCTTCATGATATTTGCTCGATAGTATTGAGTCATTCACACATTGAGACATTAGAGAGAGACATTCCGATCATTTTGTATAACTTAGAAAGAATATTTCCACTGACATTTTTCATGGAATATCTTTTGGTTCACTTGCTATATGAGGCTAAAGTTGGAGGTCCAGTTCAATTTCGATGGATGTATCCATTTGAAAGGTGAATTTTTTTCTTTTTTTTTATTATTGTTATTTCATTTAATCAATTTTAGTATAAATTAATTTATAATACATTATATTTTATTACTCTTAGATTCCTCTATCACTTGAAAAAATAAGTGAAAAATAAGAATCATGTTGAGGCTTCTATTGTTAATGCATATATTGTGGAGGAAGTTACAACTTTTGCATCATATTATTTTGAACCTCACATTCAATGCAAGAGTCGGAGAGCAGGAAGAAATGATGTGGGTCTTGTTGATCCAAATTTGAGGGAATTCTCAATTTTTAACTACCTTGGTCGACCGAGTAGATCTTGTACAAGTAGATACTTAACTGGTCAGGAGTGGCGAGCAACCCACACATATATTTTACTGAACTGTCCAGAAGTAATGTCGTATTTCGAGTGAGTATATAAATGTTATATTATATATTTCATATATCGTAAATTATTCTTCGTGTTATATTTAATTTTATGCTAGGATTTTTCAAACTCTATATTCTGAGCTTCCGGAGCATGAGTTTGATCGTTTTTGCAATGAAGAATTTACACCATGGTTAAAAAAATATGTAAGTAGTCTATGATAATAAATTTGATAAATCTTGACCTTAACATACATACTTATTTGACTTTAGGTTCTTGATAATCATGCTCATGTTAGTAATATATGAGAGATGTCCTAAGGCAATCGCCTTACGTTTGAACCATTTATATGATCAATGTAGATTCACTATTTGAGTATACATATTTTCATGTATTTGATTAGATCTTAAACTCATTTACTGAATGTCCACGATACGATTCACAGCATGAGAAAATTTGTGGTTGGATCACAACTAGTGAGTATCTCTACATGTGTAATTGTGATGTATCGAAATTATCCCTAGTCGATGAATTGATGGATTTGGACACCATCAATTCTGTCAAGACTAGCACGAGGTATACTCCTTGGTGTATCCAAGCAGCTGATTCTCACTGGCTAGAGATATTGTGATGTCCGGAGTTAATCGTAGATGCTAGTTATGGTAACTAGTTCATTGGAGTGACCAACTGTAAAACTTCATATGGTTTTCTTCATATATAGATATGTCAATAAAGTTCTTACTGCAGCTTAAGTGCGATATTCCTTTGACTTGCGGTATTCAAGTCATCTTGGTCATGAAGACTTATGCTTTGACATCTTAAGCAAGATCTATGAGAAGATGTGGACCCGGGATGATTGGGTATAAGTCGAAGTGATCGAAGGTTTTTGAATAGCCTATAAAGGATTCACCACTTCTTGCGAGGAGATGTATACCCATGTCCTCTCGTCGGATTGTTACTAAAGTCTTTGGCTAAAGCATTACATGTTTAGAGTAAGGTACTCTTGGATACATGTGTAGTAACTAGAATCCGTAAGACGAGGAAGTGATACTTGGGCTAGGTGTAACGTAGTCAACCTAGTGGGGACTGACACTATAGACCATGTCCTGAACCAAGTGGGTATAAGATGCGTGAAGGGAACGGGGCACGATTCATTATAGCTGCTGAAGGGTTTCATAAATAGTTCTGGATAACCGTTGATCTTTTCGGTTAATTGGGAATCATGATGTACTACTAGGTGTCACTCATGATCATTCTATAATTAATGATTAATTATAGATGACCAACATAAACCGAGAACCTATTTTGTCACATGCACAACGAGCGTAATCTGAAGGATTTAAAACGAGCTTGAGAATGAGATTCTCAGACCGAGAGAAACTAGGTTTGGTTGGACCAAACAAGGATCGAGCATGAAATAATTTCAGTCACAATGGAAGTGTGGATGGGTCATGTCTTATGAAGACATGATGGATGAACCAAATTGGTTTGGTTCTAATCCAATGGTGAAGAATAAACCAAAGGGGTTTGATTTGTTTTAAACGAATGAACCAAAGTTGGTTCGGTTTGTTTAACTTAAAATAGACCAACTCGGTTCGGTTTATTTTAACTTAAGTCTTTGGAGCGAGTTAACGGATTTTGGTTATGAACCAATAACCGTTAAGAGAATGTGTTCTCTATAAAAACAAGGCTTAAGGGTTTTTCGTAGATAACTTTTGGTTGTTGGAAAAACCTAGCCGCCCAACCCTCTCCCTCTCTTCTCCTTGCCGCCGCCCAAGGGTTCCACGCCGCCCAGCTTTTTGCCGCCGTCCACCCTTGCTGCCGGCGTCTAGCTGCTGCCGGCCACTCCTCCCGTGACCCTCTGACGACTCACCTTGGTTCTGGCGATCAAGGGTTGGCCGACCATCCTCTTTGGCCGGCGCAACATCCTCCACCAAGCTGTTCAGTTTTCTGGACAGCTTGTTTCCTTCGTGTCGGACCGTCGTTTGGATGATGTTTGGAGCTCCGACAGTGGGTACCTTACCGGGGATTCGATCTCAGGTAACCCTCATAGGTGGAGGACGAAGGATTCATCAAACGGTTGACGAATACCTCTCCGGAGAAGCGAGTTTTGGGGACTCATTTTCGAATCCGAATTTTGATTCGGATTGTGATCTTCTCTCGATCACATTGTCTTCGACACGAGGCTAGTGACTCGTACGAAGACGAGGCACATGGCTTTGTGAAGTCATCCTGACGATACTCGGCGTGGATACGGATATAGGCGATTCCAGCGAGAGTCGCTCCGGTTGATGTCTTTCTCACTACACGTGATACGTCAGGTATACGTAGAGTAATTTCCTTTTATTGCAAAATTTGAAACTACGATTATGTCTACACTTATTGTACTATGCATGAGTGTGGTATGTGTGATGTAATAAATTAGATTTATTGCTTTTTATTTCTTCTGTTGCGCACATGTTTACGAAACATGTTCGAACACACACTCGCCGCGGTGCCGGAAACCCAATAGTGGTATCGGAGCCCAGGTTGTGTTTCGACATAATCATAAAATTATTTTGTGATAGTCGTAATTATATTTATAGAAATTTTCTACTTTTGAAAGTTTAGAAGTATTTATGGAAATTTTCTAATTTTGAAAAGTTTAGAAGTATTTATGGAAATCTTCTACTTTTAAAAAGTTAGAAGTATTTATGAAAATTAACACTTTCCATAAATAAAATATTTGATTAGATTTAGAAATTTATTTCCTAATTTAATTATGATTTGATTTGGGAAATCAAATCTAAAATATATTTTATTTTCATAAATAGTTTTGACAATTTAGGAAATTTATTTCCTAAATTAAATTTGACTTTCTTTAATCAACACTTTCCATAAATAAAATATGTGATTAGATTTGGAAATTTATTTCCTAATTTAATCATGATTTGATTTGGAGAATAAAATCTCAAACATATTTTATTTCCATAAATAGTTATGACATATAAGAAAATTTTTTTGTACATGCCATAATTGTATGTCATATAATTGCATTAGATGCATATCATTATGTCATGTGTGTCGTGACATGTAGATGTATGTCATGTATGTCATGCCATGTAGATAATAGTTATTTGCATTCAAAGAGGATGAGACATAAAACCCTTACTCAATATTAAAGTCTACATCTTCCATTAATATGATTAGAACCAGAGTTCTATTTCCTATTTGGGTTGTTGGACTCTCTCTAAGCCCGGCTCGAACCTGAACATGTTCAAACCATGGAATAGTTTAATACTAATATGGTAAGAGTCAGAGGTCAATCGTTAGCTTTGGTTGTTGGACTCTCTCCAAGCCGGGGTAATTGGTTGAATGCACTCTAACCATATTAAAATTATTTCTCGATTAATGGGTTGGCTTTAACCTGGAGCATCGGCTTGTTGGACTCTCTCCAAGGTCGATGTGAAGGGAGGTGAAGTTGGGTGCTATGCATATGATGCATACTTGTTAATGAGTCAACAACCTGATGTATGTGTGAACATTCAATTAGTTGATAGCACATTGTGATAATTGCATATATGTGATATGCAATCGGTATATTTGATACCTACCATCGTAGCTATAAATGACTTGTTGGACTCTTTCTAAGGTTGTTCATATCTATGTTGGATATCAGCCCATTCGGAGATGGACCTACGATCTCCCGAAGTGATTTTTGGGGTTTTTGAAATTCAAAAAATGAATGAGATTTATAAATGTATGTTGATGCATTTTAAAATCATTTTCTCATATTTGCTTGATTTGTATTTCTAAGTTAATTGATTGATCATGATGTTTTTGAATTTGCATTGCATTTTGGATTCGAATAAATTGACTGGGCCGAACTTCTTGGACTGACTTAGAAACTTGAGAATTGTTCTCAAGGTGGAAAAGCTTGTGTATGTCCTCGAAGAGCCTCTTCCCGCCCGTCTTAGTGATAATGCAATTTTAGACCAATTGTTGGCTTATCAGAAACATGTGAGTGATTCTGAACAAGTGAGTTGCATCATGCTAGCCGCGATGGAACCCAAGTTGCGGAAGCAGCATGAGCATATGGATGCTCATACCATAGTCTTTCATCTTTATGAGTTGTTTGATGAGAAAGTGAGATTCGAAAGGTTCGAAGTCTCCAAGCTCCTCTTCACCTCTGAGATGCAAGAAGGTTTATCTGTGGCACTGCTCAACATGCTGAAGACTGTTGAGCCTTTTGAGAAGCATGAGCAGGGGATGGTGCTATTAGTTGATTCCTTGAAGAAAGGTTCTAAGAGGAAGTCAAAAGAATAGCAGAAGGGGAAGAAGAAAAAGGCTATAAAGGCAGAACCAACTCAAAAGGGCACTTGCCATCATTGTGGCAAGGAGGGCCATTGGAGAAAAAATTACAAGATTTATCTTGAGTCCGTGAAGAAGAATAAGGCATTGGATGCCCCATCTCCTTCAGATATCTTCGTTATTGATTGTCATTCTATTTCCTCAAACACTTGGGTATTGGATACTGGGTGTGGCTAGGAATAGAAGAAGACTCATCAAGGGAGAGTAAAATTTGCGAGTTGGCAATGGGGCAAAGGTTGTTGCAGTCGACATCGGAACTTATTTGTTGAAGCTCCCTAGTGGACTAGTCTTAGAACTGAACAATTGCTATTATGTTTCTTCTCTAATAAAGAACATTATTTCTATTTCCTTCTTAAATAGAAATGGTTACCATTTTACGTTTAGTAACAATTGTTGTTATATAACTTTGAATGGCGTACTTTATGGGACAAGAACTTTAAGCAATGGAATTTATACGTAGGATGTATCCAGTGACATTTTCAATATCGAAGCGAGCAACAAGCTTGCTCAAAAGGATAATCAATTAGACTCCTATATGTGGCATTATCGTCTTGGTCATGCAAGCAAGAAACGCATGTCCGAATTACGTTGATGTGGAATTCTGGAATCGTTTGAATTGGATTCATACGAAACATGTGAATCATGCTTAAAAGGCAAGATGACCAAGTTACCTTTTACTGGAAAAGGTGAATGGGTGGAAGAGTTGCTATGTCTAATACATATTGATGTATGTGGACCTATGTCAACTCAAGCTTTAAGAGGCTATAGCTACTTCATTACCTTCACCGATGATCACTCACGGTTTGGGTATGTGTTCTTGATGAAACACAAGTCTGAAGCCTTTGAAATGTTCAAAGAATTCAGAAATGAAGTAGAGAAACAACATGACAAGAGTATTAAAATACTTCGATCGGATCGAGGTGGTGAATACTTAAGTCAAGAGTTTCTAGATTATCTAAGAGACAATGGTATATTCTCTCAATGGACTCCGCCTTATACACCGCAGCATAATGGTGTATCTGAGAGGTGTAACCGGACCTTGTTGGACATGGTCAGGTCAATGATGAATCATGCAAATCTTCCCAAGTCCTTTTGGGGCTATGCACTTCAGACAGCTATTTACTTGCTAAACAGAATGCCAACCAAGGTAGTCTCCACTACTCCATATGAGATATGGAATAGTAAGAAACCTCATGTATCTTACTTGAAGATATGGGGTTGTCCTGCTTATGTGAAGCGGACTGTATCAGACAAATTGGATGCTAAGTTTGATAAATGTCTATTTATTGGATATCCTAAGGAAACAAGGGGTTACCAATTCTATCATCCTGTGGAACAAAAGTTGTTTGTTTCAAGGCATGCTGTGTTTCTAGAGAAAGAGTTTCTCTTGCAAGAAAACAGTGGGAGTGTCATTGAGCTTGAGGAGGCTCGAGAGACTCAAATAGACATTGATGAGATACCTGGTGAAGTACCACAGCCAATAACTCATAGTGATGAGCCATCGACTGGAACTATTGAGACACCACATCTTTGTAGATCTGGTAGAACACACAATATTCCTGAGAGATATGGATTTCTCATAAGTGAATCGAACGACGTGTTACTCATTGATGATGAGGAGCCTACCAGTTATGAAGAAGTTCTGAAAAGTTCAAAAAGGGATAAGTGGCTTGACGCCATGAAGTCAGAAATGGATTTCATGTATGAAAACCTAGTTTGGAACTTGGTTGACTCACCTGAAGGCATAAAGCCTATAGGGTGCAAGTGGGTTTTCAAGAAGAAAATCGACATGGATAGTAATGTGATTACCTATAAGGCTAGATTAGTGGCGAAAGAATATCGTCAAAAGCAAGGTGTTGATTATGACGAAACCTATTCGCCTGTTGCTATGCTTAAATCCATTCGGATACTCCTGGCCATAGTGGCTCATTATGATTATGAGATATGGCAGATGGATGTGAAAACAACTTTCCTTAATGAAAACCTACTCGAGGATGTATATATGATACAACCTGAGGATTTCACATCGATTGATAAAACCAAGGTATGCAAATTGCAACAATCCATATATGGACTGAAGCAAGCATCCAGGAGCTAGAATATCCGTTTTGATGAGACAATCAAAAAGTTTGTTTTCTCATAAAATTCGGACGAACCCTGTGTGTACAAGAAGGTTAGTGGAAGTACAGTCGTGTTCCTAGTATTGTATGTCGATGACATATTACTTATAGGAAACGATATTTCTGTCTTACAGTCGGTTAAGATTTGGTTCTCCAAGACATTCTCCATGAAAGACCTGGGAGAAGCAACCTACATCCTCGGGATTAAGATCTATAGAGATAGATCGAAACGGTTGCTTGGTCTTTCACAGTCTACATATATAGACCGAGTGCTAAAGAGGTTTAGCATGTCGGAATCTAAGAAAGGTTTCCTACCCATTAAGCAAGGGATACACCTTTCGAAGTCTTTGTGTCTACGCACAGAAGACGAGAGGATTTACATGAGTAAGATTCCCTATGCATCTGCAATAGGTCTCTCATGTATGCTATGTTATGTACGAGCCTCGATGTATCGTATTGTCTGAGTGCCACGAGTAGATACCAGTCTGATCCAGGAATGGATCATTGGGCGGCTGTTAAGACGATCCTTAAGTACTTAAGAAGAACTAAGGATGTGTTCCTAATATATGGAGAAGGGGACATGGTGATACGCGAGTATACGGATGCCAGCTTCCAGACAGACAAGAATGATTCTAGGTCTCAGTCTGGGAACGTGTTCACCTTGGATGGGGGAGCAGTGAGTTGGAAAAGTTTCAAACAAGACACTGTAGCGGATTCTACCACTGAGGCACAATACATTGCAGCTTCGGAAGCAGCAAAGGAAGCGGTTTGAATCAAGAAGTTCATTTATGAACTTGGTGTGGTTCTAGCCATTGTTGAAGCAATACTGATTTACTACGACAACAATGGAGCAATTGCACAGGCGAAAGAGCCAAGGTCTCATTAACGATCCAAACATATGCTTCGCCGCTATCATTTGATCAGAGAGATCATTAGTAGGAAGGAAATACAAATCGAGAAGATTCCCACTGAAAGGAACTTAGCGGATCCTTTAACTAAGGCATTACCTCAAAGTAAGTTTGAGGGTTATGTTAGAGCTTATGGTATTGGATACCGTAGCGATTGACATTAGGCCAAGTGGGAGTTTGTTAGTAATATATGAGAGATGTTCTAAGGCAATCGCCTTATGATTAAACCATTTATATGATAAATGAAGATTCACTATTTGAGTATACATGTTTTCATGTATTTGATTAGATCTTAAACTCATTTACTGAATGTCCACGATACGATTCACAGCATGAGAGAATTTGTGGTTAGATCACAACTAGTGAGTATCTCTACATGTGTAATTATGATGTATTGAAATTATCCCTAGTCGATGAATTGATGGATTTGGACACCATCAATTCTGTCGAGACTTGCACGAGGTATACTCCTTGGTGTATCCAAGCAGCTAATTCTCACTGGCTAGAGACATTGTGATGTCCGGAGTTAATCGTGAATGCTAGTTATGGTAACTAGTTCATTGGAGTGACCAGCTATAAAACTTCATATGGTTCTCTGCATATATAGATATGTCAATGAAGTTCTTACTGCAGCTTAAGTGCGATGTTCCTTTGACTTGCGGTATTCAAGTCATCTTGGTCATGAAGACTTATGCTTTGACATCTTAAGCAAGCATCTCTAAGGAGATGTGGACCCGGGATGATTGGGTATAAGTCGAAGTGATCGAAGGTGTTTGAATAGCCTATAAAGGATTCACCACTCCTTGCGAGGAGATGTATACTCATGGCCTCTCGTCGGATTGTTACTAAAGTCTTTGGCCATAGCATTACATGTTTAGAGTAAGGTACTCTTGGATACATGTGTAGTAACTAGAATTCATAGGACGAGGAAATGATACTTGGGCTAGGTGTGACGTAGTCAACCTAGTGGGGACTGACACTATAGACCATGTCCTGAACCAAGTGGGTATAATATGCGTGAAGGGAACGGGGCACGATTCATTATAGCTGCTGAAGGGTTTCAGAAATAGTTCTGGATCAACCATTGATCTTTTCGATTAATTGGGGATCATGATGTACTACTAGGTGTCACTCATGATCGTTCTATAATTAATGGTTAATTATAGACGACCAACATAAACCGAGAACCTTTTTGGTCACACACACAATAAGCGTAATCCGAAGGATTTAAAACGAGCTGGTGAATGAGATTCTCAGACCGAGAGAAACTAGGTTTGGTTGGACCAAACAAGGATCGAGCATGAAATCGTTTCAATCGCAATGGAAGCATGGATGGGCCGTGTCTTATGAAGACATGATGGATAAACCAAATTAGTTTGGTTCTAATCCAATGGTGAAGAATAAACCAAAGGGGTTCGGTTTGTTTTAAACGAATGAACCAAAGTTGGTTCGGTTCGTTTTAACTTAAAATAGATCAACTCGGTTTGATTTATTTTAACTTAAGTTATTGGAGCGGGTTAACGGGTTTTGGTTATGAACCAATAACCGTTAGGAGAATATGTTCTCTATAAAAACAAGGCTTAAGGGTTTTTCGTGAATAACTTTTGGTTGTTGGAAAAACCTAGCCGCCCAATCCTCTCCCTCTCTTCTCCTTGCCACCGCCCAAGGGTTCCATGCCGCCCAGCTTTTTGCCACCGTCCACCCTTGCTGTCGGCGTCCAACTGCTGCCGGCCACTCCTCCGGCGACCCTCCGGTGACTGACCTTGGTTTCAATGACCAAGGGTTGGTCGGCCATCCTCTTTGGCCGGCGCAACATCCTCCACCAAGCTGTCCAGTTTTTTGGACAGCTTGTTTCCTTCGTGTCGGAGGGTCGTTTGGATGATGTTTGGAGCTCCGACAGTGGCTACCTTGCTGGGGATTTGATCTCCGGTAACCCTCATAGGTGGAGGACGAAGGATTCATCAAACGGTTGATGAATACCTCTCCGGAGAAGCGAGTTTTAGGGACTCATTTTTCGAATCCGAATTTTGATTCGGATTGTGATCTTCTCTCGATTACATCGTCTTCGACACGAGGCTAGTGACTCGTACGAAGACGAGGCTCATGGCTTTGTGAAGTCATCCCGATGATACTTGGTGTGGATACGGATAGAGGCGATTCTAGCGAGAGTCGCTCCGGTTGATGTCTTTCCCGCTACACGTGATACGTTAGGTATACGTAGAGTAATTTCCTTTTATTGCAAAATTTGAAACTACGATTATGTCTACATATGTTGTACTATGCATGCGTATGGTGTGTGTGATGTAATAAATTAAATTTATTGCTTTTTATTTATTCCACTGTGCACATGTTTACGAAACATGTTCGAACACACACTCGCCGCGGTGCTGGAAACCCAACAGCTCACATTGAGCAAGAACTAGTAAAGCATCTGTCATGGGGTCTAAACTCAGTAGTGAAAACTTGGCCGATATATTTCATAAACGGATATAATTTTCATACTCAAGAATATGGAACTGGGAAAGCTACAATGAATAGTGGAGTTTGTGTTCAGTCATCTAATGATAGAGGTGCAAGGAATGATTTTTACAGCCTACTAGATGAAATTTTAGAAGTAGTGTATCCAGGCTCAGATTTACGAGTTATTTTATTTATGTGTCATTGGTTTGACCCTATCAAAGACATGAGGGTGCATCCATAGTTTAATTTGGTTGAAATAAATTACAAAAAATTATACAAGAGGTATGAAACATTTGTGTTAGCACAACAAGTTATTCAAGTATTTTATGCTTCATATCCTAGTATGAGACGAGACAAAAGTGATTGGTGGGCTATTTGTAAAACAAAAGCACGTAAAAAAATTGAGGAACATTGGGAAGACATAGCATATCAACAAGATGAAGTTGCCAATACATTTTATATTGAAGAATATAATATTTCAACATTACGAGATCCCAACGGCGTAGTAATAGCTGTTGATGCAAGTGAAATGAATGAGGATGAAGATGAGGGATTTAATTTAGAGGATGAGGATGAGGATGAGAATGACGATGGCGATGACGATGATGATGACGATGACGATGACGATGACGAATAGACGCATGACCAGGATGAAAATTATAATGTGGACTTCGATGTATAATTATGGGTAACTTTTATTTAGTACTAATTATGTTTTATTTTACTGTCTAATTTGAAATTTCATATATTTGATATATTAATAAACTGTCTTTTTTTTTGTAGGTTATTCGGTTGCTATGAATATGGTAATTTTTTCATATTGTACATATTATAAATTCAATATACAAATGTATTTTTTTTTCACTGTCATATTCTTCTAATAATTATAATTGTTAGTTTCGACGTGGCGGTCATAGACGGAGTAGCGATGGAAGATCACAATCTTCCTCTACCTCAGCCCCAGCACAGTCTGATGGTCTTGCAGGAAATTTGCCCTCCACCTCTTCTCCAGTTGCAGGATATTCTGGTTCTCAGCAGATACCTACTAATGTATCTTCCTCGGTACAACAATCATTCATTAAGAGGGAAGATATGAGAGAGTTGATATCTCCACGCGGAGATTCGTAAGTATTCAAGTTTTAGATTATCTATGTTTAATTTTTAATACGATATGTATTTTTATAAGTATCTAACATGGTTTATTTTTATTTTATGTTAGATTTACAAATTCTGTACATGTTATTCACGAGGTGAATAAAATAGTGAATAACCATTAGGGCAGAACTTCTATGACTTATACGAGCACGTCGGAAGAAATAAAAATTTTGTGGTGGAATAAGTTCAAGGTAACTTATTTAAATCATTTTGTATATAAAATTGTAGTTAATATAATCAATTCAATTTTTCTCTACTGCAGCGGGTATTTACTTTTGAGGAGAGTGAAACACTAGAGATTAGGAGGATTTTCAAGAAAAAGTGTGGCGATCATATCAGAAACATACTCAATCATGCGAAAACTAGAAAATAAAAAGCCACACTGTATTATCGAGGAGAATTGGAATAAATTGTTGCACATTGGGGATCTGAGGATAGCAAACGAAGGAGTGAGCAGAATAAGCAAAATCAACATTGTAATTCCGGCGCTATGTCTGTAACATATGCGGGAGGCTCAATCAATATCGATGAGCATAGACATCGATTGGTGAGTTTTTTCAAATCATAATTTTGTAATATAATACTCATTAATTTATAAATTTTAACTATTTATTTAGGCCCAGGAGACGGGGACTGAGCCATTATTTATAGACACTTTCACCCGTACATTCCTAAAGAAAGATAAAACGTGGAGTGGGGAAAGAGCTAGAACAATGAAGGTTTGTAATTTTAAAAATTTAAATTCTTATGTTAGTATTTAGTTTTTTTTTATTTTAAAATAGAAAAAATTCGAGTGCAAGTGATGATGCAGTCGAATCTGAGCCTTCTGTTAGCAATATAAATTTATGGCGTGAAGCAACTGGAGGGGCAAAAAGTGGAAGAATAATTGGACTCGGTTCTTTGAGCCGATCCTATAGAGTCCCTGGTGCTTCTTCTTCATCCTCCCCGAAATCAAAAGCAGAAGTAAATCAATTAACCGAAGAGGTTAATCATTTGAGGGAGTTACTATCGCAGAAGGAAAATGAATCGAGAGAAAGAGCTCAGGAAGTAAAAGAATTAAATAGATAGATGAACGAATTTTCAAGGCAACAGATGTTCATTATGCAACATCTTCAATTAACGTGTAGTTCAAGTCAACTTCCTCCTTCTAGATCTGCCCCTCCTCCTGATCTCTATCATAATGACAATGATGAAGTATTTTTTGATGATGATGGTGGTGACATTTAAATTTATTTGTTGTATTTAAATGTTACTTGACTTATCACATACAGTGTCTATGTATTGTAAGTTATATATGTTTAGGTTTGTTATGTATACATTAATTCGGTATTAAAGTTTGATGTGTAAATTTATTTATATTATTGTATGTGTTTGTTGTAAAACAGGGAAAATAGCATAGTCTATCAAAATATTTTTTTTTCAAGTTTAGCAACGAAAAAAATTTTTGTCACAGATTTACGATGAAAAATGATTTTTCATCGCATAATTGGCAATGAAAAAATATTTTGTTGCATAAATTGAAGCATCAATCGACTGCCGCATGTGGACAGTCGACTGTTGTACTAGCAGTCGAGTGGCCAATCGGCTAAAAAAGGTTTCTAGACCAGGTTCTTCAGCATCAGTCGCCTGATGGTTTCCATCAGTCGACTGATACATGAGATTTTGCAACAAAATTTTTTTTCTGTCGCAAAAATTACATCGAAATTTTTTTCCATTGTAGATTATAATCATTAGTCGACTGATCAACATGATCAGTCAACTGATGCTACTGTATCATCTTACCGAACCTTTCGTAGTCGGCTGAGCAGTCGACTATTCACTTGGTAGTCGACTACCATTACTGTAGCACATTACAAAACCTTTGGTAGCCGATAGATCAGCCGAACTGGTCAATAGGCAGTCGACTGATTGTATTCGTCAGTCGACTGGGATTGAAAATTTTGCAGCAAATTTTTTTTTCGTTGCAGATTTGGCAATGAAAAAATATTCATCGCCAAAATTATTTTTATTCGTGGAAATATGTTTATTAGACTTTTGCGACAAATAGGATGTTAGTCGCCAAATTTGGCGATGAATGTAACTGTTCGTAGCCAAATTTGGTGACGAATAGTTATTTTTGTCGCTAAATTTGGCGACGAATAATTATTTTGGCGAAGAACTATTTTTTCATCACAGATTTGGCGACAAACTATGTTTCATCACCAAATTTTGCAATGAAAATAATTATTCCTCGCCAAATTTGACGACGAATTTTGCAACGAAAAATTTATTCGTTGCAATATTGGTGACGATTTTTTTTTGTTGCAGAATTTAGCAGCGAATTATTTGCAACGAAAAAAATTTTGTTGCAAAAAAATTTTGCAACGAATTTTTATTCAAAATTCGTTGCAAAATTCGTCGCCAAATCCTATAATTTTTGTAGTGCTAGTCAACTTCAACTCACCAGTACTTCTATTTGCCAAACCTCAGATCAACCTTGACCCTTTCGAACTTCCAATGCCTAGAGTTCACTTCTCGAGGACTTAAACCTTACTTGACATCTAGTTATCCTTAACGTACCGACTTTCATCACGTGCTTAAGATCAAATCTACAATGACCTATTAAAACATCTACTACCAAGAATCTAATCATCTTTGATCTTTCCAGACTTCCTCACTGGTTTAACATTAGGTCCACCTTGATATGTTAGGATTTTCTTTACTTGTTAGACATTTGATCCTCCATGACATGCCTAGATTTTTCCATGCCAACTCCCTATTGAACTTCTTCAATGTCAAATGCCTAGTCTGTTGGGTTTCCGAGGCACCGACGTCGGCGTGTGTTCGAACATGTTTCGTAAACATGTACAGCGGAAGTAAATAAAATTGGTAATAAACTATTTTATTACATCACACACACCACACGCATGCAAGATACAACAGTGTAGACATAATCGTAATTTCAAATTTTGCAATAAAGAAAACTACTCTAGGTATACCTGATGAATTATGTGAAGCGGAAATGACATCAAACTTAGCGACCCTCGCAAGTTTCGACTCTATTTGTATCCATGCCGAGTATCGTCGGGATAACTTCAACAAGCTATGAGCTCTGTCTTGATGAGAGATACTAGTCTCGTGTTGAAGATGATGTGATCCGAGAGACGATCACAAATAAGTTCCATGAACTTGTTACCTTGGAAGTGCTGACCAAACAAGTTGGCCGGCGACAACAAGGTGGCCGGCGACAGCAAGGTGGTCGGCAGTTAGGCTACTGGCCGGTAAATGGCCAACGGTTGGTGGCTGGCCGATGGTTGAAGGCTGGCCGACGGCTAGGCTTGGGCGGCGGCAACACCAAGGGGGCGGCGCACAAGCAAGGAGAGGAGAAGAGGGTGGGTAGGGTTTCTCTAAAACTAAGTCGTCTAGGAAATTTATCTCAACCCTCTTATTTATAGAGAACATGTTTCTTGACCATCAAGAAACCTTCTCTCAACAGTTATTGGTTCACAATCAAAACCCATTAACCCTCTCCATTAATTTAAGTTAAAATAAACCAAACTACATTGGTCTATTTTAAGTTAAAATAAACTAAATCAATTTTAGTTCATTTGTTTAAAACAAACCAAACCCCTTTGGTTCATTTTCCACCATTGGATTAGAACCAATCCAATTTGGTTCATCCATCATGTCTTCAAAAGACTCGACCCATCCATGCTTCTGATGTGACTGAAATAATTTTATGCTCTCTCCTTGTTTGGTCCAACCAAACCAAGTCTTTGTCGATATGAGAATCCCATTCTCAAGCTCGTTTTAAATCCTTCGGATAACACTCGTAGTATGTGTGACCAAATAGGTTCCTGGTTTATGTTGGCCATCTATAATTAACCATTAATTATAGAATGATCATGAGTGACACCTAGTAGTACATCATGATCGCCAATTAACCGAAAAATAAACGGTTGATCCCATAACCACTTCTGAAACCTTTCAGTAGGTACAGTGAATCGTGCCCTGTTCCCTTCACTCATCTTATACCCACTTGGTTCAGGACATGGTCTATTGTGTCAGTCCCCACTAGGCTAGCTATGTCACACCTAGCCCAATTATCTTTTCCTCGTCCTGTGGATTCTAGTTACTACACATGTATCCAAGAGTACTATACTCTAAACATGTTATGCTTTGGCTAAAGATTTTAGTAACAATCCGACGAGAGGACATAGAATATACATCTCCTCGCAAGGAGTGGTGAATCCTCTATAGGCTATTCAAACATCTTCGACCACTTCGACTTATACCTAATCATCCTGGGTCCACATCTCCTCGGAGATGCTTGCTTAAGATGTCAAAGCATAAGTCTCCATGACCAAGATGACTTGAATACTGCAAGTCGAAGGAACATCATAGTTAAACTGCAGTAAGAACTTCATTGACATATCTATATATGCAGAGAACCATATGAAGTCTTACAGTTGGTCACTCCAATGGACTAGTTACCATAACTAGCACCCACGATTAACTCCGGACATCCCAATGTCACTAGTCAGTAAGAAATAGCTACTTGGATAAACCAAAGAGTACAACTCGTGCTAGTCTCAACAGAATTGAAGGTGTCCGAATGCATCATTAATCGACTAGGATAATTCCAATATATCACAATTACACATGTAGAGATACTCACTAGTTGTGATCCAGTCACAAATTCTCTTGTGTTGTGAATCATATTGTGGACATTCAGTAAATGAGTTTAAGATCCAATCAAATACATGATAACATTTATACTCAAATAGTGAATCTTCATTTATCAAATAAATAGTACAACCATAAGGCGATTGTCTTAGGACACCTCTCATATATAACTAACAAACTCCCACTTTGCCTAATGCCAATCGCCATAGTATCCAATACCATAGGCCCTAACATGGCCCTCAAACTGTTAGTAATATATGAGAGGTGTCCTAAGGCAATCGCCTTATGATTAAACCATTTATATGATAAATGAAGATTCACTATTTGAGTATACATATTTTCATGTATTTGATTAGATCTTAAACTGATTTACTAAATGTCCACGATATGATTCACAGCATGAGAGAATTTATGATTGGATCACAACTAGTGAGTATCTCTACATGTGTAATTGTGATGTATTGGAATTATCCCTAGTCAATGAATTGATGAATTTGGACACCATCAATTCTGTCGAGACTAGCACGAGGTATACTCTTTGGTGTATCCAAGCAGCTGATTCTCACTAGCTGGAGACATTGTAATGTCCGGAGTTAATCGTGGATGCTAGTTATGGTAACTAGTTCATTGGAGTGACCAGCTGTAAGACTTCATATGGTTCTCTGCATATATGGATATGTCAATGAAGTTCTTACTGCAACTTAAGTGCGATGTTCCTTTGACTTGCGGTATTCAAGTCATCTTGGTCATTAAGACTTATGCTTTGACATCTTAAGCAAGCATCTCTAAGGAGATGTGGACCTAGGATGATTGGGTATAAGTCGAAGTGACCGAAGGTGTTTGAATAGCCTATAAAGGATTCACCACTCCTTGTGAGGATATGTATACCCATGGCCTCTCGTCGGATTGTTACTAAAGTCTTTGGCCAAAGCATTACATGTTTAGAGTAAGGTACTCTTGGATACATGTGCAGTAACTAGAATTCGTAGGACGAGAAAATGATACTTGGGCTAGGTGTGTGATGCGCACGAACGCGACCTCAAATCTCACGATGGAGACCGTCAAAGACTCAAAGTGCACGCTCGCGCTCAACGCTCGCAAGTGCACGGATGTCTTCAAGTAATAAAGATTATCGATCCCACAGGGACTGGGATTCGAATATCAATATATTCAGTGGTTGTAATTGTTTGGACGTAACTCTAAGAGGTTTCGATTGGTGAGGGCTGTCTGTGGACTTTACTCTATACGGTGTCACACGGAGGAGGAAGGGAGTGTGCCGAGGTCTTCAAAGGTGATTCTAGGACTTCGGTTTCGCTTGTGTATCATAAAACAATGCTGTCAATTGGTGTTGTCTAGACGTTTATCTATGGTTTTGTGGAAGGGACATCATACACTCTTCCGATGAGCCGCTCCATCTACCGGGAGCTATCTCCGCCTAAAAGGATGGGATAGACGGTACAAGGATGCCAAATTAATCCCTACGATGAACCATTTCCGATTCCATCGTACCCTTCTACCCATAGTTACAGGAGATCAGGTTTACTCCTAGGTTCCTTATATAAAATCTCCTAAATCTTAAATACGAGGGTTGTCACACCTCGTATCGCCTAAGCACAGCAGATAAAAAACCAAACACACATAGATATAGTAAAAACAACTACCAATTGTCAAATCAAACTTAAAGGAAGAATTTAACATGAACCAACATTGTAATGTGCACACAAGCTACTCCCTAATCCTAGAATCGAAAGTACTACTCCATGTATATGAAGGAAGAATCACAAATCATGTTTATGTTCGAATACATAAAGAATAAAATGCAGGAACAAAGGATTACAATGCTTTCGTGGTCTTCTCTCCAGCATTGAAGTGCAAGGCATGGACCTCCGGCGGCATTCCTCCTCCCCGTTGCGAGTTCCTAAAGCTTTTTAGGGCTTCGGCGTGCCGTCCTAGCCATCGTGCCTCCCCCCTAGGGTTTGGGCGGAGCCATCCTTATATAGACATCACCTTGGACGGCTACAAAATTTGGAAAAACCCTAGTCGTGTAAATCTGGCGGGCCGCCACACGACCGTGTGCAGCCCTGGGGTGGCTGATCTCGCCTATTGGACACGACTGTGTAGCCACACGCCCTGGCCATGTCCCATTCTGCGTCTAGCTGCAAAATGTCCTTCTTTTGCTCCGAAAGTGCGCCTTTTTCCCCCGAAATGCTATCCTGCACACAAAAGTACAACGATCAGACTTCCGAACCAGAAAATAGGAAATGCTTGCAAAATAGAGTGACATATGCATGAAACTAACATAAAATGTAATGAGATGTGAGCGAAAACTACTCCTAAAATCCTATATGTTTCGCTCACATCACTTCCCCCAGACTTAAATCTTTGCTTGTCCTCAAGAAAACCTCAGTACAATGAAATTTAAAAGAAATTGTTCCATACTTAGCATGACAACTAAATTTATCAAGTGGTATTTACAATCAAAGCAGAATAAATATGTTCTAGAAATTCACTAAGTTAGCTCCTCGTGCTCGTGCTAAGCGAACCATTCTTAGGGGATGCCCATTCCATGGTGAGTTAAGTCGTCACCCCATAGCTTTCCTAAGGTTTTCGGCTCTTAGGCACTTACCTGCCCAAAGCGAGGGTCGTTCCCTAGATCTAGCATAAAGTCTCAAAGGCGTGCTCGGTATTGAGAGAAATCGGTAGGTGTTTCCCCAGTAACCTAACTCGGTCTCAAAGGGGCACCTAGCCATTTCCACCCACGACAATTATTTTTTTATCCCTCATAATCTTCTATCTCTCTCTTCTCTCTCTCTTTTTTTTCTTGTTTTCTTTTTCATCCTTTTCTCTTTCTCTTTTCTCTTTTTTTTTCTTCTCACTGGGATTTTGATTTTTCCAAATGGGCTTATACAATCTGAGCATCTCCAGTAACTAAAATGCTAAACCTAGAGTCACCTATGGATTCCAAAGTACTAGACTACTGAGATGAATCATAACTAGGTATGTACTAGATTATCCCCTTTAGAATGTTCAATATGTGTAGGTGTAAAGAAATAAAGCTAACCAGTGTAAGTCTAGAACATTTATTAAAGCAAATAAAATAAAATACCATGAGATAAATGAAGTTAAGCTACCTATGGGAACAACTTATTTAAGCAACTTTTTATAAATACTACTGAGGCAGCTTTATAGATAACAAAAACTAAGTACTGAAAGAAGTTCAACAACCTAAGCATGAATAAATGAATGAAAATATCAAAAAAGAAACTACTTCTAGGAAACAGAATAAAATAAACTTTGGGGTCTCCCCCCAGACTTAATATACCTCTAGTATGGTGGACGAGGTGGAAAATCTGGGAGTCTGGGCATCTCTGGATCCTGGGAGAACCTACTGTTGAGCCATTGATGCCACTTGTACATGTGGTCGATCTAGGAGCTGGTGGATGCAGCGACTACTCGGTGCTCCTCCTCCCTAGCCCATTATGCCTGCTGGGCGTGCATGTGCTGTCGCATCTCTCTATGGTAGGCGGCCTCATCCTGGAGACGAACAACCTCCTCCTAGAAGTATATGCGGGCCTCGTCGTAGAACTCCTCAGCCCACTGGAAATGCTGCCAAAATCCCTGGAACTCTGCCTGCTGGTAGGCACTTTGCTCCTTCTATCACTGCCTCTGCGTCTGCTGCTCAGTGTAGATGTCGTCGAGGCACAATCGGAACTCCGAGAAATCATAAGCTGACATACCTACATCTTGCTCAAAAGTAGAAAAAGGTGGTGGTGCGGGTGTAGGCTCATGTCGGCGTGGACTAGGTGGGCTCCTATGCATGTGTGGACTAGAGGGAGAGTGATATAAAGGTGGAGAGATGGGCGCCGATGTGGATGGTCCCTCATGTGGAGGGGACTCCACTATTAGGTCCAAACGCCAGTTGGCGCATATAGCGATGTGTAGGGATTTTTTTTATGCAAAATAGCATATGCGCAACGGAAAAATAGGATCCCTTCCAAGTGATCCTTGCGAAAGAAAACCTCGTACAAAAAAATAAATTTCTCTAAAAGAAAAAAACTTATCTTATAGGAGAATATTACCTTTGTTGCGTGCCCTTTTTAATCCCGCTTCTCCTTGGGTTTGTTGAATCTTTTAGCACGTTCAAATGTCCGTGCCTCTATATGTATCCACACGAGCAAGCTCTTGTCTCACAAAAGAAACTAGAAGAGCTCTCCTTTACTTCTTGCTAGAGAAGTCCCTAAAGGAGAGGAAGGTAGGGAAAAAGAGAAAGGAAGAAGAAGACCACTCTTCTTGCTAGCCTACACTCACAAAAGCCACACAACCAAAGCCTCTCACCACCAAGCTCTCCAATTTGGCAGCCACCCCATGGAGTGTTTTATAGGATTGAAAAAACCTTTCACCTCCTATCACATTCAATGCAATCAATTTCACCTCCTATCATTACACTCCTTGTTTGGCCGACCACATGTGGAGAAATTCCAAAGGTCAAAACCCTTTGTCTCCTTCCACCTCATCAAGCTTAGGTGGCATGCTTATGTGGCATTCATGCATGTTGAATTAATCTTATTAATTCAATAAGCTTATGTTATCATATTGAATTAATCTCATTAAATCAATAAGGTAACATATTGAATTAATCTTATTAAATCAATTAAGCTTAGGCTATCATGATAACATATTTATTTAATCTTATTAAATTAATAAGCTTAGCATATTGAATTAATCTCATTAAATCAACAAGCTAAAATTCTCATTAAGCTTAAAGTCCAAAAACCATTTTGTACTTAAGCTTATTCCCAAATTATTCTAGTCAAACTAGAATGCACTAATTCTTCTAATCATCATGCTCTTTGTGTGTGACCCTATAGGCTCTCATAACGTTGGCAGTGGATCTAAACTCTTTTAGATACACAAGCAATGAGCGACATCTAGCAATACATCATTGCTACCCAAGTTACGAAATAAGTCAAGATCCGACTAACCTTTCCGTGACTACTATAATGTATGACCATGTCCTTCTATCCTTGATATCAGATTGACCAATGAGGCATAGACCGTGTCATCCTCGATCAATCTGTGTTTCTTGATCCCTGAGTAAACTAACTCAAACAAATGAGCTCAATATCTCATATTGACTCATTCGAGCATGACCATGCGTTTTAGTAGTTCTACTCAATCAAGGGGCCCACAGATATCACTCCCGTCATATGGGAGGGATAGATCCCATCTACATCACTCACATCCCTCCGCATAATTTGTTATATACCCAGTAATCGCCTTTATGATCCACCCTGTTACGGGTGACGTTTGACGATACCAAAGTACATAACTCCTTATGTAGGGAATCGCAGTGACTTCAGGTTTGAGGACTATTTATACCAATAGTCACATGAGAAAGTTTATGACACTCATATGACGATCCATGAAACTTTCTCATGGCGGGTCAGTTCAGTATATATTCTCTAATATATACCCATGTGTCAACTTGATATCATATATCCATGACTTGTGAGATCAAGTCATCAATTGACCTACATGCTAGTCTTTATGTATTAATATTGCCCTTGCATATTAATACTTGACTAGAACATTTAGGAAAGTGTTCTCTCTGACCTCTCATAATCAATTACGCCAATTGATGTCTTTGTAGATAAGAACCTACTTTTCTAGGGCATTATTATATTTAATTTAGTAGCACAAGCAAGATGTAAATATAATAACCAATCCTTTGCCTTTATAGAATATGATACAAAATGTTCCCTATTCAACCATCACATGATTGGTTCTAGGGCTATAACTAACAATCTCCCACTAGCACTAGTACCAATCACTATAATATCTGATACCTAGTGACCTAGTGTGACCATCATGCTTCCTCTGTGCCAAAGCCTTGGTCAATGGATCTGCGATGTTAGCTTCTGTCGGTACTCTGCATATCCTCACATCTCCTCTATCGATGATCTCTCGAATGAGATGGAAGCGCCGCAGTATGTGTTTGGTCCGCTGATGTGATCGAGGTTCCTTAGCCTGTGCAATAGCCTCATTGTTGTCACAATAGAGGTCTATTGGATCTGCAATGCTAGGAACTACCCCAAGTTCACTGATGAACTTGCGGAGCCAAACAACCTCCTTTGCTGCATCAGACGCAGCAATATACTCAGCTTCTGTTGTAGAATCAGCAACTGTATCCTGCTTCGAACTCTTCCAGCTCACAGCTCCACCATTCAGGCAAAACACATACCCCGATTGCGATCTATAGTCATCCTTGTCTGTTTGGAAGCTTGCATCACTGTAACCCTTTACAGTTAGCTCCTCATTGCCTCCAAATATCAGGAAATATTCTTTCGTTCTTCGTAAGTATTTAAGAATATTTTTGACTGCTATCCAGTGACTTTCACCTGGATCTGACTGGTATCTACTCGTCATGCTCAAAGCATACGAGACGTCAGGATGAGTACAAAGCATGGCGTACATGATAGACCCTATAGCAGATGCATAAGGGATCTTATCCATGCGATCTCTCTCCTCCTTAGAAGAGGGACATTGAGTTTTCGAAAGACTCACACCATGTGATAAAGGCAGAAATCCTTTCTTGGAATTTTGCATAGCAAAACAATCTAGCACTTTATCAATGTATGTACTCTGACTTAGGCTAAGTAATCTTTTAGATCTATCTCTATAGATCTTGATGCCTAGAATATAGGCAGCTTCACCTAAGTCTTTCATCAAGAAACAATTCCCTAACCATATCTTCACAGACTGGAGTGAGGGAATATCATTTCCGATGAGAAGTATGTCATCTACATACAAGATAAGAAATACAACTGTGCTCCCACTATTTCTCTTGTAGACACAAGGTTCATCTTCATTCTTGATGAAACCAAACTCCTTGATTGCATCATCGAATCGAAGATTCCAGCTTCGAGAGGCTTGCTTTAGTCCATAAATGGACCTTTGCAGTTTGCATACCTTTCCAGGATGCTTTGGATCTTCAAAACCCTCAGGCTGTGTCATGTACACATCCTCGAGTAGCTTTCCATTCAGAAAAGCGGTTTTGACATCCATCTGCCAGATCTCATAATCGTGGTAGGCTGCAATAACAAGTATGATCCGAATGGATTTAAGCATCGCAACTAGTGAAAAGGTTTCATCATAGTCAATACCATGAATTTGTTTGAATCCTTTAGCCACCAATCTACCTTTATAGGTATGCTTATTACCATCCATGTCAGTCTTTACTTTAAAGACCCACTTACACCCAATGGGTTTTACCCCTTCAGGTGGATCAACCAAAGTCCATACTTGGTTAGTGTACATGGATTCCATTTCGGATCTCATGGCCTCTAGCCATTTCTCAGAATCTGGGCTCATCATAGCTTCTTGATAGGATGTAGGCTCGTCAAGATCGACAAGCAATACATCACTGTTGTCAGTCAAGAGAAAAGAATATCTCTCGGGTTGACGACGGATCCTATCAGATCTATGAAGAGGTTGGTCTACTTGAACAGGTGTTTGCTCCACAACTCTTTGGGCAACAATTTCCTCATCCACAACACTTTGTGGTGCCTGTTCATTTTCCATCGAAGCCTTAGTGTTATCTTCATCTTGAATTTCTTCAAGATGAATTTTACTCCCACTAGTTTTTCTAGAAATAAATTCTCTTTCTAGAAAGACAGCATTTCTGGCAACAAACACCTTGCCAAGTGTGGGATTGTAAAAGTAATATCCCTTAGTTTTCTTGGGATATCCTACAAAATAACACTTATCTAATTTGAGTCCTAGTTTATCTGAGACTTGACGTCTAACATAAGCTTCACAACCCCAAATCTTTATAAAAGACATTTTGGGACTCTTCGATCCATATACGTATATGGTGTCTTTTCTCACGGCTTTTGATGGGGCAGCGATTAAGTGTGAAAGCGGCTGTCTCTAGAGCTAAACCCCAAAAGGAAGTAGGTAGATCAGTCTGGCTCATCATTGATCGTACCATATCTAATAGAGTACGATTTCTCCTCTCAGATACACCATTCCATTGTGCTGTTCCAGGTGGAGTGAGTTAGGATATTATCCCACACTCAGCCAGGTGATCACGAAACTCTTGACTAAGGTATTCACCACCTCGATCTGATCGAAGTAGCTTAATATGCTTACCAAGTTGGTTTTGTACTTCATTCTTGAATTCTTTGAACTTTTCAAAGGATTCTGACTTATGTCTCATCAAATATAAGTAGCCAAATCTACTCATATCATCAGTGAAAGTAATAAAGTACTTATAGCTTCCTCTGGCTTCGACATTGAAAGGGCCACATACATCAGTATGTATGAGTCCTAACAAGTCCGTCGCTCTCTTGCCATGTCCACTAAATGGAGTTTTAGTCATCTTTCCTAAAAGACAAGATTCGCATACCTCATATGATTCAAAATCAAATGAGTCCAATAATCCATCTTTATGGAGTTGGGATATGCGTTTTTCATTTATGTGACCTAGGCGATACAAGGTTGAGATATGTTTGGTTCAAATTATTCGATTTGAACCATTTGGTATTTACGTTATAAATTGGGTTTTCTAAATCTAGAACATAGAGACCATTCATAAGTGGTGCATTACAATAGAACATTTCATTCAAATAAATGGAACAACATTTGTCCTTTATTATAAAAGAAAAGTTTCTCTTGTCTAAACAAGATACAGAAATTATGTTCTTCGTTAATGCAGGTACATAAAAGCACTCCTCTAGTTCTAAGATAAGCCCAGTGGGCAAAGACAAAGAATATGTTCCTACAAATACAACAAAGAACTTTTGTGCCATTGCCTACTCGTAGGTCCACTTCGCCCTTTGCCATTAGTCTACTATTTCTCAGTCCCTGCACATTAGTACAAATGTGAGATGCACATCCGGTATCTAATACCCATGTAGAAGAAATAAATAGATTAACTTCTATAACGTGTATACCTGAGGCAGAAGTCCCACTTCTTTTCTTCTTTACTTCCTCAAGGTAGACTTTGCAGTTCCGCTTCCAGTGTCCAGTCTCACCGCAATGGAAACAATCCCTTTCCTTAGGTACTTTACCTTTACCCTTTGAAGTGGATGAATTGTCCTTGCCTTTGGCTTGGGTCTTACCCTTGCCTTTGCGCTTACCTTTGCCCTTCTTGACCATTAGTACGTTACTAACTTTCTTCTTGAGATTCGGTTCAGCAGTTCTTAACATGCTAAGAATCTCAGGCAAAGGCTTATCAATTTCATTCATGTAATAATTCATGACGAATTGATTATATGCTTCCTAAGAATGCGCAGGATAACATCGGTTGTCAATTCTTGGCTCAGTGGAAAACCTAGTCTTTCAAGGTTCTCAACGTACCCTATCATTTTAAGTATGTGAGTTCCTACAGGTGTTCTTTCTTGCATCTTGCATGCAAAAAGAGCCTTAGACACTTCAAAATGCTCGTGCCTAGCTTGTCCTTGATATAGTTGTTTCAAATGCTCAACCATACCATAAGCATCCATGTTCTCATGTTGCTTCTGAAGCTCAGAGTTCATGGTGGCAAGCATAAGACATGACACATCTAATGCGTCATCTTGATGTTTCTTATAAGCATCCTTTTCAGCACGAGTGGCCGTAGGGGCGGGTGTTTCAGGGATAGACTGCTCTAGGACATACAATTTACGTTCTTGCTTGAGGATAATCCTCAAGTTTCTATACCAGTCTAGAAAGTTAGCTCCATTGAGCTTGTCTTTCTCAAGGACAGATCGCAAGTTGAGGGGGTGTGTCGTGTTAGATGACATGATGATCTACAACATTAAAATGCAAAATTAAGTATCATACCTAAGTCATTTAATTAGGCCTTTAATTAAATGAGGCTCCCACTAAATTCTCATAGCTTTGATATGAGCTAATCATTGATGTAGGCAAACACATTTTGCTTACATCATTAGCTTCTAATAAGATATAAATTTATATGTGAAAAAGATCAACAACATAATTCGTACTGATTTAGATTTGGCTATTCGCCCAAGACGTAGTCTGAGTAGGTAGGCAATCTTTAGACAATTACATCTGATGTAACTCTTTAATAGCTTTGGTTAAGTTTAGATTAGTTTAGTGCTTATTCCTAAACTCCAAAGCCGCCATGGCGAGGCACAGGCCTTCTTTGATATCGGAGCAACGACCACTTTCTAAGACAAAGCTGATGTTCGAAAATCACACAAAACTAATTTTTAAAACTTATGTTCAAAGCTAATATATGCCTCTACTTTCTTAATTAATTAAGAAAAACTTAATTAAGTCTTAACCAAGTTTGATAGCGGGACATCACGATTGTCCACTCGCACTCTTCCAAGATAAAATGCATTGCTTTGCTTTGGCAAACCCAACAACAAATGATCGAGGAAGTAGTGAGTACCAAACTTTGGTAGGCATATCGTTTTTGACTTATTAAGAAATAAACTTAAACATGCATCACATACATATTAGCATACATCACATATAAGCTAAATTAACATGCATCACATACATATTAAACTAAGTGTGTCATGGTTATGGCCCTTATTCTACAATCTTCTCAAGCCAATGAAAAGATTGATTGGTCAACCTAGGGATAGCATCTTCTCCCAAGTGCTTCCTTTTGGTTGTCTTGTGTTGTTGACTTCCTCCTTGTAACGTCATCTTCCAATGGACCCTCCATCTTTATTTTGTATATTACAAAAGGAGAAATACTCGAGTTACATTCGAGTCTAAAACTAATTTTACAACAAGAATTTTAGGAGAAAGGCACGACACGCAGGCCGTATTAAGAATTACAACACACATTCACAAACTTTTTGGGACTAGGCCATAACCATGCACCATGTCAATTTTAACTTTTAAAAGACATCGGATATTTTATTATGTTTGAAAAATTGCTAATGCAATTATCAACTCATAATAAAATTTATCCTACTTCTATATCATATATAAAATAGAGAAAACCTATTTTTATACGATCTTTCGCAAGTGGCTCTGATACCACTGTAGGGTTTTTCTATGCAATATAGCATATGCATAGAAAAAAATAAGATCCCTTCCAAGTGATCCTCATAAAGAAAACTCAGATAAAATAAATTTCTAAAAGAAAAACCTATCTTATAGGAGAATATTACCTTTGTTATGCGCCCTTTTAATCCCGCTTCTCCTTGGGTTTGTTGGATCTTTAGCACGCTTCAAATGTCCAGCTCTATATGTATCCACACGAGCAAGCTCTTGTCTCACAAAAGAAACTAGAAGAGCTCTCCTTTACTTCTTGCTAGAGAAGTCCCTAAAGGAGAGGAAGGTAGGGAAAAAGAGAAAGGAAGAAGAAGACCACTCTTCTTGCTAGCCTACACTCACAAAAGCCACACAACCAAAGCCTCTCACCACCAAGCTCTCTCCAAGCCTCAAGCTTCCACCACTTTGGCCGGCCACCCCATGGAGTGTTTTATAGGATTGAAAAAACCTTTCACCTCCTATCACATTCAATGCAATCAATTTCACCTCCTATCATTACACTCCTTGTTTGGCCGACCACATGTGGAGAAATTCCAAAGGTCAAAACCCTTTGTCTCCTTCCACCTCATCAAGCTTAGGTGGCATGCTTATGTGGCATTCATGCATGTTGAATTAATCTTATTAATTCAATAAGCTTATGTTATCATATTGAATTAATCTCATTAAATCAATAAGGTAACATATTGAATTAATCTTATTAAATCAATTAAGCTTAGGCTATCATGATAACATATTTATTTAATCTTATTAAATTAATAAGCTTAGCATATTGAATTAATCTCATTAAATCAACAAGCTGTATTCTATTAAGCTTAAAGTCCAAAACCATTTTGTACTTAAGCTTATTCCCAAATTATTCTAGTCAAACTAGAATGCACTAATTCTTCTAATCATCATGCTCTTTGGTGTGACCCTATAGGCTCTCATAACGCTGGCAAAGGTGGATCTAAACTCTTTAGATACACAAGCAATGAGCGGCATCTAGCAATACATCATTGCTACCTAAGTTACGAAATAAGTCAATATCCGACTAACCTTTCCGTGACTACTATAATGTATGACCGTGTCCTTCTATCCTTGATATCAGATTGACCAATGAGGCATAGACCGTGTCATCCTCGATCAATCTATGTGTTTTTTGATCCCTGAGTAAACTAACTCAAACAAATGAGCTCAATATCTCATATTGACTCATTCGAGCATGGCCATGCGTTTTAGTAGTTCTACTCAATCAAGGGGCCCACAGATATCACTCCCTCCATATGGGAGGGATAGATCCCATCTACATCACTCACATACCTCCGCATAATTTGTTATATACAAAGTAATCGCCTTTATGGTCCACCCTGTTACGGGTGACGTTTGACGATACCAAAGTACATAACTCCTTATGTAGGGAACCGTAGTGACTTTGTGCTCGAGGACTATTCATACCAATAGTCACATGAGAAAGTTTATGACACTCATATGACGATCCATGAAACTTTCTCATGGCGGGTCAGTTCAGTATATATTCTCTAATATATACCCATGTGTCAACTTGATATCATATATCCATGACTTGTGAGATCAAGTCATCAATTGACCTACATGCTAGTCTTTATGTATTAATATTGCCCTTGCATATTAATACTTGACTAGGAACATTTAGGAAAGTGTTCTCTACAGCCTCTCATAATCAATTCTGCCAATTGATGTGCTGTAGATAAGAACCTACTTTTCTAGGGCATTATTATATTTAATTTAGCTGGCACAAGCAAGACGTAAATATAATAACCAATCCTTTGCCTTTATAGAATATGATACAAAATGTTCCCTATTCAACCATCACATGATTGGTTCTAGGGCTATAACTAACACGATGTTGGTACGATCTGAGTTGGGGAGCCTAAGGGCCGTCAAATTTTTCCTTACAAAGCATAAAAAGTCTTTTTCTCTCACAATCATTTTCATGGCCATGCACACTCCTAGGTCGATCCTAGGGCTCCCCTCTATATTCTCTAATGCAATGTAATCGTACCCCATCCTATGACAAATGTGGGTAAGTAGGCCTCCCACATTAATCTCTCCTCGTGCTGCTTTGCCCATCTTCACTAAGTGTCTGATGAAGTGGGACTCTACATCGATGCTACTCCTTTCTTGTAGCATGTCCCAGAGGCAAAGCAACTCGCTAGCCCTAACTACACCATCACTCTCTCCACGATCAAATATAGTACTGGCCATGATGCGGTAGAGGTATCGAAAAATGGGGTTTTGGAGGCGCGACGCTTTGGCCCTAGATGGGTCATAAGCGTGCTCCCCCATCAACTCAGTCCAAACTATCCGAGAGTTAAACCCAATAGGGAGTCTTCTCTCTCCCCCACTCGGCAAGCTAAAGCATGAGTTCCATTGGTGAAGGGTCCACTCATTCTCAATGTTAAAAAGCCTAAAAGTTATCCTACCCTCCTTGCTCTCTCTACCCGTTAAAATTTCCGCCTCTAAGGAACTTAAAAACTCTAGAACTATCCTAGGGTAGGTTGGGTGCCTTATTCCCATCATCTCTTCCCACCTCATTTTTGCAAATAGGGCTTGAATATCACCCAACAACCCTAAAGACTCTAGCAAATCTTCATCTAAGTACCTAGTAGTAGTGAGCTTACGAGTAGAGAGCACATTATATCTATCTCTATGTTCATTATTGCGAAAAAGAAGAGTGGGTAGGGCGTTACTCTCCTCCGGAGCTTGAGGGGCGTCGACTCTCCTTGTTCGTCGCTCCGAGGCATCGGATCGAGGTGCTACATGCTTGGTCCTCCTCATCCTTGCTTCTTTTGGCTTCCTTAGAGGTTAAAAGTGCTTCTAGATAGTGGGGAAGACGAAACCACACGGCTAGGGCAAGAGCTTTCGAAGCACACGGCGGTAAATGGGGTGAAAACACACGGCTCACCCCTTTTAACCTCACGTGTCATGGCCGTGTGAAAACACACGGCCAGGCCATGTGAAAACACACGCTCAAGTCGGTCGGGCACGACCGTGGGAAAACACACGGCACGGTCGTGTATCCCCATTTTTCGCCCATTTATGCACCACAGTCCGAATTTTCTCATACACTTCGCCGTGTAGGCTAATATGGATTTCATTTTTGCCTAGCAAAGTTCTTTTATAGTCCTAACTCTAAATGAGATGGATATCAAAACTAAAATCTAACAAATGCATGCAATACAATCAAGGGGAAATCTAAAACTAAACTTGGGTTGCCTCCCAAGAAGGGCTTTGTTTAAGGTCATTTAGCTCGACCGCACTCCACTATCAACTTGGCTCTGGAGGTTCAGTGAACCTCCATTCATCCATCTCGGGATCTTCATCCGGTGGCCCTGGCTTCATTCTGCTAAATGTGAAGCCGTCGAGGTAGGGAGCCCTGTGCTCCGAAAGGCTGAAGAGGATGATCTCCCCATCTACCTCCAGGGAGATTTGGTGTGCCTTCACATCTATGCATGCCCCTGCAGTTGCCAAAAAAGGCCTTCCCAGAATGATAGAATTCTGGGTATCCGGTCCTATGTTCAGTATGATGAAGTCTGTGGGCACATGTGCTAGCAAGCCGATGGGCTCCTTGACTGAATCATCCCCCATACGAATACCAAAATTCGCTGGTTGGAGCCCATTCAGTCCCATCTTCATATAGTATGTGTAGGGAATCACACTGACTGATGACCCCAAGTCACATAGCACTTCATCGAAGCTCTCCCCATAAATTGAGCAGGGGATAACAAATTCACCGGGGTCCTCAAGCTGTAGTGGAATCTTATCTTCAATTTCAGCTTGATCAGGTAGGGTGGTAATCATGGCTGCACACCCCTTGGCGAATTTGTTACTCTGCCCCACTACTTCCTCCTTAGCTTAACTCCGCTCGGGTGACAATGAAGAGCTCTTCACAGGTTGCGACACAGATTAGACTATCTGGGCCACTTGTGTTTCCAACATCCTTGTGTGACTTGCAAGGCCGTCAACGGTGGCCTTCAAGTCTCTGAGTGATTCTTCAGATTTCTGATGTTGGTGACGAAATTTCTCATTGGCCTTAGTCTGGGTAGCAATGAAGTCCTCCATCATCAGTTTCAGTTTGGACTTCTATGGTCGCTGCCCATTGCCATGCTGCTGCCCATACCCCCCTGATGGTTGGTAGGTTCCCTAGTTATTCTTATAGGAGAAATTCTGGTGATTCCTCCATCCGAGATTGTAGGTATTGGAGTATGGGTTGTTGGGCCTTTTGTTGTAGTCCCCAATCGCATTGCAGTGCTCGATTTTCTCATCTAGGGTTCCCTGCCCTCCATGGTGGTCCTCTCGATATGTTGTCGCTCCCTCTCCGAAGTCAATGGCAGCGCATGAAGATGAAGGATTTATAGATTCGAATAATCTGCTGAATGCGTCCATCCTTGCTGCTAGGTGGTCAATGGAGTTGACAGTGTATCATCCCGCTGCAGGTGTTGGTTGACCATGTTCGGAAGCCCATTGATGGTGGTTCTGAGCCACTTCTTCAATCAGCTCTTCCACTTCCTCTATAGTCTTATTCATCAATGCTCCTCCTATGGTAGAATCTAGGGACATCTTCGTGGCGTAAGCGATCCCATTGTAGAAAATGTAGATCTCCAGCCACCTTTCCAGTCCGTGGTGGCGGCATTGGTAGAGTAGCCCCTTGTAGTGATCCCAAGCCTCGAATAAGGACTCCCCCTCCTTTTGGCGGAAGCTCGTGATAAGATGGCACATGTGAGTAGTCTTGTTTGGTGGGAAGTATTTGTTCTAGAACTGCTGCTCACATTGCTCCCATGTAGTGATGCTTCCCGAAGGTAGGGAGTGAAGCCATGCCTTAGCCTTATCCCGCAATGAGAACGGGAATAAGCTCAAGCGGATCACGTCAGCAGGGACTCCGTTCATCTTCATTGTTGAGAAGATTTCTAAAAATACCTCTAGGTGTTGGTTCGGGTCTTCAGTCGCAGCTCCCCCAAATTGACTCTGCTGGACCATATGTATAAGTGCTGGTTTAAGTTCAAAGTTATTCGCCGAAATAGATGGTCCAGCTATACTCGGCCTAAATCCTCTAGCGCTAGGAGCTGCGTAATCCCACAGAGGTCGGCTACTTATGTTCACTTCGGATGGGGCTTGATCCTCCATCCTTCGCTGCTCTGCTTTCCGACGATGAAAGGTTCGTTCGATTTCTACATCGATCGGAATCAGGCCTCCCGATCCTAAGCATCTAAGCATACGAAGAATCGAGCCGCAAAGATTAGGAGTGCTACCCTATTCTAAGAGCAGAAAACAAAACAATCTACCTAAGCAAAATCTAAGATGCAATAAGGAAATAGGAAACTACTGCTAAAAGTAAAAACTAAATCTAAATATGAAAAATATAGAACTAAAGCAAATGAAGCAAACTAAAAAGAAAATAAAGCAAGTAAATAAATCTAATCCTAAATCCGATCCAATTTACCACTGTTCGATTTGATATCGAATCGATCAGTCCCCGACAATGATGCTAAAAACTTGATGCGCACGAACGTGACCTCAAATCTCGCGACAGAGATCGTCGAAGACTCAAAGTGCGCGCTCGTGCTCAACGCCCGCAAGTGCACGGATGTCATCAATTAATAAAGATTATCGATCCCATAGGGACTGGGATTCGAATATCAATATATTCAGTGGTTGTAATTGTTCGGACCTAACTCTAAGAGATTTCGATTGGTGAGGGCTGTCGGTGGACTTTACTCTATACGGTGTCACACGGAGGAGGAAGGGAGTGTGCCGAGGTCTTCAAAGGTGATTCTAGGATTTCGGTTTCGCTTGTGTATCACAAAATAATGTTGTCAATTGGTGTTGTCTAGAGGTTTATCTATGGTTTTTTGGAAGGGACATCATACACTCTTCCGATGAGCCGCCGTATCTACCGGGAGCTATCTCCGCCTAAAAGGACGGGATAGACGGTACGAGGATGCCAAATCAATCCCTATGATGAACCGTTTCCGATTCCACCGCACCCTTCTACCCACAGTTACAGGAGATTAGGTTTACCCCTAGGTTCCTTATATAAAATCCCCTAAATCTTAAATACGAGGGATATCACACCTCGTATCGCCTAAGTACAACAGATAGAAAACCAAACACGGATAGATATAGTAAAAATAACTACCAATTGTCAAATCAAACTCAAAGGCAGAATTTAACATGAACTGACATTGTAATGTGCACACAAGCTACTCCCTAATCCTAGAATTGAAAGTACTACTCCTTGTATATGAAAGAAGAATCACAAAGCATGTTTATGTTCGAATACATAAAAAATAAAATGCAGGAACAAAGGATTACAATGCTTTCGTGGTCTTCTCTCCGGCATTGAAGTGCAAGGCGTGGACCTTCGGTGGCGTTCCTCCTCTTCATTGTGAGTTCCTGAAGCTTTTTAGAGCTTCAGCGTGCCGTCCTAGCCGTCGTGCCTCCCCCCTAGGGTTTGGGCGGAGCCATCCTTATATAGACATCACCTCGGACCGTTGCAAAATCCAGAAAAACCCTAGTCGCGCAAATCTGGAAGGCCACCACACGGCCGTGTGGAAACACACTGCCAGGCTATGTACGACCCTGGGGTGGCTGATCTCGCCCATTGGACACGACCGTGTGTAGCCACACGTCCTGGTCATGTCCCATTCTGTGTCTAGCTGCAAAATGTCCTTTTGCTCTGAAAGTGCGCCTTTTTCCCCCGAAATGCTATCCTACATACAAAAGTACAAAGAGCAGACCTCCGAACCAGAAAAAAGGAAATGCATGCAAAATAGAGTGACATATGCATGAAACTAACATAAAATGTAATGAGATGTGAGCGAAAACTACTCCTAAAACCCTATATGTTTCGCTCACATTAGTGTGACGTAGTCGACCTAGTGGGGAGTGACACTATAGACCATGTTCTGAATCAAGAGGGTATAAGATGAGTGAAGGGAATGGGGCATGATTCATTATAGCTGCTGAAGGTTTTCAGAAATGGTTCTGGATCAACCGTTGATTTTCTGGTTAATTGAGGATCATGATGTACTATTAGGTGCCACTCATGATCGTTCTATAATTAATGGTTAATTATAGATGACCAACATAAATCAGAAACCTATTTGGTCACACGCACAATGAGCATAATCCGAAGGATTTAAAACGAGCTTGAGAATGAGATTCTCAGACTGAGAGAAACTAGGTTTGGTTGGACCAAACAAGGAGCGAGCATGAAATTGTTTCAGTCACAATGAAAGCATGGATGGGCTGAGTCGTATGAAGACATGAAGGATGAACCAAATTAATTTGGTTCTAATCCAATGGTGGAGAATAAACCAAAGGGGTTTGATTTGTTTTAAACGAATGAACCAAAGTTGGTTCAGTTCATTTTAACTTAAAATAGACTAACTTGGTTTGGTTTATTTTAACTTAAGTTATTAGAGCGGGTTAACGGGTTTTGGTTATGAACCAATAACCGTTAGGAGAATATGTTCTCTATAAAAACATGGCTTAAGGGTTTTTCGTGGATAACTTATGTGTTGGAAAACCTAGCCGCCCAACCCCTCCCCCTCTCTTCTCCTTGTCGCCGCCCAAGCAGCCCACGCCGCCAGCTTTTGTGCCACCGTCCAAGCTTCTGCCGGCGATCCTCCGGGGACCCTCCGGCGACTTCCCTTGGCTCCGGTGACCAAGGTGCAGCCAGCCATCCTTCTTTGGGCTGGCGCAACACCTCCACCAAGCTGTTTAGTTTTTTGGACAGCTTCTTTCTTTCATGTCGGAGCGTCGTTTGGATGACGTTTTGAGCTTTCGACAGTGGCTACTTTATTGGGGATTCGATCTCCGGTAATCCTCATAGGTGGAGGATGAAGGACATCAATCGGTTAATGAATACCTCTTCGGAGAAGCGAGTTTTGGGGACTCAATTTCTAATCCGAATTTTGATTCGGATTGTGATCTTCTCTCGATCACATCGTCTTCGACACGAGGCTAGTGACTCCTATAAAGACGAGGCTCGTGGCTTTGTGAAGTCATCTCGATGATACTCGGCGTGGATACCGATAGAGGCGATTCTAGCGAGAGTCGCTCGAGTTGATGCCATTTCCGTTGCACGTGATACGTTAGGTATAACTAGAGTAATTTTCTTTTATTGCAAAATTTGAATTTATGATTATGTATACACATGTTGTACTATGCATGCGTGTGATGTGTGTGTTGTAATAAATTATATTTATTGCTTTTTAATTCTTCCGCTGTGCACATGTTTACGAAATATGTTCGAACACACACTCGCCGCGGTGCCAGGAAACCCAACAGTGGTATCAGAGCCCAGGTTATGTTTCAACATAATCGTAAAATTATTTTGCGATAGTCATAATTGTATTTATGGAAATTTTCTACTTTTAGAAAGTTTAGAAGTATTTATGGAAATTTTCTAATTTTGGAAAGTATAGAAGTATTTATGGAAATCTTCTACTTTTGGAAAGTTTAGAAATATTTATGGAAATTAACACTTTCCATAAATAAAATATGTGATTAGATTTGGAAATTTGTTTTCTAATTTAATCATGATTTGATTTTGAATCAAATCTAAAACATATTTTATTTCCATAAATAGTTTTGACAATTTAGGAAATTTATTTCCTAAATTAAATTTGACTTTCCTTAATTGAAATCTTCCATAAATAAAATATGTGATTAGATTTGGAAATTTGTTTCCTAATTTAATCATGATTTGATTTTGGGAATCAAATCTCAAACATATTTTATTTCCATAAATAGTTATGACATATAAGGAAATTTTTGTACATGTCATAATTGTATGCCATGTAATTGCATTAGATGCATATCATTATGCCATGCGTGTCGTGACATGTAGATGTATGTCATGTATGTCATGCCATGTAGATAATAGTTATTTGCATGCAAAGAGGATGAGACATAAAAACCCTTACACAATATTAAAGCCTACACCTTCCATTAATATGGTTAGAACCAAAGTTCTGTTTCTTGTTTGGGTTGTTGGACTCTCTCCAAGCCCAGCTCGAACCTGAACATGTTCAAATCATGGAATAGTTTAATACTAATATGTTAAGAGTCAGAGGTCAATCGTTAGCTTCGGTTGTTGGACTCTCTCCAAGCTGGGCTAATTGGTTGAATGCGCTCTAACCATATTAAAACTATGTCTTGATTAATGGGTTGACTTTAACCTGGAGCATCGGCTTGTTGGACTCTCTCCAAGGTCGATGTGAAAAGAGGTGAAGTTGGGTGCTATGCATATGATGCATACTTGTTAATGAGTTAACAATCCAATGTATGTGTGAATATTCAATTAGTTGATAGCACATTGTGATAGTTGCATATATGTGATATGCAATCGGTATACATGATACCTACCATTGTAGCTATGAATGCCTTGTTGGACTCTCTCCAAGGTTGTTCATATCTATGTTGGATATCAACCCATTCGGAGATGGACCTACAATCTCCCGAAGTGATTTTGGGGTTTTTGAAATTCGAAAAATGAATGAGATTTATAAATGTATGATGATGCATTTTAAATCATCTTTCTCATCTATGCTCGATTTATATTTCTAGGTTAATCGCTTGATCATGATGTCTTTGAATTTGTGCTCTATTTTGAATTTGAATAAATTGACTGGGTCGAACTTCTTGGACTAGCTTAAAAACTTGAGAATTGTTCTCAAGGAGGAAAAGCTTGTGTATGTCCTCGAAGTGCCTCTTCCCGCCCGTCCTAGTGATGATGCAACACCGAACCAATTGTTGGCCCATCAGAAACATGTGAGTCTTTCTGAGCAAGTGAGTTGCATCATGCTAGCCGCGATGGTACTCGAGCTGCGGAAGTAGCATGAGCATATGGATGCTCATACCATAGTCCTTCATCTTTATGAGTTGTTTGATGAGCAAGTGAGATTCGAAAGGTTTGAAGTCTCCAAGCTCCTCTTCACCTTTGAGATGCAAGAAGGTTCATCTGTGGTACTTCTCAATGTTGAAGACTGTGGAGCCTTCTAAGAAGCATGAGCAGGGGATGGTGTTGTTAGTTGTTTCCTCGAAGAAAGGTTCTAAGAGGAAGTCAAAGGAACAATAGAAGGGGAAGAAGAAAAAGGCTAAAAAGGCAAAACCAACTCAAAAGGGCACTTGCCATCATTATGGCAAGGAGGGCCATTGGCGAAGAAACTGCAAGATTTATCTTGAGTCCGTGAAGAAGAATAAGACATCAGATTCCCCATCTTCTTAAGATATCTTCGTTATTGATTGTCATTCTATTTCCTCATACACTTGGATATTGGATACTGAGTGTGGCTAACATATATGTAATGACATACATGGGCTAAGAAATAGAAGAAGACTCATCAAGGGAGAGTCAAATTTATGTGTTGGGAATGGAGCAAAGGTCGCTGCACTCGCTATCGGAACGTATTTGTTAAAACTCCCTACAGGACTTGTCTTATAACTGGACAATTTCTTTTATGTTCCTTAGTTGATAAAGAATATCATTTCTATTGCTTGTTTAAATAGAAATGGGTACCATTTAACTTTTAGTAACAATTGTTGTTACATAACTTTGAATGACGTTCTTTATGGGACTGAAACTTTAAGCAATGGTATTTATACGTTGGACATATCCAGTGATATTTTCAATATCGAAGCGAGCAACAAGTGTGCTCGAAAGGATAATCAATTAGACTTCTACATGCAGAATTGTCATCTTGGCCATGCAAGCAAGAAACACATATCCGAATTACACCGATGTGGAATTCTGGAATCGTTTGAATTGGATTCATATGATACATGCGAATTATGCTTAAAAGGAAAGATGACTAAGTTACCTTTTACAGGAAAAGGGGAATGGGTGGGAGAGTTTCTAGGTCTAATACATACTGGTGTATGTGGACCTATGTCAACTCAAGCTCTAGGAGGCTATAACTACTTAATTACCTTCACCGATGATCACTCACGGTTTGGGTATGTGTTCTTGATGAAACACGAGTCTGAAGCCTTTGAAAGGTTCAAAGAATTTAGAAATGAAGTAGAGAAACAACATGACAAGAGTATTAAAATACTTCAATCGGATCGAGGTGGTGAATACTTAAGTCAAGAGTTTCTAGATTATCTAAGAGACAATGGTATATTGTCTCAATGGACTCCGCCATATACACCGCAGCATAATGGTGTATCTGAGAGGCGTAACCGGACCTTGTTGGACATGGTCAGGTCAATGATGAATCATGTGAATCTTCCCAAGTCCTTTTGGGCCTATGCACTTTAGACAGCTGTTTACTTTCTAAACAGAATGCCAACCAAGGTAGTCTCCACTACTCCATATGAGATATCAAATAGTAAGAAACCTCATGTATCTTACTTGAAGATATGGGGTTGTCCTGCTTATGTGATGCGGACTGTATCAGAAAAATTGGATGCTAAGTCTGATAAATATCTATTTATTGGATACCCTAAGGAAACAAGGGGTTACCATTTCTATCATCCTATAGAACAAAAGGTGTTTGTTTCAAGGCATGTTGTGTTTCTAGAGAAAGAGTTTCTCTTGCAAGAAAATAGTGGGAGTGTCGTTGAGCTTGAGGAGGCTCGAGAGACTCAAATAGACATTGATGAGATACCTGGTGAAGCACCACAACCGATAACTCATAGTGATGAGCCATCGGTTGGACCTATTGAGACACCACATCTTCGTAGATCTGGTAGAACACACAACATTCCTGAGAGATATGGATTTCTCATAAGTGAATCGAATGACGTGTTACTCATTGATGATGAGAAGCCTACCAGTTATGAAGAAGTTCTAAAAAGTTCAGAAAGGGATAAGTGGCTTAACGACATGAAGTCGGAAATGGATTCCATGTATGAAAATCAAGTTTGGAACTTGGTTGACCCACCTGAAGGCATAAAGCCTATAGGGTGCAAGTGGGTTTTCAAGAAGAAAATCAACATGGATGGTAATGTGATTACCTATAAGGCCAAACTAGTGGTGAAAGGATATCGTCAAAAGCAAGGTGTTGATTATGATGAGACTTATTCACCTGTTGCTATGCTTAAATTCATTCGGATGCTCCTGGCCATAGCGACTCATTATGATTATGAGATATGGTAGATGGATGTGAAAACAACTTTCCTTAATGGAAACCTATTCAATGACGTGTATATGATATAGTCTGAGGGTTTCACATCGGTTGATAAAACCAAGGTATGCAAACTTTGACGGTCTATATATGGACTGAAGCAAACATCCAGGAGATGGAATATCCATTTTGATGAGACAATCAAAAAGTTTGATTTCTCACAAAATTCGGACGAACCTTGTGTATACAAGAAGGTTAGTGGGAGTGCAGTCGTGTTCCTATTATTATATGTCGATGACATATTACTAATAGGAAACGATGTTTCTATCTCACAGTCAGTTAAAATTTGATTGTCCAAGACATTCTCCATGAAAGACCTGGGAGAAGCAACTTACATCCTCGGAATTAAGATCTATAGGGATAGATCAAAACGGTTGCTTGGTCTTTCACAGTCTACATATATAGATCGAGTACTAAAGAGGTTTAGCATGTCGGAATCCAAGAAAGGTTACCTTCCCATCAGGCATGGGATACACCTTTCAAAGTCTATGTGTTCGTGCACAAAAGACGAGAGGATTTGCATGAGTAAGATTCCCTATGCATCCGCAATAGGATCTATCATGTATGCTATGTCATGTACGAGGCCCGATGTATCGTATGCTCTGAGTGTCACGAGCAGATACCAGTCCGATGTATGTATGTTAAGACGATCTTTAAGTACTTAAGAAGAACTAAGGATGTGTTCCTAATATATGGAGAAGGGGACATGGTGATACGCGGGTATACGAATGCTAGCTTCCAGACAGACAAGGATGATTCCAGGTTTCAGTCTGAGTACGTGTTCACCTTGAATGGGGGCATAGTGAGTTGGAAAAGTTCCAAACAGGACACTATAGTGGATTCTACCACAGAGGCAGAACACATTGCAGCTTTGGAAGCAGTAAAGGAAGTGGTTTGGATCGAGAAGTTAATCTCTGAACTTGATGTGGTCTCATCAATGATACAAACATGTGCTTCGCTGCTATCATCTGATCAGAGAGATCATAAGTAGGAAGGAAATACAAATTGAGAAGATTCCCACTGAAAGGAACATAGCGCATCCTTTAACTAAGGCCTTACCTCAAAGTAAGTTTGAGGATCATGTTAGAGCTTATGGTATTGGATACCATGGTGATTGACATTAGGCCAAGTGGGAGTTTGTTAGTAATATATGAGAGGTGTCCTAAGGCAATCACCTTATGATTAAACCATTTATATGATAAATAAAGATTCACTATTTGAGTATATATGTTTTCATGTATTTGATTAGATCTTAAACTCATTTACTGAATGTCCACGATACGATTCACAGCATGAGAGAATTTATGATTGGATCACAACTAGTGAGTATCTCTACATGTGTAATTGTGATGTATTGGAATTATCCCTAGTCGATGAATTGATGGATTTGGACACCATCAATTCTGTCGAGACTAGCACGAGGTATACTCTTTGGTGTATCCAAGCAGTTGATTCTCACTAGCTGGAGACATTGTGATGTTCGGAGTTAATCGTGGATGCTAGTTATGGTAACTAGTTCATTGGAGTGACCATCTGTAAGACTTCATATGGTTCTCTGCATATATGGATATGTCAATGAAGTTCTTATTGCAACTTAAGTGCGATGTTCCTTTGACTTGTGGTATTCAAGTCTTCTTGGTCAAGAAGACTTATGCTTTGACATCTTAAGCAAGCATCTCTGAGGAGATGTGGACCCGGGATGATTGGGTATAAGTCGAAGTGACCGAATGTGTTTGAATAGCCTATAAAGGATTCACCACTCCTTGCGAGAAGATGTATGCACATGGCCTCTCGTCGGATTGTTACTAAAGTCTTTGGCCAAAGCATTACATGTTTAGAGTAAGGTACTCTTGGATACATGTGCAGTAACTAGAATTCGTAGGACCAGGAAATGATACTTGAGCTAGGTGTGTCGTAGTCGACCTAGTGGGGACTGACACTATAGACCATGTCCTGAACTAAGAGGGTATAAGATGAGTGAAGGGAATGGGACATGATTTATTATAGCTGCTGAAGGGTTTTAGAAATGGTTCTGGATCAACCGTTGATTTTTTGGTTAATTGGGGATCATGATGTACTACTAGGTGCCACTCATGATCATTCTATAATTAATGGTTAATTATAGATGGCCAACATAAATTTAGAACCTATTTAGGCACACGCACAATGAGCGTAATCCGAAGGATTTAAAACAAGCTTGAGAATGAGATTCTCAGACCGAGAGAAACTAGGTTTGGTTGGACCAAACAAGGATCGAGCATGAAATTGTTTTAGTCACAATGGAAGCATGGATGGGCCGAGTCTTATGAAGACATGATGGATGAACCAAATTGGTTTGGTTCTAATCCAATGGTGGAGAATAAATCAAAGACACGAATGAACCAAAGTTGGTTCGGTTCGTTTTAACTTAAAATAGACCAATGTTGTTTGGTTTATTTTAACTTAAGTTATTGGAGCGGGTTAACGGGTTTTGGTTATGAACCAATAACCATTAGGAGAATATGTTCTCTATAAAAACATGACTTAAGGGTTTTTCGTGGATAACTTATGTGTTGGAAAACCTAGCCGCCCAACCCCTCTCCCTCTCTTCTCCTTGCCGCCGCCCAAGCAGCCCACACCGCCAGCTTTTGTGCCGCCGTCCACCTTGCTGCCGGTGTCCAAGCTTTTGCCGGCGATCATCCGACGACCCTCCGGTGACTTCCCTTGGCTCCGATGACCAAGGTGCAGTTGGCCATCCTTCTTTGGGCCAGCGCAACACCTCCACCAACCTGTCCAGTTTTCTGGACAGCTTCTTTCTTTCGTGTCGGAGCGTCGTTTGGACAAAGTTTTGAGCTCCGACAGTGGCTACTTTATTGGGGATTTGATCTTCTGTAATCTTCATAGGTGGAGGACGAAGGATTCATCAATCGGTTGACGAATACCTCTCCGGAGAAGTGAGTTTTGGGGACTCTATTTCTAATCCAAATTTTGATTCGGATAGTGATCTTCTCTCGATCACATCGTCTTTGACACGAGGTTAGTGACTCCTACGAAGATGAGGCTCGTGGCTTTGTGAAGCCATCCCGACGATACTCGGCGTGGATACGGATAGAGGCGATTCTAACGAGAGTCGCTCCAGTTGATGTCATTCCCGTTGCACGTGATACGTCAGGTATAACTAGAGTAAGTTCCTTTTATTGCAAAATTTGAATTTACGATTATGTCTACACATATTGTATTATGCATGCGTGTGATGTGCGTGTTGTAATAAATTATATTTACTGCTTTTTAATTCTTTCGCTGTGCACATGTTTATGAAACATGTTCGAACACACACTCGCCGCGGTGTTGGGAAACCCAACACAAACTTACTTTGAGATAAAGCTTTAGTTAAAGGATCCGCTAAGTTCTTTTCAGTGGAAATCTTCTCAATTTGTATTTCCTTCCTATTGATGATTTCTCTGATCAGATGATAGTGGCGAAACACTATTGGAATGTATACTGAAAGCCTAGCTCTTTTGTATGAACATTTTTATTTTGAAATAAGAATCACATGATCATTGTTTGCACTTTATATTTATTATATGTGTGCATATTGTCTAATACTTTACATTGTAGATAACATGGTGCTTGGTGTGGCACAGAAGATAATGTTATCAGTCCCTTGTAGAATATAAGTAGAGGCTCACAACCAAGATGGTTTTGGACAAACCATTGGCATGGTTGTAGTGTAGCTTGGTATTGTTTTGTCTTGAACATAGAGTTACACTAGTACACTTAGGTGTATTGAGCAGGATCGACATAGAGGTGATTCAATTTATTGCTGACTACATAATTGAATCGGACCTCGGATATTATGTTGTACATGCTCTTAATCCCGATATAATAATGGGCACATGTACTTAGTATTTATTTCTTTGATTTACCAAAGGGTGAGATTTATATGGATTAAATCAATATGCCCGGTAAGTTGGGAAATGATATTATTTACATGGTGTGCCGTTAATTATAGAAGGAAACCGTGACCTATATATTAGGTTGATGATGTCCCCTTGAGGAGCTCATAAGGTTCATCATGTAAACCCTGCAGGTTGACTTAGTCAACATGATGATAAAGTTGAGTGGTACTACTCGAGGAGTTAGATGTTAATTGATTGATGGTCAGTAAATCATTTAATTGACGGACATTCGATATCTTAAACACGGGGAGATGGATGTACAAATAATGTATGGAGCCCATATTAATTTATGGGGGTTGGTGAGGTAATTCAATGATGATCCTCTAGTGGAATGGAACATCATTGATGGATCAAGTTTGTGTGGTTCCGATCCATCGGGTGGCCAAGATCCAACTCCTCCTCATGGTCCCTATCGTAGCCTATTAAAACCTCGTAGAGCCTAGATCCAATGATGGAAAACAAAACTCTAGATCCGACGGTGGAGATTAAATCTCTAGATCCGATGGTTGAGATTAAATCTCTAGATCCGACGGTTGAGATTAAATCCCTAGAACCGACGGTGGAGATTAAATCTCTAGATCCGACGATTGAGATAATCTCTAGATCCGACGGTTGAGATTAAATCCCTATAACCGACGGTGGGGATTAAATCTCTAGATCCAACGGTTGAGATTAAATCTCTAGATCCAACGGTTGAGATTAAATCCCTAGAACCAACGGTGGAGATTATAACAAGGCTTAAGCCTAACTCTATAAAAGGGGGCTTAAGGTGGGCGGCAAGGGAGGATGGTTTTTGGAGATTAGGGTTTTGCCTATCATTAGCTTGGACGGCAAGAAACCCTAGGGAGGTTAGGGTTTGGTTGGGCGGCTAGGGTTTGGAAGGTGGAGTGGGCGGCAACTATAGGAGAGGTTCTCTTCTTCTTCCTAGGGTGTTGCCGGCACCTATCTCTCTTCCCTCTACCTTGGTCGGCGCTCAACCTATTCCTCTTCTCCTCTTCTTTTCCTCTTGGCCGACGGAACTAGGAGCTAGGGATTGTTCCCTTGTTTGGTTCCTTGGTTGGCCATCTTGTTCTCTCTTTTCTTGGGGCCGGCGGCATCAAGCCTTTGTGGCTTGGTTGTTGGCTCAAGCAAGAAGGGAAGGAGAGTTCTTCTTTCTTTTGATTGAAGAAGATCTAGGAAGCTTCAACTTGTGGAGGATCTTCGCCCACACGAAGTCTACAAGGAGGTTAGGACATACGATAGAAGATTGAGAGGTATAAAAGTTTTACAAGTTTTATTATTGTTCTTTGCATGTTCTTATTAATATGATTGTATGTGTTGATTATACATGTCTACATCCATATGTATTTGTATAATCATGGACCCCGAAGATAAACACAAAAACCGGCGATCCGTCTGTCGTCTCTTCCGCGGCTAACCGACTAGAAGAGCTTGGTTGCTTGAACAACTAGTTTGTTCAAGCGATCGCTCAAGTCGTTAGCACGACGATGAATTGGTTGAGCTTGGGAAACTCATCCCATCCGGATTAGTTTTCATTAGTGAAAATTTTAATACGGGGACATGAGAGCCAACGAGCCTCCGAGCATGCCAACAAAATGGTATCAGAGCCACGGTTTTCGATTTTGTGTGTTTTGGGTTCGGTTACTTTCACACACTTATCATATATTGTGTATGCCGGATGATAGTAGGATGTGCGTAGGATAACTTTTTGGTTGCAGGCATAAGTTCCAACTATTATGGCTATATATGTATGTATGTGATTGCATGTGTGTGTGATTGTATATTATTTGAATCCTCGGAGTTGACGAGGCTAAATTAGTATTTACTTTTTGTAATTAAATATGGCATTGTTTAGCCACTCATTTTAGTTTACTTTCGATCTAGATTATTTGTACACTCCTTCGTGGAGTATAGGATCGATGGATGTAAATTAAAATAGTTTATCTTGGCTCGGATCTCTTTGGTGACTTGCGCACGGGAAAAGGTGGAGCGGACAAGGTGGCGACACGACGGGACGCATATTGGAGATCAATGCCATAATAGTTGGGAAAATTCTGATTTTTTCCATATTTATTGATGATTTGTTTTATATGCATGTTGTGTGTGCTTGAAAATTCCTCACTGTCAATTTACCAAGTGGGAGAGGGACATTTTAATTAATTCCCGCGGCCTCCATTACAATTTGACGTGTGATGCAACAAACTTGCGCGTCGGCTCTGAGTGCCTTCCTCCCCATCGGATGAGTTTGTTTGCGGATCACTAGGTCAAATAATGGTTATAGGAAATTATTTAGGAGCGTGTGTACTTCCCCATCGGTAAGGCACATAATCCGAGATAATTCCCTTAGTATCGTGTAATGGTGCACACTTAGATGCAAATAAAAAGTATCCTCCCCATCGGAGTCACTACTTTTATTTGTAGGGCCAAAGAGGAACCAACTATTAATTTTATTTGTCAAAAAATAAGGTTGACAAGATAATAAAATTAATGGGTTAAACCTCCTCTTACAAATGTAGAATTCGTATACGTCCACACTATCGTGGCATGCGATATTCTCGGTGTTTTGAGGTGTTGGTTGATTTCGAAATTTTATTGTTTGAGGAATCAATGATATTTGAAATCTAATATTTTGATCATTGTGATTCTTAGGATTTTCAAATGGCTTTCAACCCACTTGTTGTGATATTGAAAGAAAATAAACTTACTGGAACAAATTATATTGATTGGAAAAGAAATTTGGATATTGTCTTAAGCTGAGAGTACAAATTTGTACTCTTCGAGGTCTGTCCTCCTAAGCCCACCGATGACTCTGATGAAAAGGAGAAAGAGAGTTATAAGAAATGGATCAAGGCAGATGAGATGGCGTGGTGTTACATTTTGGCATCTATGTCAAATGTGTTGCAACATTAGCATCAGGCCATGGCCACGGCTTATGACATGATGCTCAATCTCAAGGAACTTTTCGGACATCAGAGTAGGGCGGCCAGACAGGAGGCTATGAGGAACTTGATGACGACCACCATGATCGAGGGAACACTCGTCAGGGACCATGTTCTCAAGATGATGGCTCATCTGAATGAGATGGAAGTCCTCGGTGAGATCGATGAAACCCAGTCGATATCATTCTCGATCTCTGCCTAGGAGTTTTGGCGATTTCGCCTCAACTACAACATGAACAAGAGGTTGTATTCGTTGGCGGAGCTTTGTGAGAACTCCAGTGTGAGAGGGCTTTTGTCAAAGCGCTCAAGCCATGGTTGCTCGGAAGGTTTCTTCTTCTACGAAAGGGAAGAAGAAGAAGAAGCAAGGTGGAGCGAAGAAAGTGGCGATGGGACCTCGGTAGTGAAGAAGCCAAAAGGCAAGTGCTTCACTTGCAAGCGGTGGACATTGGAAGGTGGGTGTCCTCGCCGAAAGAACAAAGGTATATCTTCTTGTTTAGTTGTTGAAACATGTTTAGCGGTGTTATCTACGATTACGGTGTGTAGATCTGAGAGCCAGATCATGTCTGCAATACTTTGCGAGGTTCGAAACAGACGACTAGGTGAGGAGAGATTACAGTCTTCATGGGCAATGCTTGAAGGTGGGTGGCTATTGCAGTGGAAGACGTTTATTTATCTTTTGATAGGAATAAAGTTTTGGTTTTGAGAAATTGTCTTTATGTACCTACTTTTAGAAAGAATCTAATTTCAGTTTCTAAATTATTTCTGGATGGATATTCTGTTTCTTTTAATGACAAAGTTGTTATAAAAAGGAATAGGGAGATTATCTGTTCTGGTACATTGGTTGGCAATTTGTATACTCTTGAACCGAAAACTCCCACGATGCATATAGAAGTGAATAACTCATCTTCTAAGTCTAATAAGAGAAAAGAACCTTCAAAAATGAACTAGACATATCTTTGACACCTAAGACTTGGTCATATTAACCTGAGTAGAATTCAAAGGTTGATAGCTGATGGACCCTTGGGTTTATTAGTGGTGGAAGATCTCCCAACCTGCGAGTCTTGCTTGGAAGGTAAGATGACCAAGAGGCCTTTTAAGGCTAAGGGGTATAGAGCGAAAGATGTATTGGAATTGGTTCATTCTGATTTGTGCGGTCCTATGTCTATCCAGGCTAGAGGTGGCTTTGAATACTTTATCTCTTTTATAGACGATTATTCAAGGTATGGATACATTTACTTGATGCGCTGCAAGTCTGAATGCTTTGACAGGTTCAAAGAATTCAAGGCTGATGTGGAGAACCGTCAAGGTAAAAGTATCAAGACACTACGATTTGATCGCGGTGGCGAGTACCTCATGGGAGAGTTTAGGAGTTACTTATCAGAGGCTGGGATTCAATCCCAATTGTCCGCACCTGGCACACCCTAGCAGAATGGTGTGGCGGAGCGAAGGAATAGGACTCTTATGGAGATGGTTAGATCGATGATGAGTTATTCTGAGTTACCTGATTCGTTCTGGGGGTTTGCTCTGGAAACGACAGCACACATTCTAAACTTGGTTCCATCTAAGTCAGTACCCTCTACTCCCACAGAATTGTTGACTGGGCGAAAGCCTAGTCTAAGACATATTCGGATTTAGGGTAGTCCAGCACATGTGCTGAAGGGAGATGCTGGTAAGTTAGAATCTCATACAGAAGTACGCTTGTTTGTTGGCTACCCTAAGGGAATGAAGGGTGGTTTGTTCTATAGTCCTAAAGATCAGAAGGTGATCATGAGTACAAATTCCAGATTTCTAGAGGAGGACTATGTGATGAACCACAAGCCCACGAGTAGGATTGTTCTTGAGGAGTTGACAGGGGAAGTCCCGACTTCAGTACCATCGGTACAAGAGGAAATACCACAAGTCACTGCACCGCGTGTCGCAGAGCATACACAGGAGGCACCTCGTCGTAGTGGGAGGGTTGTTAGACAACCCATGAGATTCATGTTCTTGGGAGAGTCTTCGGACTTAGTCCCTAGTAAACATGAACCTGATCCTTGGACATATGATGAGGCACTCCAAGATAGAGATGCGATATCTTGGCAAAGAGCGATGAATTCAGAGATAGAATCTATGGATTCTAATCATGTCTGGGAGCTAGTAGAACCACCCGATGGTGTGAAAGCCATTGGATGCAAGTGGATCTACAAGAGAAAGAGAGGAGTAGATGGGAAGGTTGAGACCTTCAAAGCTAGGCTTGTTGCGAAAGGGTATACTCAGAAAGAGGGTATCGATTATGAGGAGACCTTTTCACCGGTAGCTATGCTTAAGTCTATCCGGATTCTCTTATCTATTGCTGCTCATGAGGATTATGAGATTTGGCAGATGGATGTCAAGACAGCTTTCCTTAACGGAAGTCTTGAGGAAAACATCTATATGAAGCAACCAGAGGGATTCATTGCAAAGGGCAAAGAGCATCTTGTGTGTAAGCTTAATCAGTCCATTTATGGATTGAAGCAAGCTTCTAGATCTTGGAACATCCACTTTGATGAGGTAATCCAGTCATATGGATTTATTCAAAGTCCGGATGAGCCTTGTGTATACAAGAGATGTGATAGAAACATAGTGGTATTTCTTATACTATACGTAGATGACATTTTGTTAGTTGGCAACAATATCAGAGTGTTATCAAATGTAAGGGTATGGTTGTCCAAACTGTTTGATATGAAGGACTTGGGAGAAGTGGGACACATCCTTGGGATCAAGGTGATAAGGGATCGCAAGAAAAGGATGTTGTTCTTATCTCAAGCTTCATACATTGACACTATCCTTGCTCGTTTTAGCATGCAGAACTCCAAGAAAGGTTTTCTACCTTTTAGGCATGGAGTACCTTTATCTAAAGAGATGTGTCCCAAAACATCAAAGGAGATAGAGGAGATGAAGGCGGTTCCTTATGCTTCGACAGTAGGAAGCCTTATGTATGCTATGCTATGTACGAGACCAGATATCTGCTTGGTAGTCATGGTTAGCGATATCGAGTAATCTGATAGGACATTGAATGCGGTAAAGCATATATTGAAGTACCCGAGAAGGACTAGGGATTATATGCTAGTTCAGGCGGATCAATTAGTCGATGGAGTTACATTCGATTTCCAATCGAGATAGGGACAGAGAAGTCTACCTCGGGGTTTGTGTTTACTTTTGGAGGTGGAGCCATAGTATGGAGGAGTGTCAGCGAAATGCGTGGCGGACTCTACCATGGAAGTGAGTATGTGGCACCTCGAGGCGAGGAAGGCTGTATGGCTCGGAACTTCTTGATGGACTTGGATGTGATTCTGGTTTGCCCAGAACTATCACAATTTATTGTGATAACAGTGGTGCAGTTGCAAACTCGAAGGAACCATGAGCCCATAAGGCGAGTAAACACATAGAGCGCAAGTACCACCTGATACGAGAGATCATAAAGCGAGGAGAAGTAGCTGTTGCCAAGATTGCATCAGAGGATAACCTGGTGGATCCATTCACTAAGGCCCTTCCAGTGAAAGCGTTTGATAGGCATGTGGAGGACATGGGGATCAGATGTATGGCAGTGTGATGACAGCATAGTCTTTTAGTATAAGTGGGAGATTGTTGGAATGTATACTGAAAGCCTAGATCTTTTGTATGAACATTTTTATTTTGAAATAAGAATCACATGATCATTGTTTGCACTTTATATTTATTATATGTGTGCATATTGTCTAATACTTTACATTGTAGATAACATGGTGCTTGGTGTGGCACAGAAGATCATGTTATCAGTCCCTTATAGAATATAAGTAGAGGCTCACAACCAAGATGGTTTTGGACAAACCATTGGCATGGTTGTAGTGTAGCTTGGTATTGTTTTGTCTTGAACATAGAGTTACACTAGTACACTTAGGTGTATTGAGCAGGATCAACATAGAGGTGATTTAATTTATTGCTGACTACATAATTGAATCGGACCTCGGATATTATGTTGTACATGCTCTTAATCCCGATATAATAACGGGCACATGTACTTAGTATTTATTTCTTTGATTTACCAAAGGGTGAGATTTATATGGATTAAATCAATATGCCGGTAAGTTGGGAAATGATATTATTTATATGGTGTGCCGTTAATTATAGGAGGAAACCGTGTCCTATATATTAGGTTGATGATGTCCCCTTGAGGAGCTCATAAGGTTCATCATGTAAACCCTGCAGGTTGACTTAGTCAACATGATGATAAAGTTGAGTGGTACTACTCGAGGAGTTAGATGTTAATTGATTGATGGTCAGTAAATCAATTAATTGACGGACATTCGATATCTTAAACACGGGGAGATGGATGTACAAATAATGAATGGAGCCCATATTAATTTATGGGGGTTGGTGAGGTAATTCAATGATGATCCTCTAGTGGAATGGAACATCATTGATGGATCAAGTTTGTGTGGTTCCGATCCATCGGGTGGCCAAGATCCAACTCCTCCTCATGGTCCCTATCGTAGCCTATTAAAACCTCGTGGAGCCTAGATCCAATGACGGAAAACAAAACTCTAGATTCGACGGTGGAGATTAAATCTCTAGATCCGACGGTTGAGATTAAATCTCTAGATCCGACAGTTGAGATTAAATCCCTAGAACCGACGGTGGAGATTAAATCTCTAGATCCGACGGTTGAGATTAAATCTCTAGATCCGACGGTTGAGATTAAATCCCTAGAACCAACGGTGGAGATTAAATCTCTAAATCCGACGGTTGAGATTAAATCTCTAGATCCGACGGTTGAGATTAAATCCCTAGAACCAACGGTGGAGATTAAAACAAGGCTTAAGACTAACTCTATAAAAGGGGGCTTAAGGTGGGCGGCAAGGGAGGATGGTTTTTGGAGATTAGGGTTTTGCCTATCATTAGCTTGGGTGGCAAGAAACCCTAGGGAGGTTAGGGTTTGGTTGGGCGGCTAGGGTTTGGAAGGTGGAGTGGGCGGCAACTATAGGAGAGGTTCTCTTCTTCTTCCTAGGGTGTTGCCGGCACCTATCTCTCTTCCCTCTACCTTGGTCGGCGCTCAACCTATTCCTCTTCTCCTCTTCTTTTCCTCTTGGCTGGCGGGACTAGGAGCTAGGGATTGTTACCTTGTTTGGTTCCTTGGTTGGCCATCTTGTTCTCTCTTTTCTTGGGGCCGGCGGCATCAAGCATTTGTGGCTTGGTGGTTGGCTCAAGCAAGAAGGGAAGGAGAGTTCTTCTTTCTTTTGATTGAAGAAGATCTAGGAAGCTTCAACTTGTGGAGGATCTTCGCCCACACGAAGTCTACAAGGAGGTTAGGACATACGATAGAAGATCGAGAGGTATAAAAGTTTTACAAGTTTTATTATTGATCTTTGCATGTTCTTATTAATATGATTGTATGTGTTGATTATACATGTCTACATCCATATGTATTTGTATAATCATGGACCATGAAGATAAACACAAAAACCGGCGATCCGTCCGTCGTCTCTTCCGCGGCTAACCGACTAGAAGAGCTTGGTTGCTTGAACAACTAGTTTGTTCAAGCGATCGCTCAAGTCGTTAGCACGACGACAAATTGGTTGAGCTTGGGAAACTCATCCCATCTGGATTAGTTTTCATTAGTGAAAATTTTAATACGGGACATGGGAGCCAACGAGCCTCCGAGCATGCCAACAAACACATGTTTGGATCGTTGATGAGACCTTGAGTCTTTTGCCTGTGCAATCGCTCCATTGTTGTCGTAGTAGACTAGTATTGCTCCAACAATGGTTGGAACCACACCAAGTTCAGAGACGAACTTCTTGATCCAAACCGCTTCTTTTGTTGCTTCCGAAGCTGTAATGTATTCTTCCACAGTGGTAGAATCCTCTACAGTGTCTTATTTGGAACTTTTCCAACATATTGCGCCTCCATTTAAGGTGAATATGTACCTAGACTAAAACATGGAATCATCCTTATCTGTCTGAAAGTTAAAATCCGTATACCCGTGTATTACCATATCACCCTCTCCATATATTAAAAATACATCCTTAGTTCTTCTCAAGTACTTAAGGATTGTCTTAACATCCGCCTAATGATCCATTCCTAGATCAGACTGGTATCTGCTCGTGACACTCAAAGCATACGATACATTGGGCCTCGTACATAACATAACATACATGATAGATCCTATTGCAGATGCATAGGGGATCTTACTCATGCAAATCCTCTCGTCTTCTGTGCGCGGACACATAGACTTCGAAAGGTGTATCCCATGTTTGATGGGTAGGAAACCTTTCTTGGATTCTGACATGCTAAACCTCTTTAACACTTGGTCTATATATGTAGACTGTGAAAGACCAAACAACCGATTCGATCTATCTCTATAGATCTTAATTCCGAGGATGTAGGTCGCTTCTCCCAGGTCTTTCATGGAGAATGTTTTGGATAACCAAATCTTGACTGGCTATAAGATAGATATATTGTTTCCTATAAGTAATATGTCATCGACATACAATACTAGGAACATGACTGCACTCCCACTAACTTTCTTGTATACAGGGTTCGTTTGGATTTTGTGAGAAATCAAACCTTTTGATTGTCTCATCAAAATGGATATTCCAACTCTTGGATGATTGCTTCAGTCCATATATGGACCGTCGAAGTTTGCATACCTTGGTTTTATCAATTGATGGGAAATCCTCGGGTTGTATCATATACATATCCTCGAGTAGGTTTCCATTAAGGAAAGCCGTTTTTACATCCATTTGCCATATCTCATAGTCATAATGAGCCACTATGGCCAGGAGCATCCGAATGGATTTAAGCAATGCTACTGGTGAATAGGTCTTGTCATAATCAACACCTTACTTTTGACGATAGCCTTTCACCACTAATCTAGCCTTATAGGTAATCACATTACCATCCATGTCGGTTTTCTTCTTGAAAACCCACTTGCACCCTATAGGCTTAATGCCTTCAGGTGGGTCCACCAAGTTCCAAATTTGATTTTCATACATGGAATCCATTTCCGACTTCATGGCTTCAAACCACTTGTCCCTTTTTGAACTTTTCAGAACTTCTTCATAACTAGTAGGCTCCTCATCATCAATGAGTAACACGTCGTTCGATTCACTTACGAGAAATTCATATCTCTCAGGAATGTTGCGTGTTCTACTAGATCTACGAAGATGTGGTGTTACAATAGGTTCAGTCGATGACTCATCACTATGAGTTATCTATTGAGGTGCTTGACCAGGTATCTCATCAATGTCTATTGGAGTCTCTTAAACCTTCTCAAGTTCAACATAACTCCTACTGTTTTTTTGTAAGAGAAATTCTTTCTCTAGAAACACAATATGACTTGAAACAAACACCTTTTATTCCACAGGATGATAGAACTGGTATCCCCTTGTTTCCTTAGGGTATCCAATAAATAGACATTTATCAGACTTAGCATCCAGTTTGTTTGATACAGTCCGCTTCACGTAAGCAGGACAACCCCATATCTTCAAGTAAGATACATGAGGTTTCATACTATTCCATATCTCATATGGAGTAGTAGAGACTACCTTGGTCGGGATTCTATTTAGCAAGTAAACAGTTGTCTGAAGTGCATAGCCCCAAAAGGACTTAGGAAGATTCACGTTATTCATCATCGACCTAACCATGTTCAACAAGGTTCGGTTTCACCTCTCAGATATACCATTATGCTGTGGTGTATATGGCAGAGTCCATTGAGACAATATACCATTGTCCCTTAGATAATCTAGAAACTCTTGACTCAAGTATTCACCACCTCGATCAGATCGAAGTATTTTAATACTTTTGCCAAGTTGTTTCTCTACTTCGTTTCTGAATTCTTTGAATCTTTCAAAGGCTTCAGACTTGTGTTTCATCAAGAAAACATACCCAAATTGTGAGTGATCATCGATAAAGGTAATGAAGTAGCTATAGCCTTGATCACTACCATTTTATTGCATTATTTTGGTCTTTAATATCATGGTTTTTATCCTCTCTAGTGATTTATTATTGATTATTTGCATGTTTTATGAGTTGGATCATCTTTTGGACATAATTGTAAATTCTCCTATATTGTAGACTTATATACAAAATCTATCTTTATTTGTAGGAGATCGAGATGAGCCACTGGACTAGACTCAAGTTGGATCAAATATAGCTTTATCTAGGACGAGAAAGATCATTTTAAACTGGATTAATTTGGACCTTTCATCAAGATTAGAGGCAATTAAATCAAGGGACCAGATCTGACCGTCCGGGAAAAGTGGTGGATTCTGAGCCAACTATCAAGATCTGGAGAGATCCAGTCCATACATTGTGATCTGGACATCTGAGCCCTTCATCCAGATTCGGCCGATTGTGATTATCCATTCAGATTCAATCAGTTCTATTCATTAGAGATCAGAGCAATCTTGATCGTCCAATGTGATGGCTCAATCTGAGCCATTAATCTGAATCTGGAGCGATCTGGCCCATACATTGTGATCTACACATCTTGGTTGTTCATCCAGACCGTTGGATCTCGATCGTCCCTTCAGATTTATCAGATCCGACCATCCAGAATTGAATCGATCACCACCATTGGATTGAGCAGCCAAATTAAGCCAACTTAATTGATTAATCAAGCCCTAGCTCTAAGGAATGGCTGAGATTGAAGGGGCAATTAAATCGGATGGCTCAGAAAAACCATTTAATCAGCCTTCTCAATGCGCAGAACATCATCACCGAACAGTAACCTCTCCTCGCGAGCGAGTGCCAGTGTCGTCGCCTGCTCCTTACGGGTGAGCGAGCGCCGACGCTGTTGCCTGCTCCTCTCGCGCGATAGTCGGCAGCGATGTCCCCTTCCTTGTGCGAGCGGCGGCAGACATTTCTTCCTCCTCGTGAGCGACAGCGGTGAGTAGAGCTTCCTCCATGCGGCGGCGATAGCCTCAGGCAACATCTCCGGTGGCCCTTCCTTCCATCCATTTTGGCGGCAGGTCTAGCGATCTCTTTTCGGCAGCCTCCTTCCATCCAAGATGATGGTCTTTCTCCTTCCAAGATGTGGCAGATGAGGAGCTGGGATTCCAGCCAGCTTGTCGGCAACGAGCAGAGAAGGAGTTGCCGGTGCTTTTCACCGGCGATAGCTGTTAGGGCAATCAACCCGTGATATGGTTTTGATGTGTGTCACAAAGGGTTTAAGTTAGGTTGTTATTGTGATTTGATATGTGCGTTGGAGTCTTGAAGGACATAGTAATTCACACATGGAGCCTTGGCGAGTTTCACCTCTCATGACTCGGTCCTTGAGTCGGTGAAGGATGGCTTTGCGAAAGTCGTGTGCTTGAAGCATCCGAGGGACCGTCGGACGAGAAGCTTGGAGTGAAGCTGGAGGAAGTAGACTTCAAGGCGAGATGCGAAGGATGGCGCTGTAGAGCCGTGCGCTTGGTACATCCGAGGGACGTGGCCGGACGAAGACAACTTTGAAGGCGAGGGACTCCAAGAGATGAGAGTGAGCGAATGTAACCCAGGAAGGGGTAGTGCTCTTAGTTGAAACTTGGCCATTTGGCTAAGTGTCGGATGAGATTTTCCGATATCAGTCGACTGCCATGGAATGGAAGTCGACTGCTCTGAGTCGAACGGAGTTCGACTGGTATCCGACTGATGGGTTTTTGGCCCAGTAGTTGACTGCCATGGAATGACAGTCGACTGATGGAGGCAGTGTCGGGCACAAAATGGAGTCGAGCTCGCGAGCACTCGACTGATGGTCCATCAGTCGACTGATGGTAAGATCAGTCGACTGATGATTTTGCCGTTGGATGAAATCCAACGTGGAAAGTAACCATTATTGGGCAACAGCTACAGGACCAGTCAACTGATAGGGACATCAGTCGACTGATCCTGTGTCAATGGGAAGAAACCCTCTTCCTCTATAAAGAGGAAGGGTGTGGGACTTTGGTGGCCTAATGCTTGAACTCCTAACAGCTCCCAAAGTACCCTAAATGTTTTCCACTCTTCTACTTGTGTTAATCTTCATTCTATTGTAGAAGAGTGATCCTTGTGTAAAAGAGGTTACCTCCACCTAGCTTTGTACAAAAGAGAGATCTAGTGGATAGATTGAGGAGTGATTCACCTTGGACGAATCGGACCATGGACTAGCGGCGCAGCCGTGAACCACGTTATATTCTGTTGTTAGCATTGTTTGTTTCCTTTGCTTTGTCTTTCTTTGTTTGTATTTGCATATTTTGCTTGCGCTAATAATTTTGTAGACGAGCAAATTCCATCATCGTACGAAGAGGGCTATTCACCCCCCTCTAGCCGGCCAACCACACACCGATCGATCCCCTACAAGTGGTATCAGAGCCAGGTTGCTTGTCGAGGACTAACCACCGCAACAAGTACTTCATCAAGAGATGGCCGACTCTAATATTCATCCGTCGAAGTTCGAGGGGGAATTCGCTTGGTGGAAGAAGCGAATGGAGGTATTTTTCGAAACCAATTTCGAAATTCTTTTAATTATGGAAAACAGTTTCGAAATGCCTAGGGATGAAGAAGGGGAGCCATTGGAAAAATCAAGATGGAGCAAGAGGCAAAGGGAGGAGTACTTGGCAAACTCAAAATCCAAACATCACCTCTACAATGTACTCCCCCAACAAGAAGTCAACTGGATAGGAGAGTGTGCTAGCGCCAAGGAGATGTGGGAGAAACTAATAGAGATTCATGAAGGCACATCAGAGGCGAAGCTAGCAAGGAGAGATGTCCTTCGCTCCCAATTATCCAATATCAAACTCGAAAAGGGAGAGAAGGTAAAATCCATACACTCTAGATTTAAGGAAATTCTAACCGGGTTGACAAGTGTAGGTGAAAAACTCTCCAACCGGGATATGGTAATGAAGGCCATAGATGTCTTTCCCCGGTCCTCAAAATGGAGCTCTATGGTGGACTCGTTCTACATCTCCAAGAACTTAGAAGTGAGTACCTTGGAGGAGTTCTTTTCAACCATGGAGCTCTACGAAACAAGGCTTGAAAGAATAATAGAAGAGCCTAGAATTCAACCTTCAAGAGGAGTAGCCTTGATGGCAACAAAGGGAAAAAGAAGATGGAGACCTCCTCCTCCTCCGACGAAGCTTCCTCCTCCTCCTCCATGGATAGCATGGAAGAAGCCTATATGGTAAGGAGGGTAAGGCGTGCATTAAAAAGTTTTAAATTTAATAAATCTAATGATAGGAGAAGAAGACCAAGGGGGAAGGTGATTTATTATAATTGCCAAGGAGAGGGACACATAAGGGACAATTGTCCCCTCTTGAACAAGAGCAAAGAGGAGAGGAAAAAGAAAGAAGAAAAGAAGAAGAAGAAGGGGAGCAAGAAGAAGGAAGAAGAGAAGAAGGCCAAGGAAAAGGGGAAGGAAAAGACACTAAAAGCAAGGACTTGGGATGACCCTTCCTCCTCCTCCTCATCATCATCCGATGAAGAAAATGCCTTTGTCACAAATTTGGCATTAATGGCATTAATGGCATTTGACGACTTAGACTCCTCCTCCTCCAAAAATGAAGAAGCAAGATCAAGTGAGGAGAGCTCGAGTGAAGGGGGAGCCTCTTCTACATCCTCATCATTGGAAGAGGATTTGGTAAGTGAGGTAACCAATCTTTCCCCCAAGAAAGTTATGTCAATTATTTCTAGCCTCACTAAGGACTTGTTTAGGGCAAAGGAAAAGAACAAATGCATGATAGATCAAATTAAGGACTTAGAAGAAAAATTAGAAAAAGCATGCTTAAATATTAATGATGATATTTCTTCTAGCCTAAATAATGCATGCTCACATGACTATATACCGTTTGATGTTAATGATGCATGTATTGAAGAAAATAGGGCTTTAAGGGAAAAGGTAGATCATTTGACCAAAGCCCTAGAAAAATTCACAATTGGCTCAAACACCCTTAACATGATTATAGGGAGCCAAAGAGCAAGTTTTAATAAGAGAGGCCTAGGATATAAGGAAAAGAATAATGAAAAGTCCTATAAATGTTTAATTGCTAGGGGTCAAGACAAAAAGAAGACAATTGCTAGAAAATGGATCCCTAAAGAATTTTTAGTGAACCCAATAGGAAAGAACTTGTTTTGGGTTCCTAAATCCATCCTAAAAGGTTAGGAAAACCCTAGGATGGTCAACCATATGGAATTTATCTATATCATATTTTGGTTGACTTAGGATGGTGGGACAACATTTTTGAAATAGTGTTAGGTGATGATAATGCACCTATAAATAGATAAATCATGCTTTAGGTGATATTTGCCTTATTATCATGATGTAATACCTAATGCATGATCACAATTTGATGAATACATTTGTCTCGTGGTCATAATATGAAATCAATGCATATGTATATTTATGATCATGTGGATTGTTAGGATGATACTTAACCTTGTATAGAATTGCATGAAAATAATGGTTAAGTATATACAAATACCTTTAGGATACATCTCACACTCACCATAGGATACCATGATTGAAAACTTAAAAAGGGTGAGATGTTAGGATGATACAAATGTCCACTAATGCCTATGACATTTAGATGGTCATCTAAAGTATCAAAATAGCAATAATAGACCAATCATAGGGAAGGCTTATGTTTAATTCATAGACATATTGCCCAAAGATCATGGTTGGATATTTCATATGTTTTCAAAACAATTTCTTACTTTTAAATCTATGTATTCATGTTTTGAACAATCCAAAGCAAAACTAGGTGTTAAAATGGATACAAACTTGATCAAAACACTAGTTATTTTTAAAGCTTTTGGATTTTTGGCAAATCTTTGAAAATATAATGATTTTTCATGGACAACTATTTTTCATTGATAAATATACTTACAATAAATATGTTTCCCAAATTTCATGATTTTTCAAATTTTATAGATTTTCTAAAGCATTTCTAAAATCCACCCTGAAAACCTGAAAAACCCGAAATGCATGTGTCAGTCGACTGGTAGTCTGAACCAGTCGACTGGTCGTCTGATAACATGCCCAATAACCTTTTGTATCCGATTTTAAGGCATGTTTTGGCTTTTTTTTCCCTCTAAACTTGATGTCATGCTTGTATAAACTTTGTTTAATATTTTTGATGGTGTCAAAGGGGGAGAAATATATTTGTTTAAGTAAGGGGGAATTATATTTAGGGAGAGTTTCATGTATTAAGGGGGAGAGTTGCTAATCATGTTATTCATATTCTTTCTTTCCTTAATATTTTATCAAATGTTTTTACCTAACTTAAACGGATTGTCACACATCAAAAAGGGAGAGATTGTTAGGGCAATCAACCCGTGATATGGTTTTGATGTGTGTGGCAAAGGGTTTAAGTTAGGTTGTTATTGTGATTTGATATGTGCGTTGGAGTCTTGTAGGAATTAGTAATTCGCACATGGAGCCTTGGCGAGTTTCACCTCTCATGACTCGGTCCTTGAGTTGGTGAAGGATGGCTTTGCGAAAGTCGTGCGCTTGGAGCATCCGAGGGACCGCCGGACGAGGAGCTTGGAGTGAAGCCGGAGGAAGTAGACTTCAGGGCGATACGCGAAGGATGGAGCTGCAGAGCCGTGCACTTGGCGCATCCGAGGGACATGGCTGGACGAAGACAACTTCGAAGGTGAGGGACTCCGAGGGATGAGAGTGATTGAATGTATCTCGGGAAGGGGTAGTGCTCTTAGGTGAAACTTGGCAATTTGGCTAAGTGTCGGATGAGATTTCCCGACATTAGTCGACTACCATGGAATGCGATTGGTAGTTCGAACCATCGATCATTGCCATGGAATGGCAATGATCGATGGAGCGATGTCGACCTCAGAATGGAGTCGAGCTAGCGAGCAATCGACTGATGGTCCATCAGTCGACTGATGGTCCATCAGTCGACCGATGGTAAGATCAGTCGACTGATGATGTTGCCGTTGGATGAAATCCAATGTGGAAAGCAGCCATTATTGGGCAACAGCTACAGGACCAGTCGACTAATAGGGACATCAGTCGACTGATCCTGTGTCAACGGGAAGAAACCCTCTTCCTCTATAAAGAGGAAGGGTGTGGGGCTTTGGGGGCCTAATGCTTGAACTCCTAACAGCTCCCAAAGTACCCTAAACGTTTTCCACTCTTCTACTTGTGCTAATCTTCATTCTATTGTAGAAGAGTGATACTTGTGTAAAAGAGGTTACCTCCTCCTAGCTTTGTGCAAAGGAGAGATCTAGTGGATAGATTGAGGAGTGATTCACCTTGGACGAATCGGACCGTGGACTAGCGGCGCAGTCGTGAACCACGTTATATTCTGTTGTTAGCATTGTTTGTTTCCTTTCCTTTGTGTTTCTTTGTTTGTATTTGCATATTCCGCTTGTGCTAATAATTTTGTAGATGAGCAAATTCCATCATCGTACGAAGAGGGATATTCACCCCCTTCTAGCCGACCAACCACACACCGATCGATCCCCTACAATAGCTTCCTCCGCCAACTGCCGGAGTTGAGAGCCATAGCTGGACGAGATTTCGAAAGGTTGTGGTGATTGCTACTGTCGGGATCCCACAGAATCTGTTTCCAGCTCACGTTAGTGATATTCCTTCGATTCCATCGATTCTCCATCGTCGTAAGAGTTTGACTTCTACTCGGTTCCATCCTCTCCACGCTTGTCGGCAGCCTGCAGTAGTATAGTGGTGAGTATACTCGGTTACAATTGAGAGACTCAGGTTCGGTCCCCGGCGGCGGAACTACGGGTTGCTCCACTTTCACAGAGTCATCCATAGACTGTTAGATTCAGGTGTCGTTGTAGTATAGTGGTGAGTATACTCGGCTACAACCGAGAGACCCGGGTTCGGATCCCGGCAACTACACCAGGCTTCGACAGTTCCGCACCATCCACCGGAAAAAAGGGCTCACTTCATCCATCAATTCAGCATTTTCCAGAGGATTTCCAACAAGGATCCAGCCATATCATCCACCGGAGGAGCTCGTTTGGATTGTCGTCATCGTCATGGAGTGATCGGTGGTGATATTTGGATTTTTGATCCATTGATTTGGATGTTTATCTTGTTTTATTGCATTGTTTGTTTACTTTACGTTATGTTTGGATTGACAAATTGAACTTATCAAAAAACCCCAAAATTGTTGTTGTAGTTGACTTGTAGTTAGTTTGTAGTTTAACTGTAGTCTAATTTGTAGTTAGTTTGTAGTTGTCTTGTAGTTTACATTGTAGCTATTCTGTAGTTTGACTTAGAGTAATCAGTAGTTTCATTTGGTAGTTTAGTTGTAGTTTAATTATGATGCTTAGCTTAATTAATTGTTAGTTTGATTACTTATCTGTTTTAGTGTTAATTTCATTATTTAGACGTGTTTAATAGTAAGTTAGATTTATTTCATGTTTTCCTTTACACACATGTTAGTTTGCATTTGACTTGTTCAATTTCCTGCACTGTCTTTATGTTTTCGAATGCTTTCCTTTGCATGCTTAGTTATCTTCTTTAATTTCATTGTCATCTTAGTTAGTTAGATTAATGCTTTAATTACCTGCATTGTCTTTCATTCAGTAGGATTAGTCTTGTAAATTCCTAACCCCCATTCAGTAGGATTAGCAATAATTAGAAATCCTAAGTTTACTATTCTGTTGATTACACTCGTTGGAGAACGATCCGGGCCATTCACTATGCTATATTAGTATAGAGGGGGTTCGGTAATTAATTTGAAACGGTACCACGACACAGATTCGCCGTTATCAAGCCTCCTAGAGCATGAGTTGACATAGGTCTGCATACATCAGTATGTATTAGAACAAGCAACTCATTCACCGGTTCACCTTTTCCAGTAAAAGGTAACTTAGTCATCTTGTCTTTTAAGCATGATTAACATGTATCGAATGAATCAAATTCAAACGATTTTAGAATTCCACATTCGGACATGCGTTTCTTGCTTACATGGCCAAGACGACAATGACACATGTAGGAGGCTAATTGATTATCTTTTCGAGCACGCTTGTTGCTCGCTTTGATATTGAGAATGTCACTGGATATGTCTAATGTATATATACCATTGCATAAAGTTCCAGTCCCATAAAGCACACCATTCAAAGTTATGTAACAATAATTGTTACTAAAAGTCAAATGAAAACCATTTCTATTTAAGCAAAAAATAGAAACAATGTTCTTTATTAATGAAGGAACATAATAACAATTGTCCAGTTTTAAGACAAGTCTTGTAGGGAGCTTCAACAAATATGTTCCAATGGCGACTGCAGCAACCTTTGCTCCATTGCTAACTCACAAATTTCATTCTCCCTTGATGAGTCTTCTTCTATTCCTTAGCCCCTATATGTCATTACTTATATATGAGCCACACCCAGTATCCAATACTCAAGTGTCTAAGGAAATAGAATGACAATAAAGAACGAAGACACCTGAAGAGGATGGGGCATCTGATGCCTTCTTCTTCTTCACAAACTCAAGATAAATCTTGCAGTTTCTTCGTCAATGGCCCTCCTTGCCACAATGATGGAAAGTGCCCTTTTGAGCTAGTTTTGCCTTCTTAGCCTTCTTATTCTTTCCCTTATGTGTTGGTGCAGTAGGCACCTAAGTCGAACTTGAGTTTTGATTATAGCAAACGATACAAAGTTAAGCTCATGTCGTTATCTCACGAGTTGAATCGAGTGTGCAAAAGATTGCTATAGCTGGAGCTAAAGGCTAGTGACACCCGGAGGAAGCCGCGGTGGTCGGGCGACACCGGGAGGACTTCGGAGGGAGCCGAAGGAATCAGGTGGAGACCGAAAGCAAGGCTTCAAAGGTAAATGTTGAGGTAAGCTCGTGTGAGTGAGCGTAAGTAAGGTCGAGTCCTCCATACGGGGACATCCTTAGGCGACGATCCGACCAAGACTTCCCATGGAAGGTCTATGTTGAGATCGGATGGCAAGTGGCCGTCGAATTCACTTATATTTCGAGCTAACTCTTTATTACAGTCGAAAAGTCTAAAAATCAGTTCAACCGGCCAAAAATCAGTTCAACTGCTAAGCCATCAGTTCAACCGGCCAAGGATCAGTTCAACTGCTGAGCCATCAGTTCAACCGGCCAAGAAATCAGTTCAACCGATGGTCAAAAATCAGCCTCGAGGAGTCAAGCTTTATCACCATTTTTCAAGGAGTTTTGTGCCCAATTCCTATTGGTTGAAGACCCATTCGATGAGGGGCTTAAAGGCTATAAAAGGAGGTCCTAACCTAGGGTTTCATCATCAATTCTAAGCCTCCAAAAGCCTCATGAAGCTATAACTTCTCCGACAAAGTGCTTCTTCTCCGACGTCTAGGTTTATTTGTTTTCATTTTATTACGTCGGTTAGAGTTTTATTTCAGTTTAGTACTTTCATTTTCAGGAGATTTTATAATGCGAGGAGAGAGTGTCCCTCTACCTCAAGCTTTGTGCTTTACTTGTATCGATTAAACTCCTACCTCTAAAGGGGAGGAGTTCTTTAGTGTTTTTGCCCTCCGTACGTGGTCGAGGACCGCTAGGGCCTTGGAGTAGTAGCCGAAGGCTACGAACCAAGTAAAACTCCTTTGTCTCTTTTTACTTTACATTTACATTTCCTCTGCAATTAATTATCTCTCAAGTTTTAACGAACGAAAAGAAAAGAAAAAGGTTTTATCGCTATTCACCCCCCCTCTAGCGATCCGCTTCGATCCAACAATTGGTATCAGAGCCGGGGGTTGCTAAGATTTGGTGAAACCACCAATCTGGCCATTTTACAGATTTTTTTTTCTTTTTAATTCTGTTTATTTCAGATTTATTTCACTTTGTTATTTTTTCTCCCGCACTACTAATCCAAGACGCGAGTCTTGGTACTTTTTTTTTGTGTTTTTGTCGTTGCTAGTTTCTTCGTCTTCGTCTCCTTGTGTCTTTTGTTCTAATGGCCCATCTCGAGGGTTTTAGCACCGTCTGACCTCTGTTTTACAATGGAGATGACTTCCGTTATTGGAAGGGTCGGATGGAATGCTTTCTCAAAACCCAAATCGAGATGTGGATCATAATCCAAACGGGTTTCACACTTCCGACTAATGAAGTGGGTGACTCCTTGGATTATGATCAATGGACCATTGCGACAAAACGACAAGCTGAAGCCGACGCCAAGGCAACACAAATCCTCCAATGCGGCTTATCCAAGGAAGAGCTAAATCGCGTCGGCCCCTTCATAAGCGCAAAGGACCTTTGGACAAAACTAGTGGAGCTACACGAAGGGACCGATGAAGCCAAGGTATGTAAGCGTGATCTTCTATTCAATAAACTATATAACCTAAAAATGCAGGAACACAAGTCCACGACGCAACTTCATGCCCGAGTCCAGGACATAGTCAACAACCTACACGCAATCGGGCAAAAGGTCGAAAACTGCGATCTTATAAGGTATGTCCTAAACTCCTTTCCAAGGACTACCTTGTGGGCATCCATGGTCGATGCCTACAAGGTCTCCAAGGATCTTTCTAAACTTAGATTAGATGAACTTTTTTCTGATTTTGAACTTCATGAGTAGTCTAATTCGGAACCCGAGAAAGGTATAGCTTTATTTGCAGGTTCAAAGAAGAAAACCGCTAGCAAGCCACCTCCGAAGGAAGAAGAGGATGAGTCGGATTCGGAGGTCGACTCGGAAATGGAAGCCGAACTAGTCAACCTAGTTCGGAGGATAGTCAAGGGCCGAAAACAAGCCGTCACTCGACCCAACGAAGGTAAGCCTAAAAGTTCAAACATAAGATGTTATGAATGCAACAGGTTTGGACACATTAAGTCCGAATGCCCAAAACTCAAGAGCAAGGAACCAAAATACAAAAAGGCACTCAACGCTACTTGGGAAGAAGCTTCCGAGGAAGAAGACAATGATTGAGTCCTTATGGCTAAACCGATGGAATCGGAGACGGAGTCAGAACCGGAACTTGAATCGGAAACCGAAGATGAGTCGGACTGCGAAGCACTATTCAAGACAAGCCACGGATACGCATCCGGTTCAAAAGATAAACTCAAGGTAAGTCGCTCTCTTATTACCACACTTTATAGTGCAATTAAGTTTTTAAATAGAAAGTTAGCTAAGTCCAAGTCCAAGGTCGAGACCCTGGTTGAGGAAGTTAAACTCCTCAAACACGAGGTCTCCCTAACCTCTTCGACTAGTCGAGTTCAAGAGAAGGACTCAACTCGGGTTGAAAAACTCGAAGTTGAGAACTCACTCTTGAAAAGTCAAGTCGAAGATCTTAGGAACACGTTGGAAAGGTTTACTTTGGGATCCAAAGGACTTGACCTCCTACTTGAATCGCAAAGGGCCGTGTACAACAAGGTCGGGCTAGGGTTTAGCTCAAACACGACCAATAAGTCGTATATGTCAATTGTAAGTAGACATAAAAAATGTCTCCAAGCATGGGTCCCTAAGACCACCTTAATTTCAAACTTAGGATCAAACCAGTACTAGGTTCCCAAGGACCAAATCCACTATGTGGAGAGACCGAATCGATTCAACGGTCCAGGGGGAGCTAGTACGAAATTTGTTTGTGTTTTAACTTAGAAATTGCATGCTTAGGTTTTTATTTTTCTTTTTAGAATGGTTAGATAGGACTATAACTCGTCAATACTTGATAACATAGTACCAGGATGCGGCGAGATGATAGTACGCTAGGAAAGCGGAGTCTTGTGTATTCGGGCTAGATAAGGCGTATCTAGTTCGGTGCACTTGACCGAGCGGAACTAGCTGAAGCTACCTCGCCATATCCTAGACTAGTTAGACCAGGAAGTGGTCTTAGGTGAGTCAAGTCTCTATTTTCTTGAAAATGGCTTTGTCTAAGGAAGTGGTCATTGTTCCGATCAAAGAAGGCCTCTGTGCCTCGCCACGACCTGGAAGCCATGATCTTGAAAAGGTGACTTGATGAGCCTAAGGTCAAATCCGAATCTAACGCAAGGTTGACAAGTGTTTAAGTCATTAAATTTAATTCAACTAAAATTGGAAGTCATCTCACAAGAACATATAGGATTAACATGTTTGATCATGTAGACATGGGTGAGATGATTTAGGTTAATAATTTTCAACCAATTTTTAATAAATCCAATATCCGATCCAACTACCTTGTGTGTAGGATCAATGGATGTTGGACAGTGGTTGCTCCCGACACATGACCGGGGATCAACTCAAGTTTTCAAAGCTTCGATTCAAACGACAAAGATCGGTAGCCTTCGGAAATAACGACAAGCTCAAAATCATCGGATCAGGTGATATTGAGCTTAACTCAAATTTTGTCATTCAAAACGTTTTATTAGTAGAAAATTTTCAATATAATCTTCTCAGTGTAAGCCAATTGTGTGATAATAACTATAAGGTCATATTTCTAGAAAACGAATGCGTAATTAATACAAACGAAACCTCTAAAACAATTCTTAAGGGAACTAGAAATAACAACATTTACACTATTAACTTAACTAACTCCTCAACTAAGAAGAGGAATCATGGGTGCAGGCACGACTCGGTCACTCACACCCAAGACTCATCCACAAGATGAGTCACAGTGACTTAGTTAGAGGTTTGCCTAACCTCAATAACTTGGATAATAAAATATATAATGCTTGTCAACAAGGTAAACAATCTAGGACACAACATCAACTAACTAGTCAAGAACGAACCAAAAGTGTGCTTGAGCTCCTACACAAGGATCTATTTGATTCACTTGGAGCTAAGTCACTTAACGGAAGTAAATTCTGCTTAGTCATAATTGATGACTATTCTAGATTTACTTGGGTTAGGTTCATCAAACACAAAAGTGATACCCTAGATCAATTAATCAATCTATTTAAATTAATAGAAAATCAACAAAGCATTAAAATCAAAAGACTTAGGACTGATCATGGTGGTGAATTCGAAAACCATAGGTTTACAGAATTCTGTAACCTAAATGGATACCACCATGAGTTCTCTTGCCCTAGAACTCCACAACAAAATGACCTAGTAGAACGCAAAAATAGAACCCTACAAGAAGCCGCTAGGACAATGCTTAATGAGTATAACCTACCCGATAGGTTTTGGGCCGAAGCCGTGAATACGACATGCTATGTCCAAAATAGAATCCTTATGGTAAAGAGGCACCTTAAGACCTCATATGAGATTTATCACGATAAAATACCTAACATCAAGTACTTTAGGGTATTTGGGTGTAAGGTACATATCCTAAACACTAAGGATTACCTAGGGAAATTTACATCCAAAACCACGACCGGAATCTTTCTAGGATACTCGACTACAAGCAGAGCTTATAGAGTATATAACCACGACACCTTTAGAGTCGAGGAGACTATCAATGTAGTATTTGATGAAGGACACGAACCTACAAAACCCCCGGCAACCCCAATTAGCGAACCGACTCATACTAGACCTAACTCTGATCCGGAGATCAGGTCTAGTGTTAATCCTAACCTAAGTCAACCAAGTCACTCTATCGACCAAGTGATAGATGACTCCAACCAAACTAGAACTCAAACGAGTCATCCTATGGATCATGTTGTAGACTCAAACCCAAATCCAACTAGGACTCAAACGAATCATCCTATCGACCAAGTGATAGGTGATCCAAGTCTAGGAGTTCGAACTAGAGCCTCATACAGAAACCTTAGTCAAATATCCTTGATTTCTAAAATTGAACCCAAAACTATTGATCATGCTCTTCTTGATCCCGATTGGATTATTGCAATGCAAGAAGAGTTGGCTCAATTCACTAGGAACGAAGTATGGGAATTAGTACCACCACCTAAAGATAAAACAATCATTGGAACAAGGTGGGTGTTTAGAAATAAAATTGATGATAGAGGTGAAGTAGTTAGAAATAAAGCTAGACTAGTTGCTAAAGGGTTTAGTCAAGTCGAAGGTTTAGATTACGATGAGACCTATGCCCCAGTAGCTAGATTAGAGTCCATTCGAATGCTATTAGCATATGCAGCACATCGAGGATTTAAGTTGTTTCAAATGGATGTGAAATCTGCATTCTTAAATGGATACATTAAAGAAGTTTATGTTAGTCAACCCCCCGGTTTCGAAAGTTTAGACAAACCCGATCATGTCCTTAGGTTAAAGAAAGCTCTTTATGGACTTAAACAAGCTCCTCGAGCTTGGTACGAGAGACTTTCGATTTATCTTAAGTCCAAAGGCTTTAACCAAGGTGTAGTTGACCCAACCCTTTTCGTAAAAACCTTAGGTAAAGACATATTCATAGCCCAAATCTACGTAGATGATATTATTTTCGGAACCACCAACTCAATCCTACTAAATGAGTTCATTTCACTTATGGAAAGTGAATTTGAAATGAATTTAGTAGGTGAGTTAAGTTTCTTTTTGTTGGATCGAAAGTGTCGCTAGAGGGGGGGGGGGTGAATAGCGATACGATGTCGTTAAAAAACTTTTGCAATAAGTAAAAAGCAAGTAGAGAGTGCACAGCGGAAATATAAAGTAGACAAGATATTTTTACGTGGTTCACAATCTTTCGATTGCTAATCCACGGCCCTAGTGATCCTTGATCACGTACGGAGGGCAATTCACTAAAACCACTCCTCTTCGTTGGAAGTAGGAGCAACGATTACAAAAAGAAATCAAGGCAAAGGGACACTCCCCCTTTCCTTGTTACGATTAAAGCACAAAGACAATTTAAAGAAGTAGAACTTAAATAAATATACCGACAACTCTTATAAGTAGAAGATGTAGCTTTCGTTGTCGGCGGCACTTCGTCGTAGCAAATGTGAGTAGTAGTAGCGACGTTACGACGGCGTGTTGAGAGCTCTTGAATTCTTGTCATTTGCTTGGCTTGAACATGTCTATTTATGGATATTGATCTATGAATTTAGACATAGGTAGTGTCCAAGGTGAGGTTCTTATCCCCCAAGACTTGTTCATCCACATCCTTTGCGCCAACTCAAGGATGAGGTGTTTCATCCAACCACCTTGTGCCACCTCCAACCTCCTTGTGCGCCAACTCAAGGATGAGGTGTTTCATCCAACCACCTTGTGCCACCTCCAACCTCCTTGTGCGCCAACTCAAGGATGAGGTGTTTCATCCAACCACCTTGTGCCACCTCCAACCTCCTTGTGCGCCAACTCAAGGATGAGGTGTTTCATCCAACCACCTTGTGCCACCTCCAACCTCCTTGGGCGCCAACTTGAGGATGAGGTGTTTCATCCAACCACCTTGTGCCACCTCCAACCTCCTTGGGCGCCAACTTGTGCCACATCATGGGAGCCAACCATCTTGTGCCAACTCACCTTATCTTGGGCGTCCACCACAAGGAAGCTTGGTGATGGTTTGGATGTCCACCTTGATGCCACATCACCCTTTGTACCAAAACACGAGTCAAGTCCAAATTCACCCCCTTGAAATTCGAGCTCTTCTCGATTTGGAACTTGACTAGCGATTGATAGTCAAAGGGTTTTGGATACAAGTTAGCTTAAAATATAAAGTACGATGGTTCTAACCATCTGATCTCGACCTAGACCTTCCATTGGAGGTATTGGGTCGGATCTACGCTTAACGACCTTGCTTCGCTTTCACACGAGCTTACCTTGTAGCCTCGCTTCCGGTCTTCACCCGAGTACCTCGGCTTCCTCCGAAGTCCCTCTGGCGTTGCCCGACCACCTCGGTTCCCACCGGGTGTCGCAGACCTTCCGCTCAACTTTAGCATTTCTGCACACTTAATTGAGCTCGTAAGATAACAAATATACCCTTAACTATTGAGCCTTTTGCCATAATCAAAATACCGGTTCGACTTTGGTGCCCACTGCACCAACACTTTTTAGGTCTACAAATTAAACAAACTAAAGATGGAATATACCTACATCAACGCAAATATACTAGGGAATTAATTAAACGCTTTGGAATGCAAGACGCTAAAATTATTAATACCCCAATGACAACTAATGTGAATATAGAAGAAGATGTTATCGGAAATTAAATTGATTTAAAATACTATAGGAGCATAATAGGGAGTCTCCTTTACCTAACTGCAAGCCGACCTGATATCTTATTTGCAGTAAGTATGTGCGCAAGGTTTCAAACCTGTGCCAAGGAGTCTCACCTAACTCTAGTCAAGCGTATCCTTAGATATCTAAAGGGTACACTTAATGTCGGTATTTGGTATCCTAGATCTACCGAGTTCGAACTAACTAAGGCTACTCCGATTCGGACTATGCGGTAGTAAGCTCGATAGAAAGAGTGCAGTGGTTGTTGTCAACTTCTACCGAGTCTAGTGAGTTGGTGCAGTAGGAAGCAACACTGTGTTGCTTTATCTACCACCGAAGCCGAATACATCGCGATGGGTGAGTGTGTCACGCAGCTTCTTTGGATGAAGCACACTCTCCGCGACTTTAAGTTAGACTTTACGAATACTAAACTTCACGTAGATAACATTAGTTCAATTAATCTTACAAAGAATCCGATATGTCACTCTAGGACCAAACATATAGAGGTCAAACACCATTTCATTCGAGAACTTGTGGCCAACGGAGCCATACAACTCGAATACGTCAAATCAAAGTCTAACTTAGCAGACCTATTTACTAAACCCCTACCCGAAGCCGAATTTAGTCTATTAAGACGAAAATTGGGCATGTGTGTAGTAGAATAGGAACTTGCAAATTATATTTTCTTACTACTATTTCTTAACTTTCATTTTTTATGGAACTAGTATAGGACATACCTTAGATATCATGCATTTATAGATTTAAGGAGCCAATACATCTCACAACACATAGGACTAATGTGTTTGTGTACTTAGCCACGTAGATGGGCGTGAGATGTTAGGACCTTACTCCTGGTTCCAGATGTAGAGCTAGTGCATCGCTATGAACCACGGAGTATAATCATACATACTAACCGACTCTGACCAGGACTGGTTGATCTTTCATATCAATCAAGCCAAATATGAGTCGAACATCTTATAGATGAACTTATTTTCAGTATATTATTTTCAAAATAATGTGGAACATGCTTGGACTTTAAATTTAACACTTATTTTTGTTTTCCACACACACACTCACTCTTTTCGATATATGGCAAAAGGGGGAGAAAAAGGCCAAAGTTAAGGGGTAAAAAAAAAAATTTTTTTTTTTGATAACTTAACTCTTACTTTATATTTAAACCAAAAGTTAACTTTAAGTTTTGAAAACTTATTAAAGGCCAAGTTAAGAGAATTCTTAACTTAAACTTATTTGTGGTGTCAACGTTTTACTTATTTTTTATTATGCCCTTAATGTTTTACTTAAGGGGGAGAAAGGGCCAAGTTAAGAAGAACTCTTAACTTAAACATTTTACTAAGGCCAACTTTAAGTAATGTTAATTACTTAAAGAAACCCTCAAAGGGGAGGATTAAGGTCTTTCTTCAAGACTCACCCTCGGTCAAGGGGGAGGTTTCCTCAAGGGGGAGTACTTGAAGAAAATCCTTACTACTCCAACTTAATCTTCTTTATTTCTTGTTTCTAATGCACATTATTCTTCATGCTTGCTATTTACTTAACTTTGTATGTGGGTTTGCCATAAATCAAAAAGGGGGAGATTGTTGGTGCAGTAGGCACCTAAGTCGAACCTGAGTTTTGATTATAGCAAACGATACAAAGTTAAGCTCATGTCGTTATCTCACGAGTTGAATCGAGTGTGCAGAAGATTGCTATAGCTGGAGCTAAAGGCTAGCGACACCCGGAGGAAGCCGCGGTGGTCAGGCGACACCGGGAGGACTTCGGAGGGAGCCGAAGGAATCAGGTGGAGACCGAAAGCAAGGCTTCAAAGGTAAATGTTGAGGTAAGCTCGTGTGAGTGAGCGTAAGTAAGGTCGAGTCCTCCATACGGGGACATCCTTAGGCGATGATCCGACCAAGACTTCCCATTGAAGGTCTATGTTGAGATCGGATGGAAAGTGGCCGTCGAATTCACTTATATTTCGAGCTAACTCTTTATTACAGTCGAAAAGTCTAAAAATCAGTTCAACCGGCCAAAAATCAGTTCAACTGCTAAGCCATCAGTTCAACCGGCCAAGGATCAGTTCAACTGCTGAGCCATCAGTTCAACCGGCCAAGAAATCAGTTCAACCGATGGTCAAAAATCAGCCTCGAGGAGTCAAGCTTTATCACCATTTTTCAAGGAGTTTTGTGTCCAATTCTTATTGGTTGAAGACCCATTCGATGAGGGGCTTAAAGGCTATAAAAGGAGGTCCTAACCTAGGGTTTCATCATCAATTCTAAGCCTCCAAAAGCCTTCGCAAAGCTACAACTTCTCCGACAACGAAGTGCTTCTTCTCCGACGTCTAGGTTTATTTGTTTTCATTTTATTACGTCGGTTAGAGTTTTATTTCAGTTTAGTACTTTCATTTTCGGAGCTTTTATCGTAACGAGGAGAGGGGGAGTGTCCCTCTACCTCAAGCTTTGTGCTTTACTTGTATCGATTAAACTCCTACCTCTAAAGGGGAGGAGTTCTTTAGTGTTTTTACCCTCCGTACGTGGTCGATGACCGCTAGGGCCTTGGAGTAGTAGCCGAAGGCTACGAACCAAGTAAAACTCCTTTGTCTCTTTTTACTTTACATTTACATTTCCGCTGCAATTAATTATCTCTCGAGTTTTAACGAACGAAAAGAAAAGAAAAAGGTTTTATCGCTATTCACCCCCCCTCTAGAGATCCGCTTCGATCCAACATTATGATGTTCCTTTGATTTCCTCTTAGAACCTTTCTTTGAGGAATCAACTAACAACACCGTCTTCTCCTCATGCTTAACAGAAGGCTCCACAGTCTTCAGTATGTCGAGGAGTTCAGGAATGGTGGATTCAAGTTTGTTCATCCGGTAGTTCATCACAAACTGTGAGTAACTCTTGGGCAAACAATGTAGAATTAAGTCAATACTTAATTCATGATCCATCACAAACCCGAGTGTAGCTAACCGCTTGATGTACCCATTCATCTTTAGCATAAATTGCACCACAGATGAACCTTCTTGCATCTTAGAGGTGAAGAGGAGCTTGGAGACTTCGAACCTTTCGGATCTCGCTTGCTCATCAAACAACTCATAAAGATGAAAGACTATGGTATTAACATTCATATGCTCATGTTGCTTTTGAAGCTCGGGTACCATTGCGGCTAGCATGATGCAACTCATCGGTTTAGAATCATTCACATGTTTCTGATAGACCAACAATTGGTTCGGAGTTGCATCATCCTTAGGACGGGTGGGAAGAGGTTCTTTGAGGACATACACAAGCTTTTCCACCTTGAGAACGATTCTCAGGTTTCTAAGTAATTTCCAAATGATATGCATCTAATGCAATTACATGACATACAATTATGACATGTTCAAGTAATTTCCAAATTGTCATAAATAATTTTGGAAATAAAATATGTTTGTGATTTGATTTCTCAAATCAAATCTCATCGATTAAATTAGAAAATAAATTTCCAAATCTAATCACATATTTTATTTATGAAAAATATTAATTAAGGAAATCCAAATTTAATTTAGGAAACAAATTTTCTAAATCTAATTTCCTAATTACATCAGGAAATTCCTAATTTGAATTTCTTAACTAATTTAAATTTCCATAATTTTTCTAAGCTTTCCAAAATAGAAAATTTCTAAAAATACAATTTTGACAAACACTCATCGCAAAACAATTTTACGATTATGTCGGAACACAGCCAGGCTCTGATACCACTGTAGGGTTTCTGGGGCACCGACGTGGGTATGTGTTCGAACATGTTTCGTAAATATGTACAACGGAAGCAAATAAAATTGGTAATAAACTATTTTATTATATCACACACACCACACGCATGCAAGATGCAACAGTGTAGACATAATCGTAATTTCAAATTTTGCAATAAAGAAAACTACTCTAGGTATACCTGACGAATTATTTGAATAAGAAATGGCATCAACCTTAGCGACCCTCGCAAGTTTTGCCTCTATCCGTATCCACGCCGAGTATCGTCGAGATAGCTTCAACAGGCTACGACCTCCATCTTGACAAGAGATACTAGTCTCGCGTCGAAGACGATGTGATCCGAGAGACGATCACAAAACAAGTTTCATGAACTTGTTACCTCGGAAGTGCCAGCCAAACAAGTTTGTCGGCGACAGCAAGGTGGCCGTGGTAGTTCTTTGGCCGATGGATAAGGTTTGTGGTGGCCCGATGGTAGGGGACAATGCATAAGCAAGGAGAGGAGATGAGGGTGGCTAGGGTTTCTCTAAACCGAAGTCGTCTATGAAATTTGTCTCAACCCTCTTACTTATAGAGAATGTATTTCTTGACCATCAAGAAACCTTCTCTCAACGATTATTGGTTCACAACCAAAAACCGTTAACTCGCTCCAATAATTTAAGTTTAAATAAACCAAACTGCGTTGGTCTATTTTAAGTTAAAATAAATCAAACCAAACCCCTTTGATTTATTTTCCACCATTGGATTAGAACCAAACCAATTTGGTTCATCCATCATGTCTTCAAAACACTCAGCCCATCCATGCTTCCGATTCGACTAAAACAATTTCATGCTCGCTCCTTGTTTGGTCCAACCAAACCACATCTCTGTCGATCTGAGAATCTTAGTCTCAGGCTTATTTGAAATCCTTCGGATAACACTCATAGTGCTATGACCAAATAGGTTCCCGATTTATGTTGGTCATCTATAATTAACCATTAATTATAGAACGATCATGAGTGACACCTAGTAGTACATCATAATCTCCAATTAATCGAAAAATCAATGGTTGATCCCAAAATGACTTCTGAAACCTTTCAGTAGCTACAGTGAATCGTATCTCGTTCCCTTCATTCATCTTATATCCACTTGGTTCAGGATATGGTCTGTGCCAGTCCCCACTAGGTTGACTATGTCACACCTAGCCCAAGTATCTTTTCCTTGTCCTGTGGATTCTAGTTACTGCACATGTATCCAAGAGTACCATACTCTAAACATGTTATGCTTTGGCCAAAGACTTTAGTAACAATCCGACGAGAGGCCATAGAGTATACATCTCCTCGTAAGTGTTGAGAGTATGGAGAATACAATCAAAGTCTCACATTGGTAAGATATGGAAAAGATCATGTGCTTATAAGATAAAAAAATATCTCCATTGGTATGAGACCTTTTGGGTAAAGTCCAAAAACAAAACCATGAGGGCTTAAGCCCAAAGTAGACAATATCATACCATTGTAGAGATATGTGGATCTTATAGGCACTAACAATTGGTATTAGAGCCATGATCCATGTTAAGCCATGAACCTCGAATGAAGGAAGTGGAGCTCTTATGTCCGGATCAAGAGAACCAAACACCAGGCAGGAAGTCTAGTTGGGTCGAGAGGACCGAACAACTGATAGGAAGTCCAGTTGGGCCAGAAGGGCTGGAAAATTGGCAGGAAGTCCAACTGGGTAAGGAGGATCGGATAGTTGGCAGAAAGTCCTGGTGGGTTGAAGATCGGACATCAAGCAGAGGAAGTTCTTCGAGGATGGATAGGCTTGAGGGGGGGCCTTAATGTGGTCCTTCGTTTGAGGTGGGTGGGGATTGTTAAGAGTATAGGGAATGCAATCAAAGTCCCACATTGGTAAGATATGGAAAAGATCATGTGCTTATAAGATAAAAAAATATCTCTATTGGTATGAGGCCTTTTGGGTAAAGCTAAAAAATAAAACCATGAGGACTTAGGACCAAAGTGGACAATATTATACCATTGTGGAGATATGTGGATCTTATAGGCACTGTAGGCTATTCAAACACCTTCAACCACTTCGACTTATACCTAATCATCCCGGGTCCACATCTCCTCGGAGATGCTTGCCTAAGATGTCAAAGCATAAGTCTCCATGACCAAGATGACTTGAATACTGCAAGTCGAAGGAACATCGCACTTAAGCTGCAGTAAGAACTTTATTGACATATATGTATATGCAGAGAACCATATGAAGTCTTACAGCTGGTCACTCCAATGAACTAGTTACCATAACTAGCATCCACGGTTAACTCCGGACATCCCAATATCACCCGTCAGTGAGAAACATCTGCTTGGATAAACCAAAGAGTACAACTCATGTTAGTCTCAACAGAATTGATGGTGTCTGAATGCATCAATTCATCGACTAGGGATAATTCCAATACATCACAATTACACATGTAGAGATACTCACTAGTTGTGATCCAATCACAAATTCTCTTATGTTGTGAATCGTATTGTGGACATTCAGTAAATGAGTTTAAGATCCAATCAAATACATGAAAACATGTATACTCAAATAGTGAATCTTCATTTATCAAATAAATGCTACAACCATAAGGCGATTGCCTTAGGACACCTCTCATATATAACTAACAAACTACCACTTGGCCTAATGCCAATCGCCATAGTATCCAATACCATAGGCCCGAACATGACCCTCAAACTTACTTTGAGGTAAGACTTTAGTTAAAGGATCCGCTAAGTTCTTTTCGGTGGGAATCTTCTCGATTTGTATTTCCTTCCTACTGATGATTTCTCTGATCAGATGATAGCAGCGAAGCACATGTTTGTATCATTGATGAGACCTTGGCTCTTTTGCCTGTGCAATCATTCCATTGTTGTCGCAGTAGACTGGTATTGCTTCAACAATGGTTGGAACCACACCAAGTTCAGAGACGAACTTCTTGATCCAAACTGCTTCCTTTGTTGCTTCCGAAGCTGCAATGTATTCTGCCTCAGTGGTAGGATCCATTACAATGTTTTGTTTCGAACTTTTCCAACATATTGCGCCTCCATTCAAGGTGAATATGTATCTAGATTGAGACCTGGAATCATCCTTGTCTGTCTGGAAGTTGGCTTCCGTATACCCGTGTATTACCATATCACCCTCTCCATATATTAAAAATACATCCTTAGTTATTCTCAAGTACTTAAGAATTATCTTAACAACCATCCAATGATCTATTCCTGGATCTGACTGGTATTTACTCGTGACACTGTGAGCTTACGATACATCAAGCCTCGTACTTAACATAGCATACATGACATATCATATTGTGAATGCATAGGGGATCTTACTCATGCAAATCTTCTCTCCCTCTTTGGCATACATAAAAAATACCATTATCCATCAAATATCAAAATTCAAAGATGAGTTCGAAGTATTTAGCTTTTCAACACAAGGACTAAATTTATGAAAGTTACTTCTGACAAAAATATTAGCTTGACACGCTTCATAAGTATTTCAAAAATGCCTAAGCTTTGCAATATAAATATGCATTTCAAAGTACTTTAAGCTTTTCAAAAGACTTAAGTTTTTCAAAGTTCAAAACCATTTTTTTAAATACGTAGGCTCTTCAAAATATTTTCAAAGATTAAAACTTTTAAACTTAAAATACTTGAGTAATTCAAAAGTACTTAAGATTTAATGTAAGCTTTTTAAATCAGATATTCAAAATTTCAAAAACTTTTAAAATTTGAACCCCCCCCCCCCCCTCCCCTTAAATAAAGCTAAAATGTTTTCAAAATTTTCTCCCCCTCAATAAAAGCTAGAGTTTTTGAAAATGTTTTAAATAAAGCTAAAATATTTTAAATTTTCAAAAACTCCCCTTTAAATAAAGCTCAAATATTTTCAAAACTCCCCCTTAAATAAAGCTCAAACATTTTCAAAACTCTCCCTTAAATAAAGCTCTACAAAATTTTAATAGTCTTGAAATTATTTTCTTCCTTTATTCAAAAATTTTAAGTAATGAAATAAGACATGTTGAAGCATGAATTCCTATTCATAATTAATTAAATAATATACTGAAATACACATTTAAAATTTGTCCTTAAAGTAAATTTTCAACTCTTTAGTAGCTCAAGTAATATAGAATTATCATCAAGCTTTGGATTAGAGTTAGTCATCGAAGTGATTGATTTACTTTTTAAACCCTGTTTTGGTTTATGTTGATCACTGAATCTACATCTAGAATCTGGGTGCAGTCCTAGCACCTCACGCCCATCTTCGTGGCTCAATACACAAATAGGTAGTCTTAGGTTTTTGTGAGATGTGAATGCTTCCCTAGGTCTATAGGGTCATGAAATCTAAACTTGACTTAGGCTAGATCAATTTTTAATTTTCCTTTACGAAAATAATATTACTTAGTAAAACAAAATAGTTTTTGAATAATGAAACATTAAAGAAGCCTAGTCTATTAAGCATAACCCTAGTTGTCTTCTAAGGATACTAAACTCAGCTTCTGGAAGTGGTTTAGTAAAAATATCAGCAAGATTAGACTTGGACTCCATATAATTGAGTTCAATACTTTCCTTTGCCACATGATTTCTCACAAAATGATGTTTAACATCAATATGTTTAGTACGTGAGTGATGAATTGGATTTTTAGTTAAGTTTATTGAACTTATGTTATCAACCAATGTTTTGACTTTTTTGTATTCTAATTCAAAATCTTTAAGTGTGTGCATTATCCATAATAATTGTGCCACACATTCTCCTAATGCTATGTATTCGATTTCAGTTGTGGAAAGAACAACACAATGTTGCTTTTTACTAAACCAACTAACCAAGTATGATCCTAAGAGTTGACATCCTCCACTAGTACTTTTCCTATCCAGTTTACATCCAGCATAGTCTGAGTCAAAGTATCCTAATAACTCAAAGTTATTAGTTCTTGGGTACCACATTCCTACATTAATTGTTCCTTTAATGTATCTTAGGATTCTTTTAACATGTGTTAAATGTGATTCCTTAGCACAAGTTTGATATCTATCACACATACTTACTGTAAATAGTATGTCAGGTCTACTTGCAGTTAAGTATAGTAAACTTCCTATATCACTTCTATAGTGCTTTAGATCTACAGACTTTCCCTCTTTGTCATCATCTAATATAACATTTATTGCCATAGGTGTTTTTTATTTCTTTTGCATTTTCCATTCCAAATTTTTTAATTAATTCTCTTGCATATTTATTTTGATATATATAGTTACCGTCTCTTGCTTGTTTTATTTGTAGACCTAAAAAGAAGTTTAACTCACCTACTAGACTAATTTCGAACTCTTGTTCCATTAAGGTTATGAATTCTTTTAAAAAATTTGAATTTGTTGATCCAAATACTATATCATCGACATATATTTGAGCAAGGAAAATATCTAGGTCCAAAGTTTTTACGAAGAGGGTTGAGTCAATTTGACCTTGTCTGAAGCCTTTTGAAATTAAGTATGAAGATAATCTCTCATACCAGGTTCTAGGAGCTTATTTTAGTCCATACAAGGCCTTTTTTAAACTTGTATACATGATTAGGGTATTCTAAACTTTCAAAATCTAGGGGTTGACTTACGTATACCTCTTCTTTTATTACTCATTTAAGAATGTGGACTTAACATCCATTTGGTATAGCTTGAATCCTTTGTGTGCCGCATAGGCTAGCAACATCCTAATTAACTCAAGCCTAGCTACTAGGGTATAAGTTTCGTCATAGTCTAACCCTTCTACTTGACTAAACCTTTTAGCTACTAATCGAGCTTTATTCCTTATGATTTCTCCTTGATCGTCTAATTTATTTCTAAATAGCCATTTAGTGTCTATGATTGATTTATTTGTTGGTGGAGGTACTAAGTCTCATACTTCATTTCTTTCAAATTGTGCTAGTTCTTCTTGCATGACTATTATCTAATTAGTATCAGGTAAAGCCTCTTCTATTGACTTCGGTTCTATTTTTGATATTAATGCGTTTGACTTATGTTTCTTAAGACTGACCTAGTTTGAACTCCTGAGTTGGATTTCCTAATACTTGTTCAATTGGATGGTTTGGATTAATTCTAGGTGTCTTCAAGTTGTCTTGACATTGGGTTTGCTCTTCTTCGTCATGTATGGTTTCATTTACCCCTTCTTGATTATCTTTTAATATGTTTCTTTGACCATTGTTAATCTCCTCTTCATCAAATGTTGAATTAGTTGTTTCTTCAATTTTTAGGGTTTTCTTATTATAAATCCTATAGGCCCTACTAGTGGTTGAATATCCAAGAAATATTCCTTCATCAGTTTTTGAAGAGAAATTTCCAAGATAATCTTTTGTATTCAAAATAAATACTTTACATCCAAATAATCTTAAATATTTTATTGTAGGTATTTTATTGTTAACGATTTCATAAGATGTTTTATTATTTATTTTATTAATTATTATTCTATTTTGCACATAACATGCAGTGTTTATAGCCTCGACCCATAAGTAACTAGGTAAATTATATTCATTTAACATTGACCTAACAGCTTCTTGTAGAGTTCTATTTTTCCTCTCAACTATTCCGTTTTATTGAGGTGTTCTAGGGCATGAATATTCATGGTGATATCCATTTTCTAGACACATTGTTGTAAATTGTTGATTTTTAAATTCTCCTCCATTATCACTTCTTATTATTTTTATCTTAAGGTTTTTTTCATTTTCTAATTGTTTACTAAAGTTTTTAAATATTTCAAATGTTTCATCTTTTTGTTTTAAGAATTTTACCCATGTGAACCTAGAGTAATTATCTATTATTACTAAACAGTATAAATTTCCATTTAGTGATTTTACTCCATGTGAATCAAATAAGTCTAAGTGGATTAATTCAAGTATTGAGCTTGTTCAACTATGATTAGTTAATTTATATTGGGATTTGGTTTGTTTTCCTTGTCGGCAATCATTACAAACTTTACTTTCAACATTTTTTAGTTAAGGCAAACCTCTAACTAAGTTAGTTTCACTTAATTTAGTTATATGCCTAAAGTTGATGTGAGCAAGTCTCCTATGCCACAACCAACTTTCCTCTTGCTGTGTCAAATGATACTTGATTGAGGATCTTTCTGTTGGATCGGAGAGAATCGCTAGAGGGAGGGGGGAGATGAATAGCGATCGTAAAAACTTCTTTTCATTCGTCAAAAACTCGAGTGATGCATAGAAGAAAGTAAAATACTAAAAGAAATAAACACAATTTCTTTTTACTTGGTTCGCAACCTAAAGGTTGCTACTCCAAGGCCGCACAATCTTCGACCATGTATAAAGGGGCAATCCACTAAAGATCTCCTCCTCGTTGGAGGTAGGAGATAATGATTACAAGAAAAACAAGATGGAGGAAGAGGCAACAAGCCTACCTCTCCTCCTTTTGATAAAAGCTCGATTTACAAGAAATAAAACAATGCAAACAACAACTTTAAAATGAACTACCGACTTAGAAGGTTGAAGCTCGGTGTGAAGTTGGCATAGTGGCGGTGTAGCGTTGTCGTCGAAGCTTGGCGTCGTTGGAGAACTTTGGGAGCAAGATGAGATGAGCCAAAGGGGTGAAGCCCCATTCTTTTATAGCCCTCCATGCCCTAGCTCGTTGAGATCTGGATTTGGGTCAAAGAGCCTCATCTCCACAAGATAAGTGGAGCTTATCTCAACTTTCTTCGAGCTGACCAGTTTGATAATCAATCGACTGATGACCTTCATCAGTCAACTGATTGTAGCATCAGTCGACTGTCAATAGCCAACAATCAACTGCTAGCATGGCCACTCTCCTGCAACAAAGAGTTAGAACAAAATACACAAGTAATGGATATTTCGATGGTTTCTTACCATCTGATCTCGACCTAAACCTTCCCCCGGAAGTCTTAATCGGATCCCCGCCTAAGTTTGTCCCCGTACAAAGGACACGACCTCACCATTACTCCGCACTTGTGCTTACCTCCGGTCCTTCCTGACCTGTCGCTTACCTTTCAGTCTTCCACCTAGGTTCCTCGACTCCACGATTTCTCATCCCGAGATTCTTTGGGTGTCGCTGAGCTTCAGCTTGGAGTAAACACTTCCTGCACACTTAACATAGCTCATGAGATAACAATAAGAACTAAACTTTGAACCTTTGCCATAATCAAAACCCAGGTTTAATTATCTGGTGCCCCTGCACCAACAATCTCCCCCTTTTTGATCTATGACAAACCGATTCAAAGTTAAGGGAATTTAAGCATGAAATGATGTAGTAAAAACATAAGTAGTAAACATGCAGTACTAAGCAAGCATGAAATAATTTTGAAGCTTGTAGTAAACAAGTAAGCATGTAGACATATAGTACACCAGTAGTAGTGAGTATGATTAAGCTCTTTTTCAAAACCTCCCCCTTGACCTTAGGTAAGTTTTGAAAAAGGACACTTAAAGTTCTTTAGATAAAGCTTAAAAAACTTTTACTCCCCCTTAACTTTGCCCTCTTCTCCCCCCTTTTGCCATATATCAAAAAATGGGGGTGTATTTATAAAGTAGGGGTGTATTTAAAAGATGAATAGGAGAATAAATGTTATATGCGTTTGTAAAATCATTGAAAAGATAGAAAAATTAAGTCCAAGCATGTGTCCCTTTTCAAGTCAACTCTTGACTTATTAAGTCCTAGGGATTGTGAAAAGGTGTAAGAAAAATTTAAGTTTTTATTCCTCTGCACCAACAATATTAAACTAGTTTTTTTTTTGTTTTGAGAGAAAGTGTATAATAGCTAGTTTTGGTAAAGTGAGCTTTTGAAACTACTTACAAACAAAGTATTTGATTTCAAAAATACTTGAACATTGTAACCATAAGTATGTTTTCAAAATATATTAACTATTAAATGCATCAATAAAGAAGATAAGTATTCATATAAGTTTTGAAGGTATTTCAAATATTAGGTTATTCTCATTTAAATTGTCCTTAGCATCTCACCCATTTTACGTGTCTCAAGGCATGTTAACCTTATATACTCTTGTGAGATGATTTCAATTTTCTTTGTTTAAACTTTAGTGATTCAAAGATTAATCAACCTTGGGTTAAATTCGGATTTAACCTTTAGATCATTAAGTAACCTTTTCAAGAAAATGGCTTCCAGGTTGTGGCGAGGCACAGGGGTCTTCTTTGATCGGAATAATGACCACTTCCTTAGACAAAGCCAATTTCAAGAAAATATTTACTTAAGTCACTTAGGGTCACTTCCTGGTCTAACTAGCTGAGGATGTGGCGAGGTAGCTTCAGCTAGTTCAACTTAGTCGAGTGCACCAAGCTAGATACGCCTTATCCAGCTTGGATACACAGGACCTCGTTTCCCTAACGTACTATCATCTCGCCGTGTCTTGATACTATGTTATCAAGTTTTATTAACCATTGGTCTTATCTAACCATTCTAGAAAAGAAAAGACTAAGCATTAAAAGATTGGGTACACAATTTTAGTATTAGCTCCCCCTAGACCGTTGAACCAATTCGGTTTATCCACATAGTGGACTTGATCCTTGGGAATCCAATACTTATTAGTCCTTATATGTGAATTTAGCAAAATCTTAGGGACCCATGCCTATACTTTTTGATTACTACGATTAACGATTAACATATAAGACTTGTTCGTAGTATTTGTCCTAAACCCCAGTCCGATTTTGTTGTACATGGCTCTTTGAGTTCCAAGGAGTTGGTTAAGACCCTTGGATCCCAAAGTGAACTTTTCCAACCTAGCCTCGAGCTCTTGGACTTGCCCTTTCAAGAGAGAATTCTCTTCCTCAAGTTTTTTGACTCGAGTTGAGTTTTCCTCTTGAACTTGACTAGTCGAAGAGGTTAGGGTGGCCTCATGCTTGAGGAGTTTAACCTCCTCAAGTAAAGACTCGACCCTAGACTCAGACTTAACTAACTTCTTATTTAACAATTTAATTGCATGATACAAATTTTCGATTAATGAACGACTTACCTTGATCTTTTCCTTTGAGCCGGCTTTGAGTCTTGACTCGAATTCATCCTCGAAGTCACGTCGGAGTTGGATTCGTAGTCGGGTTCAGACTCGGACTCGGACTCTATCGGTCTCTCCATGAATGCTAAGTTGTCATCTTGATCTTCTTGCTCCCAAGTTGCTTGGAATGCTCTCTTTGATTGTCTCACATTCCTTTCCTTTTTGATCATCCTCCAAACTAGGTTGACTAGTTCGGTCTCCATCTCTTTCTCTGATTGGTAGTTGTCTTCTTCGGGAGGTGGCTTGCCTTTCGCCTTTCTTCTTTGACCTGCAAACAATGCTACACCTTTCTCGACTGGGACCACGTTAGATTATTCGTGTAATTCAAATTTTGAAAATAATTCATCTAATCTAATCTTAGTTAAGTCTCTAGACACTTTGTAGGCATCAACCATAGATGCCCACAAGGTGGTCCTAGGAAATGGGTTTAACACGTACCTTATTATGTCCTGATTCTCCACCTTTTGTTCGATGGCATGTAGGCTGATCATGATGCCTTGGATCTGAGCATGGAGTTACGTAGTGGTCTTTGTTGGAGGATCGTGGCTTGGTTAGAAGGGGGATTGAATAGCCCAATTAACGTGCTTGACGGAAATCGATCGTTCTTGCGTGCTCGTTTACAATGATCGTTAATATGCATAGTGGAATAATGATAAAATGAAATAAATATACAACACACACAACACACAATCGATATACATGGTTCGGAACCTTATGGTTCCTACTCCATGGGGTGAGTTCAACGAGCTCGAGTGATGAACACACCACTACTCAAACTCCTTCTCGACAACAAGTTGGAGGTGGAGAAAACTCGTACAAGCAATTACAAGGTAATACAAAAGTGTACATTAAATACAAAGATGAAATGAAATACGTAAAAAAAACTTTACAACAAATGGCTTTGAACTCTTGCTTGTTGCTTGCTTTGGTTTGCTCTTGAAGGTCTGGAATGCAGCAGCAATTCCCTCCAAAATCTCTCCAAATATCACTGTAGAAATCCTTCCCAAGCTCCTCCTTTTATGCTTGTCTCAGGCTGATTCCGAGCCTACTAGTCGACTGCCATAAGGCCCCAGTTGACTGCTCTAGTAGCCATTGTGAGACAATGACCTAATCCACGTTGGCATCCAGCCAACGGATACACTGGCAATCGACTACCAATTACCATTAGCCGACTACCAACCTCGATCGACCACCACCAACATACATGATTGTATCCTCGACCAAAGAATCGATCATCCTCTATAGCGATCATTCGCTCAGCCATCGATCGCGCCTAATGCTACCAGTTGACTGCCATGGCATACGATGCAGTCAAACAATAGTTGACTTCTCACCAGTCGACTGGGACATACCACCAGTCGACTGTTGTCGGGTAAAACCTCAAACACAAGTTGTTTGAGCATCCGACCGTCGGGTAAAACCTCAAACACCAATGTTTGAGCATCCGAAACTGATCTTAGCCACTTGGCCAAGTTCACCTCATCCTCCCATGGAGTTCCCCATCGAAGCTCTCTTCCTCCAACCTACGCCCCTTAGATGCACTAAGCTCACGACTTCTCCCCTTGCAATCCTTCTTATCCTACCCTAAAGTCTGCTTTTTTTGGCTTAACTCCATTGCTCCTTGTCCGATGGTCCCTCGGATGCACTAAGCTCACGGCTTCTCCCCGTACCATCCTTTACTTACTCAAGGACCCGAGCCATGAGACAAGTGACCTTGCCAAGTTTTCAAGACTTTCCCATTGCCAAGGCTACACACTTGGACTTTCCCAATGTCAACTCCATGTTAGACTTTCCCTTGCCAACCCATGTTGGACTTTCACCGCCAAGGCTACACACTTGGACTTACGTGGCCAAGGATACACAATTGGACTTCCCATTGCCAATGCCAACTCATGTTGGATTTTCACCGCCAAGGCTACACACTTGGACTTACATGGCCAAGGCTACACACTTGGTCTTCCCATGATAATCACATGTCATATGTTTTGTCTAACATCAAAATACCGCTCGAGTCAAACTCGAGTCCGGTCAATTGTGACCTGGGCTGATTGCACTAACAATCTCCCCTTTTTTGATTTTTGACAAAACCACAAATACCTTTGAGTTAGGTGACCTAACTCAAGTCTATCAATTATCCCCAATTGGCAATTCTCACAACTTGTGAGAATTCCAACTAACTCCAATTGGTACTTTCTCCCCCTTTTTGACATACATCAAAAAGGTCCTCCCCAAGGGTGTCAATGTCTCATATCCCAATGAGATCTTATAATCTCCCCCTTGGTCTAAAAACACATCTAGGATGCCTTCACTCTTCCTAGTGTTATGTCCCATATCACTTAAGAGAGGCAATCTCCCAATTCTCCTCTCATGAGGAAAAAAACATCCATCATCCTAAGATGGATAACCTCCCTCTAAAGGCTTGCTCCCCCTTGACCATTGCACCAACAATGTCCTTGGAGAATCCCTAAGCCAATAGGAACACTAAACAATCGAAATTAAGGGCAAAGATTCAACATTGAACTTTCACCTCCCTTAAAATTCGATACACACCCTAAACAATTCTCCTAATCCATTTCCAATGGATTTTTACCCTTCCAATGCTCTCTATAGCATATCCTAGGGTTAGGAGCAGTTAGGGAACCAAGAAATAGCTGAACATGGGTCTAACAAACCTTGTTTATCCAAAATTAGCTCTGGCAGTTGACTCTTACAGTCACCAGTTGACTGTCCTTGATGCTAGTCGACTTCCATCCATGGCAGTCGACTGATTTCTGCATTATACAGAAATCAGACTTCAAAAATGAATTTTGAAAATTCATAAGTAAAAATACATATTTTAAAAAATTATGAAAATGCATACGTGCATTACTCATAACAAAAATTATGGGTGAAAAATATTTGAAAAATAAAATACCCATAAAATAGTGAGATTGACACAAAGTTCAAAACCATTGAAATTTTCAATGTTTAACCCTACTTTGTATCATCTCATTCAATGGTGATTGCTATCAAAAGATAGACTTCACCAAGGTTTTTCAAAATGATTTTGAAATGATTTTAAAATATTAAATTCATTTTCTAACATCTCACTTATATCTAAGTGTATGAAACACATACAAGTCAAGTGTTCTAGTGAGATGTGGATTTTGTTCATTTAGGATCTATGCATATGCTAGTCAACTCTATTTGATTCCCTTATACATGAGACTTCAAATCATGTCATAGTTCTTAAATCCATTTTAATTAATGCATGAATGATGATTATGATATAATTGATAACATAAATAAGCATGTGTCAATAATCATGATTTCATAGCATGTGATTCTAACTTAAGCATAACATGACATTCCTAAGCATAATTCATGATATTTTTATGATTAAAAAATAAATATGATGTCATGACATGGTAAATGACAATCAAAGCATGGCCAATAAAAGGTAAAGATATAGGAATACCTAGATTTTAATATTAGTTGCCATTTGATAGAATTAAGTTTGTTTTGCCTTAATAATCACTTATCCCCCAAGTGTGCCAAAAACCCAAAATGGTACACCATGACTCCTAACATCTAGTTGTGCCAATTTAATCAATTTTTAACTTCTCAAAACACATTGGCACATCCTAAAGTGTCAACTCTATCATAGTTAGGTTAACTACCCATCCACTTAGGGTTGACACACCCTAACCCATCTAGCGTGAATCGATCATGCTCCTAGGAACCCAGTACCTATTGGAGCTCCTTGGGTTAACAAGGTATTCACTAGGGATAACTTCCCTAGATACCTTCCTAATGACCCTTTTTGGCTTTGAAGACTTAGTCATTTGGGTCTTTCCTAGGTTAACTCTAGGGGTAACTCCCCTTGTAACCTTCTTAGTGACTTCCTTAGGTTTCCTTGAAACCTTAGTCACTAGACACCTACTTTGGTTAACCTTAGGGATGACTTCCCTATTAACCTTAGTTTTTCTAGACCTAGATATTGTTCCATAATCGAATGAAACATCGTGGTAGGTCTTCTTGGGGTTAGGTTTGTGACCCAAACCTTTCTTGCCCTTTAATGGTTCTTGCCCTCTAGAACCTAAATTTTGAACATTATACCTCTTAAATGAATTTGCCATTTTTGCTAGGGTCTTCTCTAATTTTTCAAGCCTGTTGGTGCAATCGGCCCAGGTCACGATTGACCAGACTCGAGTTTGACTCGAGTGATGTTTTGATGTTTGACAAAGGGATTTGACAAAGTGGTTTGACATTGATGTTTGACATTAATGTCGGTTAATATGTTGGGAAGATTGTTGGAGCAATCGACCCGGGTCATGTTTGACCGGACTCGAGTTTGACTCGAGGGAAACTTTGATGGTTGACTAGGGTTGACCATGTGTTTATGGGAAAGTCCAAGTCATGGGTACTTGGCATGGAAAGTCCAAGTGGGACACTTGGCATTTGGGAAAGTCCAAGTCTTGAGTACTTGGCATGGGAAGTCCAAGCATGGGTCTTGGCAAATGAGAAGTCCAAGCATGGGTCTTGGCAAATGGAAAGTCCAAGCATGAGTCTTGGCATGGAAAGTCCAACATGGGTTGGCAAGGGAAAGTCCAAGCTTGAGTCTTGGCATTTGAGAAGTCCAAGGCAGAAAGTCCAAGCGGAGTCTTGGCAAAGATAAGTCCAATGGTTGAAAGTCCAAGCGAGTCTTGGCCGTAAGTCCAATGTGCCTTGGCAAGGTAGACACCGCTAGCATGACATAGCCGAGGGAAGCACCGAGGCTAGCGCGATGGATGAACAAGTCATGGATGACTTGGAGGGATCCGAGAGGCGTGAGGTCGATGGAGGAGGTGGCTAGAAGGCTTAGGTCTAGGCTATGGTGGTTTAGCAAGTATGGGGCACCATACTTGGGTTAAAACCTCATTCTGAGGTTGGCAATGACCGCATTATGGCCGGTTCGACCGCCGTGAGTCGACCATTGGACGCCGTGAGCCGATCAAGGCGATTACGCGCTAAGCCGATCGGGCCAATGACTTACGCGCGACCGATCACAAGAGATCCGCTGGAGTTTTTTCGCGGATCGATCCGCTTGTCTCACGACAAAGCGGGCATCACCGATCGGGACTTATGGCAATGACCGATAGCGTAAATCCAAACCGACGCAGTTAAAAGGAGTTGTTCGTGGGAGGATTGAAGCAAGTGTTCTTTGGGCGCATTTGAAGGGGAAGAATAGTTGGTGCTCTTCCAAATTCTTCAAGGCTAGTCCAAGGCAACCAAAAGCAAGCGATCTAAAGGCATTTGTAAAGTGATCTCTTTACTTGTATTGCATTGTATTTCATTGTAATTGCTTATTGTACTTAGTTTATTGTTGTAAACTGTTGTACGAGGTTTCTCCACCTCCGACTTGTGTCGAGAAGGAGTTATTTGATAGTGGTGTGTGTTTGGCATCGCTAGGGCTCGTTTGAGCCCGATCCGTGGAGTAGGAACCGGTTCGGTTCCGAACCACGTTATATCCTTGCGTTTGTGTGTTTGTGTTTTCGTTATTGCTTTATTATTTATATTCCGCTGCGCTAACGAAAATTGTAGACAAGCACGCGAACAATTTCCATCTACGTACGGGTCACAACGCTATTCACCCCCCTTCTAGCGGGCGTCAAATCTCCAACAAGTGGTATCAGAGCCTGGTGGCTCTTCAACGGATTAACAACCGGGAGCAAGATGCTAGAGGGTAAAAGATGGAAGTCCAAGATCAATTAGGATGGGACATCAACACACCGGTCCCTTATTCACTCTATGGACGAGAAGGTTTCAATTCTTGGAAGGCGAGAATTGAAGATTTTTTGATGATGAGAGACCTTGAGGAATGGAGTGAGGAGCAACTCCGGCAATTCGAGAAAAACAAGAAGGTAATCAAATTCATTTTTGATTTAATTCCAAATGAATTCTTGTGTAGCCTAGGTGAATGCATGGATGCTAAGGAGCTATGGAGCGATTTGGCAAAGCTCCATGAAAGCCCATCAATGGTCCAAGAGGAAGAGACCGAAGAGGCTAATGCATCATCCTCATAAGGAAGTGAGGACTTGGAGGTTGAGAGATCATCAACATCCAAAGAGGAAGAGGAAGTAGAATCGGAAGTTGATAGGGAGTCAATTTCCGGGTTGGTGGAGGAAGTGGAAGAAGCATCCACCTCAAGGATTGAGGGGGAGGAGATAACTTTCACACCGGAACATCAAGAAGAAGCTTCGACATCCGGTCAAGATGAAGAAGCCCAAAGTCCAATTCCGGTCTCCATTACCCTAGGTAACTCAAACACTCAAGGTTCAAATAAAATTCATATCATTTGTTTTGAGTGTAGGGAATCCGGGCACTACAAGAGTAAGTGTCCAAAAAGGGTCAAGAAGGCTCAACCGGTTCCAAAGGTCAAGGATGCTGGTTCCCCAACACCTAAAGGCAAGGAGCACATCATATGCTTCAAGTGCAATTCAAAAGGACATTATAGGAATCAATGTCCTAGGGGGAGCAAGAAGACTCAAAATGGAGCATCATATGTAGGGGGAGCTAAGGCAAACCCTAGGGTAACTTCTAATTTTGCTCTTTCTTCAATTTATAAGCAAAAGCATGCTAGGGATTTTAATTCTCTTGCAATTCACCATGAAAATTATGCTAGAGATAAATATATTTGTTTAGGAGCTAAAAGCGTTAACTTCAAATGTAAGGAGAAATTTGGGACTAATGTCCCTAAAAACAATTTATCTAAGGACAAACCTAGGTCAAATAACTCTAAGAAAATTTTACCTAGGGAGACCATTAGAAAGGTGCAAGAGCACCTAGGTGTTAATCCTAAATGGACTAGGCATATGCCTAGAAAGTCCCATGCTCAAGAATTTAATCAAAAATCAATTGGGCAATTGGAATTAGAGAATCAAGTCTTGAGGTCAAGGCTTGAAAAACTTGAGAAGACCCTTAAAATTATACAAAATCAATTTAAAGGGTCAAATGATCAAAAGTCTAGGTCCAAATCTCAAAGTCAACACCAAGGACCTAAGAGTCAAAAGTCAACCAAGGGCAAGCAAGGTTTGGGTCACAAACCTAAGCCTAAGGTGGCTTATCATAGTGTTCCATTTGATTATGGAACCCAAATTAGGTCTAGGAAGACCAAGGTCAATAGGGAAGTCATCCCTAGAGTTGACCAAAGGGTGTGCCTAGTGGCTAGGGTTTCTAGGAAACCTAGGGTGGCCACTAAGAAGGTTGCAAGGGGAGTTACCCCTAGAGTCAACTTAGGTAAGACCCAAATGACCAAGGCTAACAAGCCTAGGAAGGTCATTAGAAAGGTATCTAGGGAGGATATCCCTAAGGAATATCTAATTAACCCTAGGAGCTCAAATAGGTTTTGGATTCCTAAGAGCGTGATTGATTCACGCTAGATGGGTTTAGGGTGTGTCAACCTTGATTGGATGGGTAGTTAACTCAACCATGGTAAAGGTGGCACTTTAGGATATTTTCAAGGTTATGGTTACCTTGGAAATAGATTTGAATTAATATCCTAAAAGATTTTAGGATGTGCCAATATTAATTATGAAGTTTGATAAAATGATCAAAATTGGCACAATTTAGGTTTAGAGATTAGTGTGCCATTTTGGGTTTTTGGCACACTTGGGAGAAAAATAAAAATGTGGCAAAATACAATTAATTATATTAAATGGCAATTAATATTAAAATTTAGGTATTACTATACCTATATATTTTATATGCCATGCTTTGTTTGCCATATAACATGTCATGACATCATGCTTAGTTTTAATCATAGAAAATGTCATGATCATGTTTAGGGTTTAGGTTAATGTCATGTGTTTTTAGATTTCATCTTATGCCATGACATCATGATTATGAGCATATGTTTATCTATATCATCTCAAATGCCATAATCACTCATGCATTTAAGATAATTTGATTGAAATTGATTTAAGGACAATGGCATGACTTGGAGTCCCATTTATAAGGGAATCAAGTAGAGTTGCCTTAGAAAAAATGCATGAAACCCTAGTATTAGGAAGAACAAAACCCACATCTCATATCAAATTGACATGTATGTGTATTTATACACCATAGATACATGTGAGATGCTAGGATATGAGTTAAGTTCAAGGTGCATAGTTTTTGCATCTAGATGAACTAAAACTCATCTAATTCTATTTGTGGATCATTGGGAGAGCATGTGTACAAGTCATGTACATAGAGCCCAAGGAATATGATCCAAAACAAGGTTTTGAAAATATTTTAAAATCATTTTGAAAAACCTTGGTGAAGTCTATCTTTTGATAGCAGTCACCATTGATGAGATTGATACAAAGTGAGCTAAAACATTGAAGTTTTTCTTCATTTTTGGATTTTGTATCAATTTTGATATTTTATGGGTAAAATATTTTTAAAACATTTTTCACCAATTGTTTTGGTCATAAGTATTATACGTATCAAATTTCGTGATTTTTCGATATACGTATAATTAGTTATGATTTTCTGAAATTGGATTCTGATAGTTGAATTTCGGAAAATTCAGCTACGTACCACCGCCATTGGTGTCGATCGATGGATGGATTGATTGTGATTTTCAGTAAGTCATTGCCGTGTCTGATTTCGGGTTAATAAGGTTTGTTTAGCCCATTTTCAGCCATGGTAAAGGTCCCTAACCACTTCTAACCCTAGGATATGCTTTGGGAAGCATTATAAAGGGTGAAAATCCATTGTATATGGATTAGGAGAGGTGTTAGGTCAAAGTATCAAATTTAAGGTGTGGGAAGTTCAAGTTTGAACTTAGAACCTTATTTTTGATGGTTTAGAGTTCCTATTGGCTTAGGGACTTCCCAAGGACATTGTTGGTGCAATGGTCAAGGGGGAGCAAGTCTTTAGGGGGAGTTATCCATCATGGGATGATGGATGTGTTTCTCTTCTTGAAGAGGAAAAGTTATTGGGAGAGTATCATCAATTTGGAAAATTGATGGGATTTTGAGAAACCCAATTTGGAAATTGGGAGAGAGTATAGGATTGCCCCTCTTGAGTGATATGGGACTTATCACTAGGAAGATGGTAGGCATCCTAGGTATTTTTGGATCAAGGGGGAGATTGTAAGATCTCATTGGGATATGAGACATTGACCTCCTTGGAGAGATCACCTTTTTGATGTTAGTCAAAAAGGGGGAGAATGTTTTGGGGAGAGTGAAATTACCAATTTGGGAAATTGGTAAGGTAATTTGAGTTAGGGGCCTAACTCAAGGTTTGTTTTTGTCAAACATCAAAAAGGGGGAGATTGTTGGTGCAATCGGCCCAGGTCACGATTGACCAGACTCGAGTTTGACTCGAGTGATGTTTTGATGTTTGACAAAGGGATTTGACAAAGTGGTTTGACATTGATGTTTGACATTAATGTCGGTTAATATGTTGGGAAGATTGTTGGAGCAATCGACCCGGGTCATGTTTGACCGGACTCGAGTTTGACTCGAGGGAAACTTTGATGGTTGACTAGGGTTGACCATGTGTTTATGGGAAAGTCCAAGTCATGGGTACTTGGCATGGAAAGTCCAAGTGGGACACTTGGCATTTGGGAAAGTCCAAGTCTTGAGTACTTGGCATGGGAAGTCCAAGCATGGGTCTTGGCAAATGAGAAGTCCAAGCATGGGTCTTGGCAAATGGAAAGTCCAAGCATGAGTCTTGGCATGGAAAGTCCAACATGGGTTGGCAAGGGAAAGTCCAAGCTTGAGTCTTGGCATTTGAGAAGTCCAAGGGTTTGATATTGGCAAAAAGTAAGTCAGCGAGTCTTGGCAGCATAAGTCCAATGGTTGGCGGCGTAAAGTCCAAGCGGAGTCTTGGTGGCGTAAGTCCAATGTGCCTTGGCGGTGTAGACACCGTTAGCATGACATAGCCGAGGGAAGCACCTGGAGGCTAGCGCGATGGATGAATAAGTCATGGATGACTTGGAGGGATCCGAGAGGCGTGAGGCTGATGGAGGTGGCTAGAAGGCTTAGGTCTAGGCTAAGGGTGGTCTAGCAAGTATGGGGGCACCATACTTGGGTTAAAACCTCATTGACTGCCGTGAGTCAACTTGAGTTCGACTGCCAGATCGCTAAGGGATGGCGATCCGCGATCCGAGTGTCGAGCAAACGCCCGAGCGATCGGGCAATCGATTACGACGGGCGCTGGGCGCGGCGATCGATCGCCAAGAGATCCGCTGGAGTTTTTCGCGGATCGATCCGTTGTCTCACGACAATAGTGGCATCACGATCGAGGGACTTATGGCGATCGACCGATAGGTGGAAATCCAGACGCAGTTAAAAGGAGCTGTCGTGGGAGGATTGAAGCAAGTGTTCTCTTGGGCGATTTGAAGGAATAGTTGGTGCTCTTTTCACCTTGGCTAGTCCAAGGCAACCAAAAGCAAGCGATCTAAAGGCATTTGTAAAGTGATCTCTTTACTTGTATTGCATTGTATTTCATTGTAATTGCTTGTTGTACTTAGTTTATTGTTGTAAACTGTTGTACGAGGTTTCTCCACCTCCGACTTGTGTCGAGAAGGAGTTATTTGATAGTGGTGTGTGTTTGGCATCGCTAGGGCTCGTTTGAGCCCGATCCGTGGAGTAGGAACCGGTTCGGTTCCGAACCACGTTATATCCTTGCGTTTGTGTGTTTGTGTTTTCGTTATTGCTTTATTATTTATATTCCGCTGCGCTAACGAAAATTGTAGACAAGCACGCGAACAATTTCCATCTACGTACGGGTCACAACGCTATTCACCCCCCCTCTAGCGGGCGTCAAATCTCCAACAAAGCCTTGACCTCAAAGCTCGATTTTCTAATTCTAAATTTCTCAATTTTGATTGTTCATTAATCTTTTGGGAATGACTCTTTCTAGGCATATGTCTATGATTCTTAGGATTAATGCCTAGGTGGTTCTCTACCTTCCTAATTGACTCCCTAGGTAAAATGGGTCTAGAGTTATTTGTTATAGATTTGTCCTTAGGTAAATTAACATGCTTAGCACCTAAACAATAAAATCTATTATTTCTACTAGCATGCTTTTAATGAGCAATAGCAAGAGTACTAAAATAATTTCTAGCATGCTTTTTAACCTTAGAACTAGAAGGTGCATTAAGATATACCTTAATATTTGATTTGGAAGCTCCCCCTACTTGTGTAGCTCTTTCTTGGGTTTTCTTCTCCCCCCCTAGGGCATTGGCTTCGGTAGTGTCCCCTGTTAGGGCAATCAACCCATGTATGATATGTTTTTGATGTGTGTGGCAAAGGGTTTAAGTTAGGTTGCTATGGATTTGATGTGTGTGTTTAAGTTGTGCAGGACTTAAGTAAATCACACACGATTTAGCTTGATGAAAGTATTGGTGAGTTCACCATCTCATGGCTCGGGTCCTTGAGTCGGTGAAGGATGACATTATGGAAGTCGTGCGCTTGGTGCATCCGAGGGACCGTCAAACGAGGAGCATTGGAGTGAAGCCAAAGGAAGCAGACATCAGGGCGAGACGTGAAGGATGGCATTGCAGAAGTCGTGCGCTTGGTGCATCCGAGGGATGTGGCTGGACGAAGAGAGCTTTGAGGCAAGGGACTTCATGGGAGATGAGAGTGAGCGATTGTAACCCGGGACGGGTAGCTCATAGGTGAACTTAGTCGAATGGCTAACTCAAGTGTCGGACGCTTAAACTTAGGTTTGAGGTTTTACTCGACAAGTTGGACACTCAAACTTATGTTTGAGGTTTTACCCGATGTTTGATTAAGTTGGACGCTCAAACATGAGTATGCTCAAACAAGTGTTTTGTCTATAAGATGATGCGACAAGTAGATTTACAAATAGGCCGATCGCTTTGAGTCGATGGCACTCGACTGGTGCTTGATCAGTGTTCGACTGATGGACTTCTGGCCTAGCAATCAACTGCTAGGGTTTGGCAGTCGTCTGCTACACCATCAGTCGATTTCCAAGGGACGAAAGTCTACTGATTAAAGTGGTCGCGGGCACAGAAGGTTTTTGAGTCGACTGATTGCCTGGAACACTCAACTGATGGCTTGATCAGTCAACTGATGGGCATGATCAGTCGACTGCCCAGTATGTCGTTGGACTGCAACGGTCACGATCTAGCATGGTCAGAAGTCATTGGAACGACAACAGTCAACTGATGCATGCAACAGTCAACTGTCGCCTGCCCAACGGAAAGAAACCCTTCTTCTTTATAAAAAGAAGGGTTGGGGGCTTTTGGAAGGCTAATGCTTCACTCATAATCATACTCCCAAGTGGCCAACATGTTTTAACACTCCTCTTCTTGTTCTTATTTCTATCTTATTGTAAGAGGGAGTGATTGTTGTAAAAGAGGTTTACCTCCACCTTGCTTGGGCTAAAGGAGAGACTAGTGGATTGTTGAGGGAGTGATTCGCCATACGAATCGTCCGTGGACTAGCGGCAAGGGTTGTGAACCACGTTACATCTCAGCGTTAACATTTGCATTCTTTACTTCATGCTTTGTCTTAATTGTTTTTGTTTAGCAAATATTCCACTGCGCTAATCACTTTCGTAGACAATTAAGCGACCAAATTCCATCTATGATCATCAGGGCTATTTAACCCGTCTTCTAGCCAGGCCATGATCCTCCAACAAGTGGTATCAGAGAGAGGATCTTGTCGACGGACTCATCGCCAAAACAAGCACGACAACGAAATGGCCAGCTCAAACATTCATCCACCCAAATTTAAATGCGACTTCTCTTGGTGGAAGAAGAGAATGGAGGTATTCTTTGAAACCAATTTTGATATCATGCTTATTATGGAAAACAGTTTCGAAGTGATTAGGGATGAAGAAGGGGAGCTATTAGAGAAATTGAGATGGACCAAGAAGCAAAGAGAGGAGCACTTAGCAAATTCAAAAGCCAAGCACCATCTTTTCAATGTGCTCCCTCAACAAGAAATCAACCGAATTAGAGAGTGCTCAAGCGCCAAGGAGATGTGAGAGAAGCTAGTTGAGCTTCACGAAGGCACCTCCGAAGCCAAGTTAGCAAAAAGGGACCTCCTCTGCTCTCAATTAAGCAATATCAAATTAGATAAGGGGGAAAAGGTATTATCACTACACTCCAGATTTAAAGAGATAATAAATGGTTTATCAAGTGTAGGTGAGAAGCTCTCCAACCGGGACATGATAATGAAAGCCATAGATGCCTTCCCCCGGTCATCGAAATGGAGCTCCATGGTGGACTCCTTCTATATTTCAAAGGATCTATAGGTAAGTACTCTAGAAAAAATTTTCTCCACCATGGAATTACATGAAACTAGACTTGAAGGTATAATTGAAGAATCAAGTACAAAAGCAAGGGGAGTAGCACTAATGGCCGATAAAGGAAAGAAGAAGGAAACTCCACCCTCCTCATCGGATGAAGAATCATCCTCTTCAATGGATAGCAATGAGGAGGCCTACATGGTAAGAAAGGTGAGGCGTGCTTTAAAGAATTTTAAGTTTAACAAATCTCATGATAGGAGAAGGAGGAAGATTATATGCTACAATTACCAAGGAGAGGGACATATGAGGGATGAATGCCCTCTCTTGAACAAGAGCAAGGATGAAAGGAAGAAGAGTGACAAGAAGAAGGAAGGGAAGAAAAAGGAAGAAAAGAAATCAAAGAAAAGGGGAAGACAAAAGCCCACAGCTTGAAAGCTACATGGGACGATCCATCATCATCATCGGAAGAAGAAGAGATCGTTTCCCATTTTCCATTAATGGGGATAGATGACATAGCCTCCACCTCATCTGAACAAGAAGAAACAGGCTCAAGTGAGGAGGAGAGCTCAAGTGTAGGGGGAGCTTCATCTTCATCAGAATCTGAAGAAGAAGATATGGTAAGAAATCTCCCTACTCAAGAAATTGTTTCCATGATTTCAAGTCTTACTAGAGATTTATTTAGGAGTAAGAAGAAAAATAAATGCATACTTTATGATATTAGGAAATTAGAAGAAAAACTTGAAAAAGGATATTCACATGTGGATAATGTTTCTTCTAATATTAATGATGCATGTATTGAAGAAAACAAAACCTTAAGGGAAAAGGTAAATTATTTAACTAAGGCCCTAGATAAATTCACAATTGGCTCCAATACCCTAAATATGATCATTGGGAGCCAAAGGGCTAGTTTCAATAAGAAAGGCCTAGGTTACAAAGGATCCAAAAATGAGAAAGCTTATCATTGTTTAATAGCTAGGGGACAAACAAAAATTACAATGGTAGCTAGGAAATGGATCCCAAAGGAGTACTCGGTGAACCCTATTAGAAAGAATTTATATTGGGTTCCCAAGTACATTCTTAAAGGTTAGATAACCCTAGGATAGTCAACCATAAGTAGACTTATTTCATATCATGATTATTTGGTTGACTTATAATGATGAGGGTGTTAGCTTTTGACTTATGAGTTGGGTGATAATGATATGAATCATGATTTATGATCATAATGTTCATTTAGTGATAATACTTGATTTATGATCATGATATGCAATTATGAGAATGTTTGTGTTATGATCATGATTTGGGATTTTTGGATGATACTTAACCTTGAAAAATTGTATGAAATTGATGGTTAAGTATAAATACCTTAGGTACATCTCACAATTCACCATAAGGCTAACTTGATTGTAAACATAGAATGGGTGAGATGTTAGGTTGATACAAGTGACTCACTAATGTTTATGGCATTTAGATGGGTCACTTAGAGTATCATGGTAGAGCAATCATAGACCAACTATGGAGAAAGAAAATGTTTAATCAATGGACATATTTCCCATAGATCATAGTTGTATATTTTAAATGTTTTAAAACAATTTTATGTTTTACAAACAGTGAATTGATGCTTTAAAACAACTCAAGGCAAAACTAGGTCTTAAAGTTGATACAAAATTGAGACATTTTACAACTTTTGAATTTTTGCCTAATTTTCAAAAATTGAATGTATTTTCATGAAAAATCATTTTTCATTGATAAAGGGACTCATAATAAATGTGTTCCTCAAATTTCATGATTTTTGCTATTTTCTATAATTTTTAATGCATTTTTGAACTTGGGTTCGGAAATTAGAAATGGCTGAAATCAGGTGGCAGTCGACTGGTAGTCTGAACTAGTCAACTGATGGACTGTAAACGAGCACAGTAACCTATTTTAAGTGGGTTTAAGCTTGGTTTTGGTATTTCTCTTCCATTAGACTTTGATACCTCATTATATAACATATGTTAGATGTTTTTGATGGTGTCAAAAGGGGGAAAATGTTGAGTTTAAGTTAATCATGCTAGGAGGGGAATTAGCATGTGTTAAGGGGGAGTTGCATGTATTAAGGGGGAGTGTTTGATACTCATATTTGTTTTACATGCTTTCTTGCCTTATGTATTTTGTTAATGTTTTACCTAACTTAAATGGATTGCCACACATCAAAAAGGGAGAGATTGTTAGAGCAATCAACTCATGTATAATGTGGTTTTGATGTGTGTGGCAAAGGGTTTAAGTTAGGTTGCTATGGATTTGATGTGTGTGTTTAAGTTATGCAGAACTTAAGTGAATCACACACGGTTTAGCTTGATGAAAGCATTGGTGAGTTTACCATCTCATGGCTCGGATCCTTGAGTTGGTGAAGGATGACATTACAAAAGCAGTGTGGTTGGTGCATCCGAGGGACCGCCAGACAAGGAGCAATGGAGTGAAGCCAAAGGAAGCAGACTTTAGGGCGAGATGTGAAGGATGACATTGTTAAAGTCGTGCACTTGGTGCATCCGAGGGATATGGCCGAACGAAGAGAGCTTCGAGCCGAGGGACTTCATGGGAGAAGAGAGTGAGTGATTGTAACCTGGGACAGGTAGCTCATAGGTGAACTTAGTCGAATGGCTAAGTCAAGTGTCGAACGCTTAAACTTAGGTTTGAGGTTTTACCCGACAAGTCGGATGCTCAAACTTATGTTTGAGGTTTTACCCGACGTTTGATTAAGTTGGACGCTCAAACATGAGTTTGAGGTTTCTACTCGATGAATGGAAGTGTTGGATGCTCAAACAAGTGTTTTGTTTGAGGTTTACCCGACACCAGTCGACTGCTATAGATAGCAGTCAACTGCTCTGAGTCGATGGCACTCGACTGGTGCTCGATAGGTGTTCGACTGATGGACTTCTGGCCTAGCAGTCGACTGCTAGGGTTTGGAAGTCGACTGCTGCACCATTAGTCGACTGCCAAGGGACGACAGTCGACTAATTAAGGTGGTCGCGGGTGTTAGGTCCTATGCGCCCGCTAGAGGGGGGTGAATAGTGATTCGATGCGTTGATGGAATTCGTTTGCATTCATCTCTACAAAGCTTATTATGTGCAGCGAAATATATATATATATAATAGCAATAACAAAATAATACAAACACAAATACACAAGGATGTAACGTGGTGCAGAACCTCAAGGTTCATACTCCACGGATTGAGCTCAAACGAGCTCTAGCGATGCGAATGCAACCACTAATCACAAATACTCTTTCTCGACAACAAGTCGGAGGTGGAAAAATCTCTTACAATGATTACAACAATAATACAAAGTAAAATAAGCAATTACAAATGAAATACAACAAAAGAATGCAAAGAAAACTTTACAAATGATCTTTTGGAAGCTTGCTTGTTTGGTTGCTTGAGTTGCACTTGGAGACCCTGAATTGTACAAGCAAATCACCCCAAATCTCCTCAAAGAACCATAGCCAAATCCCTCTCCACGAGCTTCTTTTATAACCTACATTCAGGCTGGATTTCACATAGCTGTTGTCTGATCGAGACCATCAGTCGACTGCTCTTGTAGTCGTTGTGAGACAACGATATGAACCATGTTGGATAAGTTTTAATGGATAGACCATCAGTCGACTGATCATACCCATCAATCGACTGATCGAGCATCACTCGACTACCAAACCCTAGCAGTCGACTTGGGAACCTTCGCGTAAAACTCGACGCTTGATCGATCACCATATCACGATTGATCACCATCACGACCGCCCATTCCGCAAATGATCGCTAGGTCATTTCCTACAGTCGATTACTAATTGACTCACATCAGTCGACTGATCATAGTCTCAGTCGACTGATACACCTCAAACATGAGGTTTTACCCCAAGTATGATGCCCTCATACTTGCTAGACCACCCTTAGCCTAGACCTAAGCCTTCTAGCCACCTCCATCAACCTCACGCCTATCGGATCCTTCCAAGTCATCCATGACTTGTTCATCCATACACTAGCCTTCAGGTGCTTCCATCAGCTATTGTCATGCTAATGTGGTCTACACCGCCAAGACACATTGGACTTACGCTGCCAAGACTCCGCTTGGACTTTACGCTGCCAACCATTGGACTTATGCTGCCAAGACTCCACCCTTGGACTTTACGCCACCAATATCACCCCTTGGACTTTCCAATTTCCAAGTACCCATGACTTGGACTTTCACCGCCAAGACTACACCCTTGAACTTACGTGACCAAGACTACACCCTTAGACTTCCCTTGCCAACCCATGTTGGACTTTCCATTTGCCATGACTCAAGCTTGGACTTTCCCTTGCTAAGACCCATGCTTGGACTTTCCATTTGCCATGACTCAAGCTTGGACTTTCCCTTGCCAAGACCCATGCTTGGACTTTCCATGCCAAGTATCTATAACTTGGACTTTCCCATTGCCAAGTGTCCCACTTGGACTTTCCATGCCAAGTACACAAGACTTGGACTTTCCCATTGCCAAGTGTCCCACTTGGACTTTCCATGCCAAGTACACGAGACTTGAACTTCTCCCATGACAATGGTCAAACCATCATTAAACAGTCAATAATGACCTGGGTCGATTGCACCAACAATCTCCCCAACACATTATCAAACATCAATGTCAAACATCAAAACACTACTCAAGTCAAACTCGAGTCTGGTCAATCGTGACCTGGGTCGATTGCACCAACAAGGGACACAGAAGGTTTTTGAGTCGACTGATTGCCTGGATCACTCGACTGATGGCTTGATCAGTCAACTGATGGGCATGATCAGTCGATTTCCCAGTATGCCATTGGACTATAACGGTCACGATCTGGCATTGTCAGAAGTCGTTGGAATAGCAACAGTCGACTGATGCATGCAGTAGTCGACTGCCGCCTGCCCAACGGGAAGAAACCCTTCTTCTCTATAAAAAGAAGGGTTGGGGGCTTTTGGGAGGCTAATGCTTCACTCATAATCATACTCCCAAGTGGCCAACACATTTTAACACTCCTCGTCTTGTTCTTATTTCTATCTTATTATAAGAGGGAGTGATTGTTGTAAAAGAGGTTTACCTCCACCTTGCTTGGGCTAAAGGAGAGACTAGTGGATTGTTGAGGGAGTGATTCTCCATACGAATCTCCATGGAATAGTGACAAGGGTCGTGAACCACGTTACATCTCGGCATTAACATTTGTATTCTTTACTTTTTTCTTTGTCTTAATTGTTTTTGTTTAGAAAATATTCCGCTGCGCTAATCACTTTCGTAGACAATTAAGCGATCGAATTCCATCTATGATCATCGGGGCTATTCAACCCCCCTTCCAGCCGGGCCATGATCCTCCAACATCCCTGTTTATTACACTTGAAGCACACAATGTGCTCTTTTCTTTTCCTAGCGAGGACTCCGACATCCTTTGACTTGTCCTTGACTTTTGGTGTCGGCGCTTTCTCCTTAGCCAATTTTGGGCATTTACTCTTGTAATGCCCTTTCTCTTTACACTCAAGTAAATTATATGATCTTTATTATTATGAATTGCATTTGAGTTACCTAGGGTGGTGGAAGTCTCTTGATCTTTTTCATCACTTCTTCCAGAAGTAGATGCTTCTTCTATTTCTTCCACATCTTCCTCGGATGTCGATTCCTTCTCAACTTCAGAATCCTCATGGACTTGTGAGGATGAACTTGCTTCTTCTTGAGCATGAGAGGATGAGCACTCCTCTTCTTCCTCACCATGGACCGGTGCGGGCTCTTCATGGAACTTGACCAACTTGTTCCATAGGTCCTTAGCGTCTCGATATTCACCTAGTTTGGATAAAATATCGTAAGGTATTAACTTTATTAACATTTTTGTTACCTTAACGGTTATCTTGAATTGTTGTTGTTGCTCCTTGATCCATCTTGAATTTTCAATTAGCTTGCCTTCTTCATCCCTAGGCACTTCAAAACCATCTTCAATTGTTAGCATCATATCGAAATCGGTTTCAAAATATACCTCCATCCTTTTCTTCCACCATAAGAATTCTCCCTCGAACTTCGTTGGATGGATGTTAATGCTGACCATTTGATTTGTTGTGCTTGTTGCGGCGGTGAGTCTGTTGACAAGCAACCTTAGCTCTGATACCACTTGTTGGAGGATCGTGGCCTGGCTAAAAGGGGGGTTGAATAGCCTAATTGACATGCTTGATGACAATAGATTGTTCTTGCATGTTCATCTACAATGATCATTAATATTCAAAGTGGAATAATGATAAAAACAAAATAAAGATACAAGACACACAAGACACAATCGATATACGTGGTTTGGAACCTTAGGATTCCTACTCCACGGGGTGAACTCAATGAGCTCGAGTGATGAACACACCACTACTCAAACTCCTTCTCGACAACAAGTCAGAGGTGGAGAAACCTCGTACAAGCAATTACAAGGTAATATAAAGAAGTACAAGCAAATACAAAGACAAAATGAAATACGTAAAGAAAACTTTACAACAAATGACTTTGAACTCTTGCTTGTTGCTTGCTTTGGTTTGCTCTTAAAGGTCTGGAATGCAACAATTCCCCTTCAAAATCTCCCCAAATATCACTGTAGAAATCCTCCCCAAGCTCCTCCTTTTATGCTTGTCTCAGGCTGATTCCGTGCCTAGCAGTCGACTGCCATAAGGCCCCAGTCGACTGGTCCTGTAGTCGTTGTGAGACAACGACCTAATCCATGTTGGCATCCAACCAATGGATACATTGGCAGTCAACAACCAATTACCATCAGTTGATTGCCAACCTCGTAAACAACTGATTAGTCGGCTACAAAGCATTCTGTACTTACATCCTCGACCAGCAGTCGACTACCCTCCATGGCAGTCGACTGCTTAAGCCATCAATCGACTGCCCAATGCTGGCAGTCGACTGTCATTGCATACGATGCAGTCAAACAATAGTCGACTTCTCACCAGTCGACTGGGACATACTACCAGTCGACTGTTGTCAGGTAAAACCTTAAACACAAGTTGTTTGAGCATCCGACCGTCGGGTAAAATCTCAAACACCAATGTTTGAGCATCCGACATTGATCTTAGCCACTCGACCAAGTTCACCTCATCCTCCCATGGAGTTCCCCATCAAAGCTCTCTTCCTCCGACCTACGTCTCTCAGATGCACTAAGCTCATGACTTCTCCCCATGTCATCCTTCGCGTCTTGCCCTAAAGTATGCTTCCTTTGGCTTAACTCTATTGCTCGTTGTCCAGCGGTCCCTCGGATGCACTAAGCTCACGGCTTCTCCCCGTGCCATCCTTTGTAGGGGATCCTTGGAAGGCTAGAGGGGGGAGGGGGTGAATAACCTCTTTTCATTTTTACAAGAATGATTAGCGGAAGCAAAACGAATATAAATGAAATTAAGAAACTAAACACAAACGCTAATACAGAATGTTCAACATGGTTCGGAAATTATGCTCCTACTCCACGATGATCCGTAAGGTGGATCAAACCAAGCAAATTCTCCACTAAAAACTTTCTTTTACAAAGAACTTCTCTTCTTACAAATGAAAGAGATGAAGATTAGAGAAGAGGAGGATTGAAAACAATAGAAAGCTTAAGAAAACGTGGGGAGCTTGAGAGTGTATGTATGAATGAAAGCGCTAGGCTTCTCAAGCACCCCAAGGTCCTTTTTTATAGAGAAAGGGTTGATTTTCCCGTTGAGCCTCTATCATTCGGCTGATGTACAACATCAGTCGACTGCTGCTGTAGCTGATGCAATACAACGACTTCTGACGAGCCGGATCTGTGGTCGTCACTACCCAATGGGACTCTGATAAGTCGACTGATTATACCATCAGTCGACTGATTGAAGCGATCACTAGACTGGAAACCATTCTATGCCGATGCCCACTATTAACAGTCGACTGCTAGGGTGTAGGAGTCAACTAATGGTGGACTAGTCGACTGCCAAACCCTAGCAGTCGACTGTTGGACCCAGAATTCAGCCCTCATAAGTCGAGTGACTGATCAGTCGATTGGGACGGAGCCTCAGTCGACCGTCACACTTCAAGTATGATTGATTCATACTAGAAATAAACTCCCTAGACCTAGACTTAATTTTCTAGCTCTTCCTTCAGCCTTGCGCCTCCAGGATCCCTCCGAGTTCGCGACTTGTTCATCCTTGCGCTTGCTTCGAAGAGCCTCCTTCGGTTTCATCATGTATCATGTTTCTCTTTGCCAAAGTACGCTTGGACTTTACATCGCCAAGACTACATGTTTGGACTTATGCTGCCAAGACTTGCCTTTGGACTTCCTTTGCCAAGGTCTGCTTGGACTTTACGCCGCCAAGACCTTTCCTTGGACTTCTCTTTCCAAGATCACACTTGGATTTTCTTTTACCAAGTCTTCATACTTAGATTTTTCTGTCACTTAACATGTTCACAGTTAGATCACAAAACATTACCTAACTATAAATGATTATCCAAACATCAAAACACATAAATGCTTCGAGCATTGTTGCACCAACATCCTTCACCGACTTAAGGACCCGAGCCATGAGATAAGTGACCTTGCCAAGTACTCAAGACTTTCCCATTGCTAAGACTACACACTTGGACTTTCCCAATGCCAACTCCATGTTGGACTTTCCCTTGCCAACCCATGTTGGACTTTCACCGCCAAGGCTACACACTTGGACTTACGTGGCCAAGGCTACACACTTGGACTTCCCATTTCCAATGCCAACCCATGTTGGACTTTCACCACCAAGGATACACACTTGGACTTACGTGGCCAAGGCTACACACTTGATCTTCCCATGACAATCACATGTCATATGTTTTGTCTAACATCAACATAGTGCTCGAGTCAAACTCGAGTCTGGTCAATCGTGACCTGGGTCGATTGTACCAACAATCTCATGATCCTGCATCTTTAGATTATACAACTTATTCACTAGTAAGTCTCTTTTGCATACCTTTGCATCGGATGTCCCTTTGTGTAGCTCGATTAACTTGTTCTAGAGGTCTTTGGCACTAATGAACGGTCCAATTCGATTGAGCTCTTCCTTGGACAAGCCGCACTGTAAAATTTGGGTCGCTTTTACATCGGCTTCAATTTGCCTCTTGGTTGCGTTGGTCCATTTGTCGAAGTCCAATGACTCCCCTTGATCGTTGGTGGGTAGAGCAAAGTCAGTTTGGATTATTATCCAAGTCTCGTCTTATGTTTTCAAGAAACACTCCATCTGACCCTTCCAATAATGGAAGTCATATCCGTTAAAGAACAAAGGTCGGGTGGTGCTATACCCCTCAAGATGGGCCATCAAAAAATCTTGCAAAAAAAAAAACCAAAAGAAATTCCAAGAATTGGTCTTGGATTAGTAATGCAAGAAATAATAAGAAATAAACAACTAAAATAAAAAACTAAGCACTTACAACCTTCGATGTCCCCGAAAGGGTACTAAACATCATTTTTTTGGGGATGAAAATAGCTTGTTATGGGGATAAACTCCCATAAAGTGTAGATCTTTGAGAGATATTCAATTTGGTGTGTAGCACGTTTAGTGGGTCCACTTGTATGAAAAGTTATGCCCGTTTTACCGTGCTCTACTCCAGAAGCGATTAGTTTGATTGATATTTGCAAATACACAAACAAAAAAACAATGTACTAAGACTTGGTCTTGGATTAGTAGTATGGGAAAAAACTTAAAACAATAAATATGAAAATAAAAGTGCCCAATTGGTGGTTTCACCGAATCTGAGCGCCCCCGCTTTAATACCAATTGTTGGATTGGAGAGAATCGCTAGAGGGGGGGAGGGGTGAATAGCGATCGTAAAAACTTCTTTTTGTTTATCGAAAACTCGAGTGATGCACAAAAGAAAGTAAAATACTAAAAGAAATAAACACAATATTTTTTTACTTGGTTCGCAACCGAAAGGTTGCTACTCCAAGGCCTTGCGATCCTAGACCGCATACGAAGGGGCAATCAACTAAAGATCTCCTCCTCGTTGGAGGTAGGAGACAACGATTACAAGAAAAACAAGAGGGAGGAAGAGACAACAAGCCTACCTCTCCTCCTTTTGATAAAAGATGTATTTACAAGAAATAAAACAATGCAAACGACAACTTTAAAATGAACTACCGACTTAGAAGGTTGAAGCTCGGCGTGAAGTCGGCGTAGTGGCAGCGTAGTGTTGTCGTCGAAGCTTGGCGTCGTTGGAGCACTTTGGGAGCAAGATGAGATGAGCCAAAGGGGTGAAACCCCCCTTCTTTTATAACCCTCCAAGCCCTAGCTTGTTGAGATTTGGATTTGGGTCAAAGAGCCTCATCTCCCTAAGATAAGTGGAGCATATCTTGACTTTCTTCAAGCTGACCAGTTTGAATATCAATTGACTGATGGTAGCATCAGTCGGCTGCCAATAGCCAATAGTCGACTGCTGGCATGGTCACTCCCCTACAACAAAGAGTTAGCACAGAATACACAAGTAATGGATATTTTGACGGTTCCTTACCGTCTAATCTCAACCTAGACTTTCCCCCAGAAGTCTTAGTCAGATTGCCGCCTAAGTTCATCCCCGTACAAAGGGCACGACCTCACCATTACTCCACACTCGTGCTTACCTCTGGCCCTTCCCAACCTTTCGCTTAGCTTTCGGTCTTCCACTTAGGTTCCTTGACTCCACGAGGTTCTCTCGATGTCGCCCGACCACCACGGTTTCTCGTCCTGAGATTCTCCGGGTGTCGCTGACCTTCATCTTGGCTTAAACACTTCCTGCACACTTACCACATCTCATGAGATAACAATAAGAGCTTAACTTTGAACCTTTGCCATAATCAAAACCCAGGTTTGATTATTTGGTGCCCCTACACCAATACTTTCTAAATTTATTGAATATATATTTTTATCCCTAACTCATTTAAGTAATATTTTTGAATTTTGAATATTATTAATCAAACATTCATTTGATAGAAATTTTACTTCATAACCAGCATCACATAACTGACTTATATTAAGTAGATTAAATTTGAAATTTTCTACAAGCAAAACTTTCTGTGTAACAAAATTTGATTTTAATTCAATGTTACTTGATCCAATTACCTTAAGTTTACTATTGTTTCCAAAGGAGACTGAACCTAGGTTCTTGAGTCTTAATTCTGAGAATTTTTTACTATCTCCAGTCATGTGTCTGGAGTAGCCACTATCTAGAATCCATTAGTCCATTATGGGGTCCTACATGAAATAAACATTCTTAAGATTTTTGTAAAATAATTCAAACTTTGAATAAGATGAATTGTCTTGAATTGATTTGGGATTAATTTGATTGAGATTGATTTGAATTGATTAAGTTGATTTGAATTGATTAAGTTAATTAAGTTGAGTTGATTAGGTTGATTAAGTTGATGTTAGTGTCAGCCCTTCGTACCAATCATGAGATGATTGATTAGGGATCATATGTATCATATTTCATTAATAACAGGCAAAGATTGATTATTATATTTACTTTATGCGTGTGTCAGTCAAATAAATATAATAATACCCTTGAATAGTAGGTTCTAATCTACAGTATATCAATTGGTAAAATTGATTATGAGAAGCTGTAGAGAACACTATACTTAAACATTCCTAATCAAGTATTGTATAATATACAAAGGGATATATTGATACATTAAGACTAGCATGTAGGTCAATGGATGACTTGATCTCACAAGTCATGGATATATGATATCACATTGACACATGGGTATATATATTGGAGAATATATGTACTGAATTGACCCACAATGAGAAAGTGTCATGGATCGTTATATGAGTATCATATATTTTCTCATGTGACTATTGGTATGAATAGTCCTTAGACCTGAAGTTACTACGGTTCCCTACATAAGGAGTTATGTACTTTGGTATCGTCTAATGTCACTCGTAATAGGGTGCACTATAATGGCGATTGATGGATATGTAACGAATTATGCGGAGGGATGTGAGTGATGTAGATGAGATCTATCCCTCCCATATGACTGGAGTGATATCTTTGGCCTCTTGATAGAGTATGACCACGAAATGCATGACCATGCTCAAATGAGTCAATGTGAGATATTGAGCTCATTTGTTTGAGTGAGTCTACTTAGGGATTAAGAAACATAAAGATTGATAAGGGGATGACACGGTCTATGCTTCATTGATCGATCTAAGATATCAAGGATAGAAGGACACCATCATACATAATAATAGCCATAGAAAGGTTGTCGGATCTAGACTTTCTTGTAGCTTGGGTAACAATGATGTATTGCTAGATGCCGCTCATTGTTTATGTATCTAAAATAGTTTTAGATACATTACCAACGCTATGAGAGCCTATAGGGTCACACACAAAGAACATATCTTGGAGAAGTGTTCATCTTAGTTTGACTAAATAAATCATTAGTTAATTGAATAGACTAGAATGAGTTAGACTCATTGCTTGGCCAAACTTGAGTTGGACTCAAATTGGTTTAACTTGAGTTAGACTCAAGTGAAACCAATTGAAGAAGGTTATCATGATTAATGATGATTAATCATTCATGCAAATGGATTAATGCATGAAATGTGATTTAATGCTTAATGTTGCATGCAAAGGGATTAATGCATGAAATGAGAATTATTCCCAAACATTGCATGCAAAATGGATTAATTCATGCACATAAAATTTGAGAAGTTTTCTCAATGTTGCATGCAAATGGATTAATTCATCCATATGGATTAATTCATGAACATGGAATTTGGGAAGCCACTCAACGTTTTCATGCAAAGGAGATAATGCATGAAAATGTGAATTAATGCATAAGAGAGGGGATTTGAGAAATCTCCTTAACGTGGATGAAGGTTGTATCTCATGAGGTAGTGTGTGATCTCATTTTAACCAAGTATCCCATTTATGCCTTGCATCCTAATTTTCCCTTCTTCCTCTTTTGTGGAGAGCCTTAGTGTGTGGTTTCTAGCACAACCAAAGGTGTTATCTCCATCTCCAAGATAGCGTTCGTGTGGATACCTTAGAGATACGGTTATCCTTACCGTATTGAGATCCAACAGCACTTGGATTAGCAGGAATGCGAAGGGCTCGCATCGAAGGTATATTTTCTTCTAGGTAAGATCAAGATTAAAGAAAATAATTTATATATTTTGCATGGATCTCTGGAGGGATCCAGTTTATTTTTGTTTCCACTGCGGTTGTACGAAGTATTCGCCCACGATATTATGAATGTCATGATCTGGATTTCCACACAGTGGTATCAGAGCCACTTGCAAAACATATATTTCATTATGATGATTTATATGTGATATAAATTTAGATTTTCATATTTTCTATGAGATATAAAACATGTGCATTATGTTGGTGCAGGGGCACTAGATAATCGAACCTAGGTTTTGATTATGGAAAAGATCCAAAGTTAAGGTCATATTGTTATCTCATGAGTTGAATTAAGTGTGCAGGAAATGGTTAAGCTAAGTCGAAGGCCAGTGACACCCGGAGAATCCCGAGTCGGGAAACCGTGGTGGTCGGGCGACACCGGGGGAACTTCGTGGGAGTCGAAGAACCCAGGTGGAAGACTGGAAGCAAAGCGACAGGTCATAAAGGACCAGAGGTAAGTACGAGTGCGAAGAGAGATGGTAAGGTCGTGTCCTCTGTACGAGGACGACCGTAGGCGGCGATCCGACTAATACTTCCAGTGGAAGATCTAGGTCGAGATCGGATGGTAAGGAATCGTCATATTTACCATTTTCTGTGCTAACCTCTTACTGCAGGGAAGTGGCTGTGCTAGCTAAGCCAATCGGTCATCAAGGCCGATCGATGATGCACATCGCCGATCGATGGAAGACATCACGATCGATGGAACGAATCAACTTTTTGCGCTAGGTCAAAATGGATAATGTTTGACGCGGCCACTTCGCGATAAGATAAGGTGTCACCTTGTGATTAGTCCCAAAAGTTGAGGATTTCTATCAAGACTTATTCCAAGGCAAAAATCTATAAAAGGAGGGGAGGACTCCAACCCAAAGATCAATCATCTTACTCTCAAAGTGTTCCCGCAATGCCAAAGCTCTAAACGCCGTAACACCGACGCAACGCCAAGTTCAGAATTTTTTTATCAGTAGCAAGTATTATTTTTATTTATTGTATTCATTGTTTTAATCGTAACGAGGTGAGGTAGGCTTGTTGCCTTATCCTCGTGCTTTCGTTTTTGTGATCATTGTCTCCTACCTCCAACAAGGAGGAGACTCTATAGTGGATTTCCCCTTCGTATGCGGTCAAGGATTGCGGGGCCTTGGATTAACAGCTGGTGGACTGTGAACCAAATAAAAATAAATTGTGTTATTTATTTTTTTGCTGTGCTTGTTCTTATCGAACAAACAAAAAAAAGTTTTATGCTCGCTATTCACCCCTCCCTCTAGCGATGCTTCTCGATCCAACACATTATGGGTACACGAATTTTAAGCTTGGAATGTTGATAAGGGGCAAAAACGGGGTTGAACACGACCTGGTTGTGGGCGCTCATAATCACCTCAGAATGGTCATGCCAATTGGCACGGGTCCACCGTGTTGAACATGGGACACTCTGGAAATGAGGGTCTTGGGTTCATATTGATGGACCAAGGGCAGCAACTCATCCAAGGAGTTGAGTTGTAAAAATAAAATTTTACTTCGGGGGGCGCTACCCCCTGAGGCCCCTACAAGGGGCACTACCCCTTGACCCCACCTGCTATTCGGCTAGCGGGACTGCTGTGGCATTGCGGCTTATCAGCGAAGCAGCTTAAAATTCGTATGTGTATTCATAATAAATTTTATAAAATTACATCATTATGAATGTATGTTGCATGATGCATGGTTATGGCCTAGGACCCAATGTGATTGTGGTTGTGTGTTGTATGTGCATGTTGTAATTCATAATATGACCTGCGTGTCGTGTCTTCATCTCTATTTTTCTGGTTGTAAAATAGACTTAGACTCAAATGTAACTAGAGTGTTCTTATTTTGTAATGTACAAAATAAAGAAATGAAAAGCCCATTGAACTTTGAAGTTACAAGGAAGATGCCGACAACACAGGATGACTGAAGGAAGCACTTGGAGAAGATGTCATCCCTAGGTTAGCCATTTGCTCTTCTCATTGGCTTGAGAAGATCATAGATTTGGGTCATAACCATGTCACATTTAAGATGATTATTATATGTGATGCATGTGATGCCTATATACGTGATGCTTATATATTGAAGCATGCGTAGTTAGTTGTCACACAATTAGGTCACTTATTATATGCCTACCAAAGTTTAATACTTACTATTACCTTGTTCAATCGTAGCGCGTTTGCCAAAGCAAAGGGACTCGATTTACCTCGGTAAAGTACGACAGGACAATCGTGATGTCCGCCTATTAAACTTTGGGTTTGACTTAACTAAGCTCTCTCAATTAGATTGATGAACTTAGAGGCATAGCTCATACGAGACATCTACCTACATTATACAAATCTTGGGCGATTAGACAAAGCTAACTCAAGATGAGTGATAATTTAGAAAGATATCTCATACGATGGGCACTATGAACAAATGTTGTCCATAATATACAAGAGTTACATTAGATGTAATTGGTACAAGTTACTTACCTAACTTATACGCGTCTTGGGCGATTAGCCAAAGCTAACTCAAGATGCGGTATAATATGGATCTTGTCCCACTTTGTGACCAGTGGGAGAATTATTTAGTTAAAGGCCTAATTAAATGATTGAAATATGATATATTTCTGCATTTCTTTATTGTAGATCACCATGTCGTCAAATACATCGAACACACTCTCTCTGTGATCTATCCTTGATAAGGACAAGCTCACTGGAGCTAACTTCCTGGACTGGTACAAGAACTTGAGGATAGTCCTTAAGCAATAACGCAAACTGTACATCCTAGAGCAGCCCATTCATGAACCACCCACCCCTACGACCACTCGTGCTGACAAGCTTATAAGAAGCATCAAGATGACATAGTGGATGTGTCATGCCTTATGCTTGCCACCATGAACTCTGAGCTTCAGAAGCAACATGAGAACATGGATGCCTATGATATGGTTGAGCATCTAAAATAACTATATCAGGGACAAGCAAGGCACGAGCGATACGAAGTATCAAAGGCCTTGTTTCAATGCAAGATGCAAGAGGAAACTCCCGTAGGTACTCATGTACTCAAGATGATTGGGTACGTTGAGAACCTAGTGAGATTGGGATTTCCATTAGGCCAAGAGCTGGCCACTGACCTTGTTTTACAGTCGCTGCCAGAAAGCTACAGTCAATTTGTCATGAACTACAACATGAATGAAATTGGCAAGCCTTTACCTGAGATATTGAGCACGTTACGAACTGTTGAACTCAACCTTAAGAAGGCAAAGCCTGGTACCATTTTGATGGTAAACAAAGGCAAAGGCAAAGGCAAGCAGAAGCCTAAAGGTAAGGGTAAGACCCAAGCCAAAGGCAAAGGCAAGGCAAATGCATTGAAACCTAAAAAAGGGTTGTCTAAGGAAGGGGAATGCTTCCACTGCAGTGAGACCGGGCATTGGACGAGAAAGTGGAAGCTATACCTGGAAGAGGTGAAAAGGAAAAGAAGTGAGACTTCTACCTCAGGTATACATGTTATAGAAGTCAATTTATCTATCTCATCTTCTTGGGTATTAGATACCGATTGTGCTTCTCACATTTGTACCAATGTGCAGGGCCTTCGAAAGACTAGATCATTGACGAAGGGCGAAGTGGACCTACGGGTAGGCAATGGAGCAAAGGTTTCTGCCATCGCTGTAGGGACATACTCCTTATCTTTGCCCACTAGGCTTATCTTAGAACTAGAAGACTTTTGTTATGTGCCTGCCTTGACAAAAAACATTATCTCCGTTTCTTGTTTAGACAAGAAAGGTTTTTTATTTGTAATAAAGGACAAGTGTTGTTTCGTTTATTTACATAATATGTTTTTTTTGTAGTGCACACCTTGTGAATCGTCTCTATCTTCTAGATCTTGAAGCCCCAGTCTATAACATAAATACCAAATTGTTCAAATCTAATGATCTGAACCACACATATCTCTGGCACTGTCGCCTTGGTCACATAAATGAGAATCACATATCCCAGCTCCATAAGGATGGATTACTGGACTCATTTGATTTTGAATCATATGAGACATGTAAATTCTGTCTTCTAGGCAAGATGACCAAGACTCCATTTAGTGGACATGGCGAATGAGCTACTGATTTGTTAGAACTCATATATACTAATATATGTGGACCTTTCAATGTAGCAGCTAGAGGAGGCTATCAGTACTTCATTACTTTTACTGATGATTTCAGTAGATATGAATATGTGTATCTTATGAGACACAAATCTAAATCCTTTGAAAAGTTCAAAGAATTCAAGAATGAAGTACAAAACCAACTTGGTAAGAGTATAAAAGTGCTTCGATCAGATCGAGGTGGGGAATACCTTAGCCAAGCTTTTCATAACTATCTCATTGAGTTTGAGATTAGATCTCAACTCACTCCACCTGGAACACCACAGTGGAATGGTGTATCAAAAAGGATAAATTGTACATTATTAGATATGGTACGATCCATGATGAGTCACACAAATCTTCCTTCTTTCTTCTGGGGATATGCTTTAGAGATGGCTACTTTCACACTTAACCGCGTCCCATCTAAGACAGTCATAAAGACACCATATGCGATATGGATTGGGAAGAGTCCCAAGATGTCTTTTATGAAGATTTGGGGATGCGAGACTTATGTTTGATGTTAAGTCTACGATAAATTAGGCCCCAAATAAGACAAGTGCTACTTTGTAGGATATCCTAAGGAAATGAAAGGATATTACTTCTACAATCCCACGCAAGGCAAAGTGTTTGTCTCTAGAAATGAAGTATTTCTAGAAAGAGAGTTCATCTCTAGAAGAACTAGTGGGAGTAAAATACATCTTGAAGAAATTCAAGGTAAATATAGCACTGAGATGGAAATTGAACAAGCACCACAAAGTGTTGTGGATGATGAGATTGTTGCAGAAGAAGTTGTGGAGCAACAACCTGTTCAAGTAGACCAACTTCTTCACAGGTCTGATAGGATACGTCGTCAGCCTGAGAGATATTCATTTCTCTTATCTGACAATGATGACATTATGCTTGTTGAGTTGAACGAGCCTACATCCTATCAGGAAGCTGTGATGAGCCCAAACTCTGATAGGATACGTCGTCAGCCTGAGAGATATGTTGGTGCAATCGGCCCAGGTCACGATTGACCAGGACTCGAGTTTGACTCGAGTGATGTTTTGATGTTTCGACAAAAACATATGACAATGTAATTGTCATGGGAAAGTCCAAGTTTTGTGTACTTGGCATGGAAAGTCCAAGTGGAACACTTGGCATTTGGTAAAGTCCAAGTCTTGAGTACTTGGCATGAAAAGTCCAAGTGGGACACTTGGCACATGAAAAGTCCAAGCATGGGTCTTGGCAATGTAAAAGTCCAACATGGGTTGGCAAGGAAAAGTCCAAGCATGGTCTTGGCATTTGAGAAGTCCAACATGGGTTGGCAAGAGAAAAGTCCAAGCATGGGTCTTGGCAATGTAAAAGTCCAACATGGGTTGGCAAGGGGAAGTCCAAGCTTGAGTCTTGGCATGAGAAGTCCAAGGGGTTTGATATTGGTTGCGTAAAGTCCAAGCGGGAGTCTTGGCAGCATAAGTCCAATGGTTGGCGGCGTAAAGTCCAAGCGGAGTCTTGGCGGCGTAAGTCCAATGTGCCTTGGTGGTGTAGACACCGTTAGCATGGCATAGCCGACGGAAGCACCTAGATGCTAGCGCGATGGATGAACAAGTCATGGATGACTTGGAGGGATCCGAGAGGCGTGAGGCTGATGGAGGTGGCTAGAAGGCTTAGGTCTAGGCTAAGGGTGGTCTAGCAAGTATGGGGGCACCATACTTGGGTTAAAACCTTATTTTTTAGGTTGGCAGTCGATTGGCATTATGGCCGGTTCGACTGCCGTGAGTCAACTTGAGTTCGACTGCCAGTTTAGAGCTGGAAATGTTCTGGAAGTGGACTGCTCATTCGAGCGATCGGTCGACGGCGATACGATCAATAGTCCGAGCCGCGAGCGCTCAGTAACGCCCAGAGCGATCGGCGCGACTGCCAAGAGATTCGTTGGAGTTTTTCCAGCGTGGATCGAGCCGTTGTCTCACGACAATAGTGGCATCAGTCGACTGGTGACTTATGGCAGTCGACTGATGGGCAGAAATCCAGGTCGCACGCAAGGATAAAAGGAGCTCGACGGGAGAGTTTTTGGCATCGGTTTCTTGAGGGTTTTGGAGCGATTTGTTGTTGTAAATCAGGGTCTCCAAGGTGATTTCAAGCAACCAAGCAATCAAGCAATCCAAAGGCAATCGTAAAGTAGTTTTCTTTACTTGCATTGTATTTCATTATTGTAATTGCTTGTATTTGTATCTTATTGTTGTAAGATTACTTGTAAGGGGTTTCTCCACCTCCGACTTGTGTTGAGAAGGAGTATTTGTGATTAGTGAGTGTGTGTGCATCACTAGAGCTCGTAGAGCTCGATCCGTGGAGTAGGAACCGTGCAATTCCGAACCACGTTAAATATTTGTGTTTGCATGTTGTATATTTTGTTATCTTTCTATTTCCGCTGTGCTAATGAAATTATAGAGACAACCGCGAACGAATTCCATCAACAAACAAACACGTGCTATTCACCCCCCCCTCTAGCCGTTACAAAGATCCCAACAAGTGGTATCAGAGCCCGGGGCTCTTCTATGGATTAACAACCAAGGGAGCACGCTAGAGGAACAAGATGGAATTCAAGGAGAGATTGGGTGACGACATCTACGTTCCGCCTTCCTTCGACCGTGAACATTTCGCGTATTGGAAAGTTAAAATGGAATATTTTCTAATGATGAATATAGAAAATTGGTTTGCCGTGATTATAGGTTTTGATGCTCCGAGAGGAGAGAACGGCAAAATCCTCAAAATGAAACGATGGACCGAGGAGCAACGTCAAAAATTCAAGACAACCGTTAAGGTAACAAAAATGTTGATTAATTTGATACCTAACGACATTTTGTCTAGATTAGGAAGCTATAAGGATGCCAAGGAGTTGTGGAACAAGTTGGCCAAGTTCTACGACAATCCCGAATCGGTCCAAGAAGACTTGGAAGAGGAGGAGACCGAAGAGGAAGCTTCATCATCCTCACAAGAAAGTGGGGATTCGGAGGTTGATAGGGAATCAACTTCTGAATCAGTGGAAGAGGAAGTGAAAGAATTGGAGGAGACCTCCACCTCTAGGATTGAGGGGGAAGAAGTTAGACCATCCACTTCGAAGCAAGAGTCAAGTCAAGAAGAAGCCTCTACTTCCGGTCAAGAGGAAGAGCAAGCTCGAGTTTCTGCCACGGCCCTAGGTAACTCAAACACATCAATTTCTAATAAAAATCATATCATGTATTTTGAGTGTAGGGAATTTGGGCATTACAAGAGCAAATGCCCAAAGAAGGTTAGGAAAGCTCCACCGGCACCAAAAGTCAAGGATGCCGGTTCTCCAACATCTAAAGGCAAGGAGCACATCATATGCTTCAAGTGCAATTCAAAAGGACATTATAGGAATCAATGTCCTAGGGGGAGCAAAAAGACCAAAGAAGGAGCATCACAAGTAGGGGAAGCATCCAAGGCAAACCCTAAGGTATATTTCAATAATGCACCTTCCTTAGTTAATAGGCAAAAGCATGCTAGAAGTTTTAATTCTCTTGCTATTGTACATGAAAAGCATGCTAGAAGTAATAGACATATTTGTTTAGGTGCTAAAAAGGTCCACTTAGGAAATAAGGAGAAATTTGGGACTAATGTCCTTAGAAAAACCTTACCTAGGGAATCAATTAGGAAAATAGGAGAACACCTAGGTCTTAATCCCAAATGGACTAGGCATATGCCTAGGAAGACCCATGCCCAAGGATTAACTAAAAATTCAAAAATTGGGCAGTTAGAAAAGGAAAATCAAGTCTTGAGGTCAAGGCTTGAAAAGATGGAGAAGATCCTTGCAAAAATGCAAAATCAATTTCAAGGGTCAAAAGGTCAACATTTAGGGTTGAGAAGTCAAAGCCTAGGGTCTAATGGTCAAAAATCAAGACCTAGGAAACTAGATTCATCCAAGGGCAAACCTAAGCCCAAGGAAACCTATCACAGTGTTCCATTTGATTATGGAACACAAACTAGGTCTAGGAAGACCAAGGTCAATAGGGAAGTCATCCCTAGAGTTGACCAAGGGTTGTGCCTAGTGGCTAAGGTTTCTAGGAAACCTAGGGTGGCCACTAAGAAGGTTGCAAGGGGAGTTACCCCTAGAGTCAACCTAGGTAAGACCACAATGACCAAGGCTAATAAGCCTAGGAGGGTCATTAGGAAGGTATCTAGGGAGGTTATCCCTAAGAAATACCTAATTAACCCTAGGAGCTCAAATAGGTTTTGGGTTCCTAAGAGCGTGATTGATTCACGCTAGATAGGGTTAGGGTGTGCCAACCTTGATTGGATGGGTAGTTAACTCAACTATGATAAAGGTGACACCTTAGGTTATTTTCAAGGTTAGGGTCACCTTGGAAATACATTTGAGTATTAATCCTAAAAGATTTTAGGATGTGCCAATATTATTTAAGAAGTTTGATAAAATGATCAAATTGTCACAATTTAGGTTTAGAGGTTGGTGTGCCATTTTGGGTTTTTGGCACACTTGGGAGAAAAGTAGAAATATGGCAAAATATGATGAATTATATCAAATGGCAATTAATATTAAAATTTAGGTATTATTATACCTATATATTTTATATGTCATGCTTTGTTTGTCATATGACATGCCATGACATCATGCTTATTCTTAATCATTTTATATGTCATGAGTATGCTTAGGTTAAGGATTTAAGTGTCATGTGTTTTTAGATTTTCTCATATGCCATGACATCATGATCATTGGTGATGCTTAATTATTGCTATCTTTATGCCATGATCATTTCATGCATTTAATTGATTAAAATTAAACTAAGGACAATGGCATGACTTGAAGTCCCATTTATAAGGGAATCAAGTAGGGTTGCCTAGGAAATGCATGAAATCCTAGATTAAATGAACCAAAACCCACATCTCACATCCAATTGACATGTATGTGTATTTATACACTCTAGATACATGTGAGATGCTAGGATATGAGTTAAGTTCAAGGTGCATAGTTTTTGCATCTAGTTGAACCCAAACTCATCTTAACTCAACATGTGGATCATTGGGAAAGCTTGTCATGTACATAGAGCCCAAGGAATATGATCCAAAATAAGGTTTTGAAAACATTTTAAAATCATTTTAGAAAACCTTGGTGAAGCCTATCTTTTGATAGCAATCACCATTGATGAGATTGATACAAAGTGAGCTTAAACTTTGAAGTTTTTAGTCACTTTTGGATTTTGTATCAAACTCACTATTTTATGGGTAAAATAATTTTCAAATATTTTTCACCCATTGTAATGACTATAAGTAATATACGTATCAAATTTTGTGAATTTTCAAATTACGTAGAATTACTTATGCTTTTCAAAATCTCGATTACGATAGACAATTGTTACTAAGCGTTAAATGGAAACCATTTCTATTTAAGCGGAAATAGAAACAATGTTCTTTATTAGAGAAGGAACATAATAGCAATTGTCCAGTTCCAAGACTAGTCCACTAGGGAGCTTCAGCAAATAAGTTCCGATGGCGACCGCAGCAACCTTTGCTCCATTGCCAACTCACAAATTTGACTCCCCTCTGACAAGTCTTCTTCTATTCCTTAGCCCCTGTATGTCATTACATATATGTGAGCTACACCCAGTATCCAATACCCAAGTGTCTAAGGAATTAGAATGACAATCAATAACGAAGATACCTGAAGAGGATGGGGCATCGGATGCCTTCTTCTTCTTCATGGACTCAAGATAAATCTTGCAGTTTCTTCGCCAGTGGCCTTCCTTGCCACAGTGATGGCAAGTGCCCTTTTTGGTTCCGCCTTCTTTGCCTTTTTCTTTCCTTTCTTCATTCTTTTGCCTTCCTCTTAGAACCTTTCTTTGAGGAATCAACTATGAACCGCCTTCTCCTCATGCTTCACGGAAGACTCCACGGTCTTGACATATTGAGGAGCTCGAGAATGGTGGATTCAATTTGTTCATCCGATAGTTCATCACAAATTGCGAGAAACTCTTGGGCAAACAATGCAGAATTAAGTCAATACTTAACTCATGATCCATCACAAAACCGAGGGTAGCTAGCCGCTCGATGTACCCGTTCATCTTTAGCACAAACTGTACTACAGACGAACCTTCTTGCATCTTCGTAGTGAAGAGGAGCCTAGAGACCTCGAACCTTTCGGATCTCGCTTGCTCATCGAACAACTCATGAAGATGGAAGACCATAGTATTAGCATCCATATGCTCATGCTGCTTTTGCAGCTCAGGTACCATCGCCGCTAGCATGATGCAACTCGCCAGCTCAGAATCTGCCACATGTTTCTGATAGACCAACATTTGATGCAGGTTGCATCGTCCTTAGAGCCGATCGGAAGAGGCTCTTCAAGGACATATGCAAGCTTTTCCGCCTTGAGAACAATTCTCAGGTTTCTAAGCCAGTCCAGGAAGTTAGGCCCAGTCAGTTTGTTCGAATCCAAAATAGTGCGCAAATTCAAAGACGTCATGATCAATTTATTGACCTAGAAATACAAAATGAGCATATATGAGAAAATGATTTTAAAATGCATCAATATACATTTATAAATCCCATTCATTTTTCGAATTTCAAAAACCCCAAAATCACTTCGGGAGATCGTAGGTCCATCTCGAATGGGTGATATCCATCGTAGATAAGAACAACCTTGGAGTGAGTCCAACAAGCCATTCTTAGCTATGATGGTGGGTATCAAGTATACCGATTACATATCATGTATATGTAACTATCACAATGTGCTATCAACTAATTGAATGTTTACACATACATTGGGTTGTTAACACATTAACAAGTATGCATCATATGCATAGCACCCAACTTCACCTCTCTTCACATCGACCTTGGAGTGAGTCCAACAAATCGATGCTCCAAGTTAAAGCCGACCCATTAATCGCGAAATAGTTTTAATATGGTTAGAGCGCATTCAACCAATTAGCCAGGCTTGGAGTGAGTCCAACAACCCAAACTAACGATTGACCTCTGACTCTTACCATATTAGAGTTAAACTATTCCAATGATTTGAACATGTTCAGGTTCGAGTCGGGCTTGGAGTGAGTCCAACAACCCAAACAAGAAACAGAACTCTGGTTCTAACCATATTAATGGAAGGTGTAGGCTTTAATATTGAGTTAGGATTTTTATGTCTCATCCTCTTTGCATGCAAATAACTATTATCTACATGGCATGGCATACATGGCATACATCTACATGTCACGACACGCATGGCATAATGTTATGCATCTAATGCAATTACATGACATACAATTATGTCATGTATATATTTCCTTATATGTCATAACTATTTATGGAAATAAAATATGTTTAAGATTTGATTCTCCAAATCAAATCATAATTAAATTAGGAAACAAATTTCCAAATCTAATTACATATTTTATTCATGGAATTATTTGATTAAGGAAAATCTATTTAGGAAACCAATTTCCTAAATCATTAAAACTACTTATGGAAATAAAATATTTTAAGATTTGATTTCCCAAATCAAATCATGATTAAATTAGGAAACAAATTTCCAGAATCTAATCAAATATTTTATTTATGGAAAATATCAATTTCCATAAATACTTCCAACTTTCCAAAAGTGGAAGATTTCCATAAATACTTCTACACTTTCCAAAATTGAAAAATTTCCATAAATACTTCTAAATTTCCAAAATTTAGAAAATTTCCAGAAATACATTATGACTATCGCAAAACCAATTTTACGATTATGTCGAAACACAACCTGGGCTCTGATACCACTGTTGGGTTTCCGGCACCGCGGCGTGTGTGTGTTCGATCATGTTTCGTAAACATGAGCACAGCGGAAGCAATTAAAAATAATAAATCTATATTTATTACAACACACACAACACACGCATGCATTTACAACAAGTGTAGACATAACCGTAAATTAAAATTTGTAATAAAAGGAAATTAAACTACGTTATACCTTCCGTATGACGTGTAGCGGGAACGGCATCAACCGGAATGATCCTCGTAAGAATCGTCTCTATCCGTATCCACGCCGAGCTCCTCGGGATGACTTCGCTAAGTCACGAGCTTCGTCTTCGTACGGGTTACTAGCCTCGTGTTGAAGACGACGTGATCGAGAGATGATCACGATCCGAATCCAAATTCGGATCCAAAACGAGTTCTCAAAACTCGCTTCTCCGGAGAGGTGTTCGTCAACCGTTTCACGAATCCTTCGTCCTCCACCTCAGAGGATTACCGGAGATCAAATCCCCGGTAAGTTAGCCGCTGTCGGAGCACTAACCGTCGTCCAAACGACGCTCCGACGAGAGGAGGAGAAGCTGTCCAGAAAACTGGACAGCTTGGTGGAGGAGTAGGCGCCGGCCAACCAAAGAAAGAAAAGCCTCACCTTGATGCCAAACCTATAGGAGATCACCGGAGGGTCGCCGGAGGTTCACCGGCTGAAGGTTGGCGCCCGCAACAAGTTGGAAGGCTGCACCACAAGGTGGCGGCAACAAGATGTTGGCGCCGAATAGGAGGGAGGGGTTTGGGCGGGGTTTAAGCCCTATTTTATAGAGAACTAATTCTCTTAATGGTTAATGGATCATATCCATAAAGCCCGTTAACCCGCTCCATTAAGATAAGTTAAAATAAACCAAACCATGATGGTTTATTTTAAGTTAAAACGAACCGAACCAACCTTTGGTTCATTCATTTAATATAAACCAAACCCTTTGGTTTATTCTCATCCATTGGATTAGAACCAAACCATTTTGGTCCATCCATTATGTCTTCATAAGACACTGCCCATCCACGCTTCCATTGCGACTGAAACAATTTCATGCTCGCTTTATGTTTGGTCCAACCAAACATAGTTTCTCTCGGTCTGAGAATCTCATTCTCAAGCTCGTTTTAAATCCTTTGGATTACACTCGTTGTGCATGTGACCAAATAGGTTCTCGGTTTATGTTGGCCGTCTATAATTAACCATTAATTATAGAACGATCATGAGTGGCACCTAGTAGTACATCATGATCCCCAATTAACCAAAAAGATCAACGGTTGATCCAGAACTATTTCTGAAACCCTTCAGTAGCTCGAATGAATCGTGCCCCATTCCCTTCACTCATCTTATACCCACTTGGTTCAGGACATGGTCTATTGTGTCAGTCCCCACTAGGCTGACTACGTCACACCTAGCCCAAGTATCATTTCCTCATCCTACGGATTCTAGTTACTCCACATGTATCGAAGAGTATCTTACTCTAAACATGTAATGCTTTGGCCAAAGACTTTAGTAACAATCCGACGAGAGGCCATGGGTATACATCTCCTCGCAAGGAGTGGTGAATCCTTTATAGGCTATTCAAACACCTTCGATCACTTCGACTTATACCCAATCATCCCGAGTCCACATCTCCTTAGAGATGTTTGCTTAAGATGTCAAAGCATAAGTCTCCATGATCAAGATGACTTGAATACCGCAAGTCAAAGGAACATCGCACTTAAGCCACAGTAAGAACTTCATTGACATATCTATATATGCAGAGAACCATATGAAGTCTTACGGTTGGTCACTCCAATGAACTAGTTACCATAACTAGCATCCACGATTAACTCCGGACATCACTATGTCTCCAGCCAGTGAGAATCAGCTGCTTGGATACACCAAGGAGTATACCTCGTGCTAGTCTCAACAGAATTGATGGTGTCCAGATTCATAATTCATCGACTAGGGATAATTCCGATACATCACAATTACACATGTAGAGATACTCACTAGTTGTGATCCAATCACAAATTCTCTCATGCTGTGAATCGTATCGTGGACATTCAGTAAATGAGTTTAAGATCCAATCAAATACATAAAACATGTATACTCAAATAGTGAATCTTCATTTATCATATAAATGGTTCATACATAAGGCGATTGCCTTAGGACATCTCTCATATATTACTAACACGTCGGCCTAGAGCATCTGGGAGCCCATCCTGTACTAGGTCCGTACTATGACCGTCGACCTAGGGGCAATCATAACATAAAAGCCCATCCTAGGCCCGATCTAAGTCCGTCGGCCTAGGGCAACTTAGGAGCCCATCCCTTTGGACCTTGTTAGGGTCCTGGTACAAGCCATGTAGAAAGTAAAACACATACATGCTTCTTATCATAACATATCATATTTCATTTCATAAACATATCATATTCCTTATCATGGCATATCATGTTTTTCTTCTTCATATCATAACATACTTCTTCTTCATAACATATCATATGACTTTCATAACATATTTCTTCTTCATAACATATCATATTCTTTTCATGCATATCATGTTCCTTCTTTATAAAAAATCATACATTCATACAATTACGAGGTAATAAGCATAACATGATCACAACATCACACACATATAAGCATGGCATAAGGTATAAACATCATGAACAAGTATACATGGAATGACCTAAACTTCATGGAGTTCTATCAAAGTTTTAAACACCAAACAACTTATATATGGTCTAACTAACCACATGTTAGTTCTTTAACACATAAAGCATGGCATGGGAGGGCACTTAGGGTTTTAATTAAACCTTGACCTAATGGGTTTAAAGGACATGAGGCTCAACCACTTAACTCTAGGTTAACCAACAACATGTTACCTTCATCTAACATCAAAAGTCATCATGAACTCAATCAAACATGGCATAGAAACATATTAGGGGTCTTGGCCGATTGGTTCAAAGGCTTAAGGTTGATCCACTTAAATCTAGGTTAACCAAACAACATGTTATCTTCATTTACCATCAAAACATAGCATGAACTTATCTATAGCATGACATAGAACATGGCATAAACTCATTTAAAACCTAGCATAGAGCATGTTATCTTCATCTAACACCAAAAGTCATTATGACCTCATGCAAAACATAGCATAGAAGACACCTTAGGGGTCTAGATGGACTTGGCCGAATGGTTCAAAGGGCCTAAAGGTTCATCCACTTAAACCTAGGTTAAACAAACAACATGTTATCTTCATTTACCATCAAAACATAGCATGGACTTATCTATAACATAGCATAGAACATATTATCTTCTTCTAACATCAAACATGACATGAACTCATTTAAAACCTAGCATAGAACATGTTATCTTCCTCTAGCATCAAAACTTAGCCTAAGCTCATCTAAACATGGCATAAAAGAACACACATAGGGGTCTAAAGTGACTTGGCTGAATGGTCCAAGGCTTAGAAGTTCATCCACTTAAATCTAGGTTAACCAAACATCATGTTATCTTCTTTTACTATCAAAACATAGCATGAACTTGGCTATAGCATGGCATAAAAGAACATATAGGGGTTTAGAGTGGCTTGGCCGAATGGTTTTAAAGGTCATAAAAGTTAAAACACTTAACCTAATTCATCTAGCATCCTATCTTCATCATGTTCATACAAGATATGGCATGGATCTTCATGGAAAGCTCAAACAAGGTCTTGGCCGAATGGTCCCTTGGGTTTTTAAGGTCAAACACTTAACCTAATCCATCTAGCATCCTATCTTCATCATGTTCATACAAGATATGGCATGGATCTTCATGGAAAAACTCAAACAAGGTCTTGGCCGAATGGTTTCAAGAGGATTAACACAAATACATCAATCGAAAACTACTTGTACACAGGTGAGGGGGATACTTACATCCTTCACTTTGCTTTTTGGTTGGAAGATAACCTAAGGGATGCCAACTTAGCCTTCCTCTTGCTTGGATAGGTTTCGGACAAAGGATGAAACGGGAGAGGAATGGATTTCGGTGAGGAAGAAGATGAGAAGGAGAGAAAAGCAATTTGGTTACTCATGTCTCCTCATTCCCCCTATTTATTCACTTGAAGAGTCCCTTAGTCTCCCTTACCCCTAACTATAATTTCTCATATTCCTCTAATAGAACATCCCTTCTGGGCTTCTGGTTATTGGATGCATCTTTAGGGCTTAGCTATCTCTAGATGTTTGGGGTTCAATTCCTAGGCCTTGCATCCTTTTTGGCTCCTTTTCTTTTATTTTTGAAAGAGCCCACATAAAGCCCATTATAATCATGCCAAAAATTCTTGTAAAATTGCTAGAAATTTTCAAGTTAATCCTTCATACCTTTTAAAAGTTTCGTCCCCGAAACTTAGAACAATTCTGGGTACTTCTGTTTCATGTCCTTTTCGCGTTCCCAGGTAGCTTCTTCGTACCGTTGATTTTGCCACATGACCTTTACTAAGGGCACCTCTTTGTTCCTTAGTCTCTTGACTTCTCGGTCTAGTATCTGGATAGGCCGACTTTCATAACTCAGGTCCTCTTGAACTTGCACTGTTTGTGGCTCGATCACTTGGTCCGCACTGGAAATGCATTTCTTGAGCATCGAAACATGGAACACGTTGTGAATAGCCGACATCTCTTGAGGCAGCTCCAGCTTGTAAGCTACCTTGCCAACCCTCTGCAATATCGGATACGGTCCCACATAGCGCGGACTCAGCTTACCCTTCCTTCCGAATCTCATCACTCCCTTCATAGGGGCCACTTTGAGGAATACCAGGTCCCCGACTTCGAATTCTAACGGTCTACGCCGCATATCTGCATAGCTCTTTTGCCGGCTCTGAGCAGTTTCAATTCTTTGACGGATGTTCTGGATAGCTCGGGTGGTGTCGTCAATGAAGTCTGTCTGGAGTCCCATCCCTTTCTTTTCACCACCCTCGTACCAGCATATAGGAGATCTACATTTCCTCCCGTATAGAGCCTCGTAGGGTGTCATTCCAATAGTAGCTTGGTAGCTATTGTTGTAGGCGAATTCTGCCAAGCATAAGTATCGACACCAGCTACCTTTGAAATCCAGGGTGCAAGCTCATAGCATATCCTCCAGTACTTGATTTACTCTTTCGGTCTGTCCATCCGTCTGAGGATGGAAGGCGGTACTGAACAATAGCTTCGTGCCAAGTGCCTTCTGAACACACTCCCAGAAATGGGAAATAAAACGACCATCTCTGTCAGAAATGATGGTCTTAGGAATCCCATGTAATCTGATAATTTCCTTAGCATATAATTGAGCCAGTTGCTCAGTCGAATAGGTCATCTTGATTGCTAAGAAGTGGGCAGACTTCGTCAATCGGTCCACAATTACCCATATAGCATCATATCCGTTTGTCGTCTTGGGTAATCCTGAGATGAAATCCATAGAAATATCTTCCCATTTCCATTCTGGAATCTGGATTGGCTGCAGTGTTCCTCCAGGTCTCTGGTGTTCTGCTTTAACCCTCTGGCAGGTCAGGCAAGTATTGACATACTGAGCCACATCTCTTTTCATTCCGAACCACCAGAATTTTCTTTTCGGGTCTTGGTACATCTTGGTGGTTCCAGGATGCATCGCATAAGGAGTTCCGTGAGCTTCCTCAAATATCTTCTTCCGTAATTCTGGATCATCGGGAATACACAAGCGATCCCTGAGGTAGAGTACTCCACTATCAGAGATACGGAACCCATCATCTTTTCCTTCCAGAACCTCTTGCTTGATCCTTTGAATGCTCGGGTCACGGGCTTGCTTTTCCAATATATCATCGAACAGTGTCGGTGCTATCATCATGGTCGAGAGCTGTCCTGAAATGATTTCAACCCTGTAACGCATAATATCCTTTTCTAAGTGTTAGGACCTGTGCGCCCGCTAGAGGGGGGGTGAATAGCGCGTGACCGTACGATGATGGAATTCGTTCGCGTGTCGTTTCTACAATTTCGTTAGCGCAGCGGAATAATAAGAATAATAATGATAACGAAACATACAACACGCAAACATAAAGATATAACATGGTTCGGAACTGAACGGTTCCTACTCCACGGTTTGGGTTCATACGAACCCTAGCGATGCCACAAACACCACTAAGCACAATAAACTCCTTCTCGACACAAGTCGGAGGTGGAGAAACCTCGTACAGGGATTACACTAAGTAATACAAAAGATACAAGCTAATACAAGTAAGAAATACAATGCAAGTAAAGAAAAACACTTTACAAGAGCACTTTGGTTGCTTGATCTTTGGTTGCCTTGGACTAGCCTTGAAGGACTGGAAGAGCACCAACAATTCCCCTTCAAAACGCCCCAAGAAAACAGCTACTTGAGCCTTCCACGAACAACTGCTTTTATCCTCCATCGGGCTGGATTTCCGCCTAGCAGTCGACTGCCATAAGTCCCCAGTCGACTGCCAACACTGTAGCTGTGAGACAATGGCTCAATCCACGTTGGATAAGTTCCAACGGGACTCTTGGCGATCGCGCCCGATCGGCTATGGGCGTTGTGCTCGCAACTCAAGCGATCATTATCATGATCATTGCTCGATCATCGATCATTGCTCGATGAGCAATCATTGCCAGAGCAATTCTAGCTCTTAAACGACAGTCGAACTCAAGTCGACTCACGGCAGTCGAACCGACCATAATGCCAGTCGACTGCCAACCTCAAAGATGAGGTTTTAACCCAAGTACGGTGTCCCCATACTTGATAGACCACCCTTAGCCTAGACCTAAGCCTTCTAGCCACCTCCATCAGCCTCATGCCTCTCGGATCCCTCTAAGTCATCCATGACTTGTTCATCCATCGCGCTAGCCTCCAGGTGCTTCCCTCGGCTATGTCATGCTAACGGTGTCTACACCGCTAAGGCACATTGGACTTACGCCGCCAAGACTCCGCTTGGACTTTACGCCGCCAACCATTGGACTTATGCTGCCAAGACTTCACCCTTGGACTTTACGCCGCCAATAACAAACCCCTTGGACTTCTCAAATGTCAAGACTCAAGCTTGGACTTTTCCTTGCCAACCCATGTTGGACTTTCCATGCCAAGACTTTCCATGCCAAGACCCATGCTTGGACATTTCCCAAATGCCAAGTGTCCCACTTGGACTTTCCATGCCAAGTACCCATGACTTGGACTTTCCCATGACAATCACATTGTCATATATTTTTGTCGAAACATCAAAACATCACTCGAGTCAAACTCGAGTCCTGGTCAATCGTGACCTGGGCCGATTGCACCAATAATCTCCCCCTTTTTGATGTTTGACAAAAACCAAACAAACCATGAGTTAGACCACTAGCTCAAATCCCTTACCAATTATCCCAAATTGGTAATTTAACCTTTTCCAAAACATTCTCCCCCTTTTTGACTAACATCAAAAAGGTTATCTCTCCAAGGAGGTCAAAGTCTCATATCCCAATGAGATCTTACAATCTCCCCCTTGATCTAAAAATACCTAGGATGTCTACCATCTTCCTAATGATAAGTCTCATATCACTCAAGAGAGACAATCCTATTCACTCTCCCAATTCCCAAATTGGGTATCAAAAATCCATCAATTTTCCCAATTGATGATACTCTCCCAATACCTTCTCCCCCTTCAAGAAAAGAAACACATTCATCATCCCACGATGGATAACTCCCCCTAAAGGCTTGCTCCCCCTTGACCATTGCACCAACAATGTCCTTGGGAAGTCCCTAAGCCAATAGGAACTCTAAACCATCAAAATTAAGGTTCTAAGTTCAAATCTGAACTTTCCACACCTTAAATTTGATACAAACCCTAACACCTCTCCTAATCCATATCCAATGGATTTTCACCCTTTATAATGCTTCTCAAAGCATATCCTAGAGTTAGGAGTGGTTAGGGACCTTTGCAATGGCTGAAATTAGGCTAAACAAACCTTGTTAATCCGAAATCAGACCTGACAGTCGACTCCTAATAGTAATCAGTCGATTGCCACTCACATCGATCGCCACCAAGAGGCGATCGATAAATAAATTTCCAAATTTTATCGTATGAATTTCAAAAATTCATAAATAATTATACGTATATTGAAAAATTATGAAAATTCATACGTATAATACTTATGACCAATACAATGGGTGAAAAATGTTTGAAAAATATTTTACCCATAAAATATCGAAATTGATACAAAATCCAAAAGTGAAGAAAAACTTCAATGTTTTAGCTCACTTTGTATCAATCTCATCAATGATGATTGCTATCAAAAGATAGGCTTCACCAAGGTTTTCTAAAATGATTTTAAAATATTTTCAAAACCTTATTTTGGATCATATTCCTTGGGCTCTATGTACATGACTTGTACACATGCTCTCCCAATGATCCACCAATGAAATTAGATGAGTTATAGTCCTTCTAGATGCAAAAACTATGCATCTTGAACTCAACTCATATCCTAGCATCTCACATGTATCTAGGGTGTATAAATACACATACATGTTAATTGAATGTGAGATGTGGGTTTTAGTTCTCCTTAATCTAGGGTTTCATGCATTCTCTAAGGCAACTCTACTTGATTCCCTTATAAATGGGACTCCAAGTCATGCCAAAGTCCTTAACTCAATTTTCAATACATTAAATGCATGAAATGATCATGGCATAATAATAGCAAAATTAAAGCATGGCCAATGATCATGATGTCATGGCATATGATAGAATCTAAAACACATGACATTAATCCTTAATCCTAAACATGATCATGACATATTAAGTAATTTAAAATAGATATGATGTCATGACATGTCATATGACAATCAAAACATGGCAAATAAAAAGTATAGGTATAATGATACCTAAATTTTAATATTAATTGTCATTTGATATAATTAAGTATATTTTGCCATATAAACCTAAATTCTCCCAAATGTGCCAAAAACCCAAAATGGCACATTAAAACCTCTAAACCTAAATTGTGCCAATTTGATCATTTTATCAAACTTCTCAATTAATATTGGCACATCCTAAAATCTTTTAGGATTAACAATCAAACCACATTCCCAAGGTAACCAAAACCTTGAAAATGACCTAAAGTGCCACCTTTACCATGGTTAGGTTAACTACCCATCCAATCAAGGTTGGCACACCCTAAACCCATTTAGCGTGAAACAATCACGCTCTTGATACCACTTGTTAGGACCTGTGCGCCCGCTAGAGGGGGGTGAATAGCGCGTGACCGTACGATGATGGAATTCGTTCGCGTGTCATTTCTACAATTTCGTTAGTGCAGCGGAATAACAAGAATAATAATGATAACGAAACATACAGCAGACACAAAGATATAACGTGGTTCGGAACCGAACGGTTCCTACTCCACGGTTTGGGTTCGTACGAACCCTAGCGATGCCACAAACACCACTAAGCACAATAAACTCCTACTCGACACAAGTCGGAGGTGGAGAAACCTCATACAAGGATTACACTAAGTAATACAAAAGATACAAGCTAATACAAGTAAGAAATACAATACAAGTAAAGAAAAACACTTTACAAGAGCACTTTTGTTGCTTGATCTTTGGTTGCCTTGGACTAACCTTGAAGGACTGGAAGAGCACCAATAATTCCCCTTCAAAACGCCCCAAGAAAATAGCTACTTGAGCCTTCCATGAACAGCTGCTTTTATCCTCCATCGGGCTAAATTTTCGCTTGGCAGTCAACTGCCATAAGTCCCCAGTCGACTGCCAACACTGTAGCTGTGAGACAACGGCTTAATCCACATTGGACAAGTTCCAACGGGACTCTTGGCAGTCGACTGCCAACATTTGCAGTCGACTGCCAATGCCCGTAGTTGACTGCCCAGTCGTCTACGGAGCGTTATGTGCTCGTAACTCAACTGGCAGTCGACTGTCGTCCCTTGACAGTCGACTGCCGTCGACATCAGTCGACTGCAAGAGCAATTCTAGCTCTTAAATGACAGTCGAACTCAAGTCGACTCACGACAGTCGAACCAGCCATAATGCCAGTCGACTACCAATCTCAAAGATGAGGTTTTAACCCAAGTACGGTGTCCCCATACTTGATAGACCACCCTTAGCCTAGACCTAAGCCTTCTAGCCACCTCCATCAGCCTCACGCCTCTCGGATCCCTCTAAGTCATCCATGACTTGTTCATCCATCGCGCTAGCCTCCAGGTGCTTCACTCGGCTATGTCATGCTAATGGTGTTTACACCGCCAAGGCACATTGGACTTACGCCGCCAAGACTCCGTTTAGACTTTACACTGTCAACCATTGGACTTATGCTGCCAAGACTTCACCCTTGGACTTTACGTCGCCAATAACAAACCCCTTGGACTTCTCAAATGCCAAGACTCAAGCTTGGACTTTCCCTTGCCAACCCATGTTGGACTTTCCATGCCAAGACCCATGCTTGGACTTTTCCCAAATGCCAAGTGTCCCACTTGGACTTTCCATGCCAAGTACCCATGACTTGGACTTTCCCATGACAATCACATTGTCATATGTTTTTGTCGAAACATCAAAACATCACTCGAGTCAAACTTGAGTCATGGTCAATCGTGACCTGGGCCGATTGCACCAACACTAAGGGTCGAGATAACACTGATAGAGACATCAAGGTGGCGCAGGACTTCCTGCTGAGTGCATCAGCCACCTTGTTTGCTTTTCCCGGATGGTAGAAGATCTCGCAGTCATAATCCTTGATGAGCTCGAGCCATCTGTGTTGTCTCATGTTCAGGTCCTTCTGTGTGAAGAAATATTTCAGACTCTGGTGGTCTGTATAAATCCTACAATGAGCTCCATATAGATAATGCCTCCATGTTTTGAGAGCAAAGACCACGACCGCTAGCTCTAAATCGTGGGTGGGATAATTCCTTTCATGTTCCTTGAGTTGCCTAGAGGCATAGGCAATGACCTTGCCATTCTGCATGAGTACAACTCTGAGTCCCAACTTGGAAGCGTCACTGTACATGTCGAAGCCTTCGTTACTGTCCGGAAGAGCAAGGATTGGAGCACTGGTCAGTCTCCTTTTCAATTCTGTGAAACTCCTCTCGCAGGCGTCCGTCCATTCATATTTCTTGTTCTTTCTGGTGAGGACTGTCATAGGGGCTACAATCCTAGAGAAGTTCTCTACAAACTTCCTGTAGTAGCTTGCTAGCCCAAGAAAGCTTCTGATCTTGCTGGCATTCTTTGGTCGGTTCCAGTTACTCACGACTTCAATCTTTATTGGGTCTACCATCACTCCATGCTTGGATATAATATGACCCAAAAATGATACTTGTTCGAGCCAGAACTCACATTTGGAGAACTTTGCATACAACTGCTTTTCCCGAAGAATCTGTAATACCACATTCAGGTGTTCTGCGTGCTCTTCTGGGGTTCTCGAATATATCAGTATGTCGTCGATGAAAATGATTACAAATTTGTCGAGAAATGCCGAGAATACCCGATTCATCAAATCCATGAACAGAGCAGGTGCATTCGTCACTCCGAAGGGCATAACTACGAACTCGTAATGTCCGTATCTTGTCCGGAAGGCCGTCTTTGGTATATCATTTGATTTCACTTTTACTTGATGATAGCCAGACCTCAGGTCAATATTAGAGAAGACGGTGACACCGTTTAGTTGGTCGAACAGGTCATCAATCCGCGGTAAAGGGTACCGGTTCTTGATCGTCACATTATTCAGCGCTTGGTAGTCTATGCACATTCGCATAGACCCATCTTTCTTCTTCACCAATAGCACTGGAGTTCAGTAACCACATGCATAAGAGCAGGTGGGGGTACTGTCTCATCGACTCTTTTACTACGTCTTCACTATATTACTATCTCATCGACCCTATTACTACGTCTTCCATATATTACTATCTCATCAACCCTATTATTACGTCTTCCAACCATGTTTATCTTCATATATTAGAGTAAGGCTAGTATAAGATTATCGTTCATTTATCTATGCATAGTTAAACTAAAGGCTAGCATAAGGTTATCATACATATTTTCATGCATATTTAAGCTAGAAGCATTTCTTATCATACATGAACAAAATAGAGTAGGCATAGAAAATCTTACTTGGAGTGGCAGGATTTGGAGCTTGATGTGTGTGTAGTGGAAAGGTAAACCTGGCTCTGATACCAACCTGTCACGCCCGCCCTTTCCAAGGGTCCGGAGGGGTGGCATGTGACGCGACCGTGCATACATACATTACAGCGGAAGACTACACATATCGTACTTCTTACAGCGGAAGACTTTAGACATATTTTTTTTTCTTTTAAACATAAACATGCATCGTCATTTCATAGATACTTCTTCTTAACATAGCGCATGCATCATTATTTCATAAGTACTTAGTGCTATTTTTTTCTTTTAAACATAAACATGCATCGTCATTTCATAGATACTTCTTCTTAACATAGCGCATGCATCATTATTTCATAAGTACTTAGTGCTTAGTTCAAGTCCATAAACAAAATCATCTTAGGGAAAACATGCATAAAGAACATAACAGATCTCCTCCACCATGCCACTACCACACACACTTTGCCCCTCCTGCTGCTCCTTTTAGTTTATCCACCCTTTACCCTTATCTGCAGTACAAGGGAACATAAACTATAAGCACATAGGCTTAGTAAGATCTTGTCCTACTCACAAAAACTATACATCAACATCAAGCATAGAGTAGTGACATGATCATATAACACATATAAGCATAACATTCATGTAAACATACCAAACATAAGCAAGCATAACATGTAAACATATATATCATAAGCAAGCATAACATGTAAACATATGTAACATAAGCAAACATAACATGTAAACATATATAACATAATAATCATAACATGTAAACATACATAACATAAGCAAACGTAACATGTAACATATATAACATATAACATCATAACATGAGCAGACATAACATAACGGTATATGCAGGATGCTCTTCAAAAACATATATCATAGGTATTTGAACATAACTCTCAACATATTGGGCCCGACATTGTACCACATCATCATCATCATAGCGCGCATCCCTAAATAGACCTGAGGTAGCTAATCTCGAACCTACTAGGTTATTAGGCCCATACTATGTCCGTCGACCTAGAGGCCATCATCATAACATAGAAGGTCATCCTAGGCCCGATCTTAGTCCGTCGGCCTAGGGCATCTGGGAGCCCATCCCGTACTAGGTCCGTACTATGACCGTCGACCTAGGGGCAATCATAACATAGAAGTCTATCCTATGCCCGATCTAAGTTCGTCGGCCTAGGGAAACTTAGGAGCCCATCCCTTTGGACCTTGTTAGGGTCCTGGTACAAGCCATGCAAAAAGTAAAATACATACATGCTTCTTATCATAACATATCATATTTCATTTCATAAACATATCATATTCCTTATCATGGCATATCATGTTTTTCTTCTTCATATCATAACATACTTCTTCTTCATAAAATATCATATGGCTTTCATAACATATTTCTTCTTCATAACATATCATTCACCATAACATATTTCTTCTTCATAACATATCATATTTTTTTCATGCATATCATGTTCCTTCTTTATAAAACATCATACATTCATACAATTACGAGGTAATAAGTATAACATGATCACAACATCACACACATATAAGCATGGCATAAGGTATAAACATCATGAATAAGTATACATGGAATGACCTAAACTTCATGGAGTTCTATCAAAGTTTTAAACACCAAACAACTTATATATGGTCTAACTAACCACATGTTAGTTCTTTAACACATAAAGCATGGCATGGGAGGGAACTTGGGTTTTAATTAAACCTTGGCCGAATGGGTTTAAAGGACATGAGGCTCAACCACTTAACTCTAGGTTAACCAACAACATGTTACCTTCATCTAACATCAAAAGTCATCATGAACTCAATCAAACATGGCATAGAAACATATTAGGGGTCTTGGCCGAATGGTTCAAAGGCTTAAGGTTCATCCACTTAAATCTAGGTTAACCAAACAACATGTTATCTTCATTTACCATCAAAACATAGCATGAACTTATCTATAGCATGGCATGTTATCTTCTTTTAACATCAAACATGGCATAAACTCATTTAAAACCTAGCATAGAGCATGTTATCTTCATCTAACACCAAAAGTCATTATGAACTCATGCAAAACATAGCATAGAAGACACCTTAGGGGTCTATATGGCTTGGCCGAATGGTTCAAAGGGCCTAAAGGTTCATCCACTTAAACCTAGGTTAAACAAACAACATGTTATCTTCATTTACCATCAAAACATAGCATGGACTTATCTATAACATAGCATAGAACATATTATCTTCTTCTAACATCAAACATGGAATGAACTTATTTAAAACCTAGCATAGAACATGTTATCTTCATCTAGCATCAAAACTTAGCCTAAGCTCATCTAAACATGGCATAAAAGAACACACATAGGGGTCTAAAGTGGCTTGGCCGAATGGTCCAAGGCTTAGAAGTTCATCCACTTAAATCTAGGTTAACCAAACATCATGTTATCTTCTTTTACTATCAAAACATAGCATGAACTTGGCTATAGCATGGCATAAAAGAACATATAGGGGTTTAGAGTGGCTTGGCCGAATGGTTTTAAAGGTCATAAAAGTTCAAAAAATTAACCTAATTCATCTAGCATCCTATCTTCATCATGTTCATACAAGATATGGCATGGATCTTCATGGAAAGCTCAAACAAGGTCTTGGCTGAATGGTCCCTTGGGTTTTTAAGGTCAAACACTTAACCTAATCCATCTAGCATCCTATCTTCATCATGTTCATACAAGATATGACATGGATCTTCATGGAAAAACTCAAACAAGGTCTTGGCCGAATGGTTTCAAGAGGATTAACACAAATACATCAATCGAAAACTACTTGTACGCAGGTGAGGGGGATACTTACATCCTTCGCTTTGCTTTTTGGTTGGAAGATAACCTAAGGGATGCCAACTTAGCCTTCCTCTTGCTTGGATAGGTTTCGGACAAAGGATGAAAAGGGAGAGGAATGGATTTCGGTGAGGAAGAAGATGAGAAGGAGAGAAAAGCAATTTGGTTACTCATGTCTCCTCATTCCCCCTATTTATTCACTTGAAGAGTCCCTTAGTCTCCCTTACCCCTAACTATAATTTCCCATATTCCTCTAATAGAACAACCCTTCTGGGCTTCTGGTTATTGGATGCATCTTTAGGGCTTAGCTATCTCTAGAGGTTTGGGGTTCAATTCCTAGGCCTTGCATCCTTTTTGGCTCATTTTCTTTTATTTTTGAAAGAGCCCACATAAAGCCCATTATAATCATGCCAAAAATTCTTGTAAAATTGCTAGAAATTTTATGAGTGTTACAATACTACGGTGGTATAACCTCATTCGAGAGATCATCGATAGAGGAGATGTGCGGATATGCAGAGTAGATATTGATGCTAACATTGCGGATCCCTTAACCAAGACCTTGGCACAGAGAAAGCATGATGATCATACTAGGTCACTGGGTTTTAGAGATTACAGTGATTGACACTAGTGCTAGTGGGAGATTGTTAGTGTCACCCCTTAGTGTCAATCATGAGATAATTGATTAGGGATCATATGTATCATATTTCATTAATAACAGACAAAGATTGATTATTATATTTACTTTATGCATGTGTCAGCCAAATAAATATAATAATGCCCTTGAATAGTAGGTTCTAATCTACAGTATATTAATTGGTAGAATTGATTATGAGAAGCTGTAGAGAACACTATACTTAAACATTCCTAGTCAAGTATTGTATTAATATATAAAGAGATATATTGATACATTGAGACTAGCATGTAGGTCAATGGATGACTTGATCTCACAAGTCATGGATATGTGATATCACATTGACACATGGGTATATATATTGGAGAATATATGTACTGAATTGACCCGCCATGAGAAAGTGTCATGGATCGTTATATGAGTGTCATATACTTTCTCATGTGACTATTGGTATGAATAGTTCTTAGACTTGAAGTCACTACGGTTCCCTATATAAGGAGTTATGTACTTTGGTATCGTCTAACGTCACCCGTAATAGGGTGCACTATAATGGCGATTGTTGGGTATGTAACGAATTATGCGGAGGGATGTGAGTGATGTAGATGAGATCTATCCCTCTCATATGACGGGAGTGATATCTTTGGCCTCTTGATAGAGTATGACCACGAAATGCATGACCATGCTCAAATGAGTCAATATGAGATATTGAGCTCATTTGTTTGAGTGAGTCTATTTGGGGATCAAGAAATATAAAGATCGATAAGGGGATGACACGGTCTATACCTCATTGATCGATCTAATATATCAAGGATAGAAGGACACCGTCATACATGATAATAGCCATGGAAAGATTGTCGGATCTCGACTTTCTTATAGCTTGGGTAGCAATGATGTATTGCTAGATGTCGCTCATTGCTTATGTATCTAAAATAGTTTTAGATATATTACCAACGCTATGAGAGGCTATAGGGTCACACACAAAGAATATATCTTGGAGAAGTGTTTATCTTAGTTTTACTAAATGAATCATTAATTAATTGAATGGACTAGAAAGAATTAGACTCATTGCTTGGCCAAACTTGAGTTGGACTCAAATTGATTTAACTTGAGTTAGACTCAAGTGAAACCAATTGAAGAAGGTTAGCATGATTACAGATGATTAATCATTCATGCAAATGGGAGTTGTTGCATGCAAATGGATTAATGCATGAAATGTGATTTAATGCTTAATGTTGCATGCAAAAGGATTAATGCATGAAATGAGAATTATTCCCAAACGTTGCATGCAAAATGAATTAATTCATGCACATGGAATTTGAGAAGTTTTCTCAATGTTGCATGCAAATGGATTAATTCATGCATATGGATTAATTCATGAACATGGAATTTAGGAAGCCACTCAACGTTTTCATGCAAAGGAGATAATGCATGAAAATGTGAATTAATGCATAAGAGAGGGGATTTGAGAAATCTCCTTAACGTGGATGAAGGTTGTATCTCATGAGGTAGTGTGTGATCTCATTTTAACCAAGTATCCCATTTGTGCCTTGCATCCCAATTTGCCCTTCTTCCTCTTTTGTGGAGAGCCTTAGTGTGTGGTTGCTAGCACAATCAAAGGTGTTATCTCTATCTCCAAGATAGCGTTCGTGTGTACACCTTAGAGATACAGTTGTCCTTACCATATTGAGATCCGAGAGCGTTTGGATTAGCTGGATTGCAAAGGGCTCACATCGAAGGTATATTTTCTTCTAGAAAGATCTAGATTAAAGAAAATGATTTATATGTTTTGCATGGATCTCTGGAGGGATCCGATTTATTTTTGTTTCCACTGCAGTTGTGCAAAATATTCGCCTGCGATATTATGAATGTCATGATCCAGATTTCCCTACAGTTGAGTTGATTAAGTTGTATATTGAGTTGATTAAGTTGATTAACTTGTGTTGAGTTGATTAAGTTGTGTTGAGTTGATTAAGTTGTATTGAGTGGATTAAGTTGTGTTAAGTCGATTAAGTTCTAATTCATCTATATTAGGAGTGTCAAAGTAAGGTATGAACATCATAAATACCTTCACCGTACTACCCTCTTCTATTGCATGCCAACTTTTCAAAAATTCAAATCTCTTAAGTCCATAAATGGATTTTGGTCAAAATTCATTGATGAACCTAAAAAACTCCAATTGGATTTATTCCAAATGCTATAAGTTTCTCAAGTATCTGAGAGTCTATATGTGCATAAAAATCTGTTCAAAGTCATTAAGAACAGTGAACAGAGTGTTTTCAAAGTTTTTGACTTAGGCATGAACATCATAAATACTTTTATCATACTATTATCTTTCATTACATATCAACTTTTCAAAAATCCAAATCTCTTAGGCCAATTAATGGATTTCGATCAAAACTTATTGATGGATATAGAGAACTCCGATTGAATCCATTCCAACTCCCATGAATTTTTACAATGCTTCGGAGGCCAAATACATCATTCTTTATTGTTTTTTAAAAAACTAATATCATAGTTTAATATATTGTGATGTTGATTTCAAAAATTTAGTACCATCATAGTGTTAATTTTCAAAAACTACATAGTGGTGTTGAAAAAAATTTCTACATCACTTGGTGGTCTTGGTTTTCGAAACTAGCAACACTTTGTAGTGTCAAAAAAAAATTCTAGTGTCGTATTTAGAAATTTTTGAAATTTAAAGAAAGATTGAAGGAGAGAGAAGAAAAGAAAAGAAAAGAAAAAGTAATTATTGTATGAAAATAATAGAGGAACGAAAAGAAAAATATTCAATTTTAATAGAAAGACAAAATAAAAAGAGACGTCACTTTTAGACATTTTTAAATCTTAATACGTTTTTTTTAAAGTGTGTCTTTTGATAATTTCCTTAAAAATAAAAATCTGTGGTCTACGTGCCGTGCCCTACATTCTGACATCAAGAAAACATTATTGCCGACATCATTTAATTTCGTGCCGTGCACGACGAAAATAATTGAGCTGCAGATGGATGTCCTTTTCCATCTTTACAGCTGTATTTTAGGGATATAAGCAAGAGACGGACTATCCTTACCCCATTAATCACTAAATACACTTCATTTTTTTTCCTTTCAAAAATATCCTAATATGAAAAGTCCAAATTATCCTTTTTCTTTCTCTCTCCTCCGACTAAATATATCTAATACAACATCTTCATTGCAGTATCAAATCAATAATGGAGCATGAAAAATCAATTACAACAAGCAATGTAAATTTTTTTTTTCATAGAATACGATTGTATCGCGATTTAAAATAAAATAGTTCAAAAGTGTAGTGTTCGACCATAACATACCGAACGTTCAACTATTAGAAGTCGAACATAACGAAATGTGTTCAAAATGTAGATGTTGAACGTTTACCCTAATGTTCGATTGATTATCTCTGAACATAGCTGAATACGTTCGATATCTTAGAGTCGAACGTGTCGAGTTATATTCGTCCACTTGTAGTCGAACTACTAAAGTAATGTTTAGCTATGTCTGATTGAACACTGGGTGAACAATACATTTTAATACGTATTTTTACATAACCATTTTGTAAAGTATATATTTGTAATGTTATGATATTTTTTGATTTGTATTAGGAATCAAATACACGTTCTATAGAGGGTAGTATCATTGATCATATGAATAATGAAATAGGCATGAATTATACAATGGTGTTCACTACGAATGAATGTTTTGAATCTCGTGATGCACTAGTTACTTGGGCACGTAAGGTGGCAAAGGCGAATAGGATGATTGTAGTAGTGAAAAGGTTAGACAGTGGAGATAGTGGGAGGCGGGCTCGGTTATTTTTGGCATGTGAACGAAGTGGTCAATATCGTCAGCCTAAAGAGAAATTATTTGAAGAAAGATGTGAGAATGTGAAAGATGAAAAGAATGTGATCTGAAAAGTGAGCAAAGAGAGACTTACTGGGACAAAGAAGTGTGATTGTCCGTTTTTAATTAAAGGTACACAAATATCTAGTGGTGGCTCATGGATTTTGAATGTTGTTTGCGGCATGTATAATCATTCTTACGTGTTGTATTTGGAAGGTCACTCATTTGTTGGACGCTTATCACGTGCCGAGGAAGAGTTGGTGGTTGACCTGTCAAAGAGCCACAATCGACCGAAAGATATATTAAGTGTGTTAAAGGTGAGATTTTCTGAAAATAAGTCAACAATGAAGACTATTTACAATGCACGACAAAAGCATAAAACAATTGAGCATAGAGGTCGATCACAAATGCAATACCTTATGGAAAAGATGAAGGAGTATAACTATTTCTACCATCACAGGTGGTGCGAAAAAACTAACAAAGTGAAGGATCTTTTCTTTGCTCACCCGACGAGTATTGAGTTATTACGTGCTTTTCCAAGTGTATTGTTGATGGATTATACGTACAAGACAAATCAATACAAGTTACCACTATTTGAAATAGTTGGTGCGACATCAACGGACTTGACATTTTCTGTTGCTTACGTGTATTTGGAGTTTGAGTGTGAAGATAACTACTTATGGTCATTGCGTATCTTGAGGTTGTTGATGGATGACTCATCTTTATCCAACGTAATTATAACCGATTGAGAGATTGCATTGATGAATGCAATTGAAAGTATTTTTTCCACATCAAAGCATTTATTATGTCGGTGGCATACTAACAGGAATATATTGGCAAATTGCAAAAAGGAATTTCGCACCAAGGAGAAGTGAGATTCTTTTATATCTTCATGGAATGTGTTGGTGTTAGCAGAAAATGAAGTTACATTTTATGAGTTGCTTAGGAGATTTCAAAAAGATTATTCAGACCATCCAAATGCTATTAAGTATACAACAAATCAATGGATTCATCCTTTCACTTGTTGGACAAATAATGTCATGCATTTTGTCAACACAATAACAAATAGGGCCGAGAGTGCACATGCAAAATTGAAGAACTAACTTGGATCGAGCTAGGGTAATTTTGAGACATGTTGGGCTAAAATTCACTATTTTCTCGAGTTATCTCACACCGCAATCAAAGATTCATTTGAAAAGAGTATTAATGTAGTCCAACATCGATACAAATTATCCGTATTCAAGTTTCTACGAGGTGTAGTTTCAATTACAGCTTTAGAGAAGATTTTTGATGAAATGAAAGGTATAAATACGACTGGCTTAGATCCTTTGTTGTGTGGTTGTGTATTACAGAAGGTAGGTTTACCTTGTGCACATGAGCTTGCCGAATATACTCGGGTGGATATGCCAATCCCATTATATAGCGTTAACAAGTTTTGAAGAAAGCTAGATATGGAGCCGAGTAAGAGAATTGATATTAGGGATGACATTAATACTCGATGGTCAGAGGCAGTTAGTGATGTTAACATGATTTTTTCAATGGCAAATGATTCACAAAGATTGTTGATGTTAAGGAGATTGAGAGAGATTGTCAATCCAACAACAACTTTATTGTAAGTGCCAGAGGTAAACACTTGCACTCGTGGTCGACCCAAAACTTCGAAAGCTAAACAAATAAAATCAACAAAGCGTGACCCAAGTGCTTTTCAGTATGTCGAGTCTATCAAAGATAGTTGTTCGCCAGTTGAAAATATTTTAATTGTTAGTGGGCTGACATTTTCACAACATGTAGGATTGTCTACAATGATGAGGCAGAAGCAAAAGGTAACTATATTTATTTTTTCACTACATTTAAATAACCATTAATTTGTTTTAGATGTGATTGACTTTTTTATATCACTTTTGAATAGATTGTTCGTCATTGCATACATTCAACTTCCATTATTGGTTATATTGATCAACTACCTGTTGATGCAGTGAGCATCACTCCTTAGTTTTGATATATGAACCATGGTTAAATGTTAGGATTCACTTGTATTCTTATATCAGTGTTAAGTGTGCAGGCTTAACAGGAAGTCCTAGTAGGTCGTGTTGACCGGATACTAGGCATGTATCCTGAAAGATCAAGAGGATCATACACCAGGCATGAAGTCCAGATGGGTCGCGTGGATCGGACATTTGGCATGAAGACCGATTGGGTTAGAAGGCCGGACAATAGGCAAAAAGTCCAGCTGGGTCAAGTAGACTGGACAGCTGGTGGAAGCTCTGGTGGGTCAGATCGGATGTCAAGAGTGGTATGTCCGACAGGTAGCCAGCAGGTAAGCCTCGAGTGAAGTGGTGAGGCCGAGTCCTCTGTAGGGGGACAAAACTAGGCATCGATCCGACGAAAAGTCCACGTGAGACTTATTAGTCGAGTTCGAGCAGTATTACTATTGTTGTCGCATTTTATATTATCTATTTGTGCTAATCCTGTTTTGCAGGGATCAGTCGACTGGATGGATTCAAGTCGACTGAAGTTCAGTCGATTGGAGATGTATCAGTCGACTGGATACCTATTTGGCAGGATCAGCTGGTGATCGATCGGAGATCGTGCGACACTGATGGAAAGGGTTTCAGTCGACTGAAAAGGCAACTTTTTTGATGCGGAGCCGAGTGATGTGGAGTCGACTGGAGAGATTTCAGTCGACAGGAAGACCATGAATTCCATATCAATGGGCTGATGTGGAGTCGACTGGAAAGCATTCCAGTCAACTGGAAAAGGTTTATAAAATATGTGCTCGACTGGATTCGAGCAGAACATCAAATTTATGTCGAAGTTCTATCGAAATCTATTCTCGTCCATAAAAGCTAAACTTCTACAATAAGGCGACCTTCCGACACTCCGAGCATACTTCTACTGTCACGCCCCGAGAGCAAGCCGAGCCGAAAATCAAATGGACGACACCTCCCCTGTACGTGACAACATTTCGGGTTAATACAAGGCCCGTAGGCCCACAACAACAACATAATATATATCATAATAACAGCAGCAGAAATAAAGAGCACATGCCCACAACATACATACCAAAAACATACAGGTGTACACCACCTGAGAAATCCACAATCATAAAACCGTAAATAAAACAACGACTACACAAATAGAGTCCACGACATCACGACAAAATCCATAACAACAACAAGTCCATACATATCAAAGTCCAAGACATAACCAAAAATGAACTCCTCGGGAGACTCAGAAAATGGAGATGGGATGGATCGGTCGGCGCAGCTCCAAGTCGTCACAAAGGCGTCTACCTGTTACCTGGGCGACAGAAAAACCCAGGGTCGGTGGTGGTGAGTAAAACTCAGCAGGTAATCAGAGAAAATATGTAAATATATGTATCAATATTACATGTCATTCAACAGTTTAAATCTACTCAAACAACGGGTATACATCAACATAACAGGTATATATGCATGCATACACTAAATAAACTGAACAACAATGATGATCTTGACATACCGGCGATTGACTACTCTATCCTGATCCAACCTGGGCATATAACCACATCATAGGGTATAAAAGAATAGTACTAACTCACACAATATCCTGAATATGATCCAAGGGTATCACCGTGAATAACCAACAGGTATACAAGTACCAGCCTACTACCATACAGGACATGCAGTAGCATGTATGAATATGTACAAACAAATGCAACAAGCATAGCATATACAAATGCATCATCAAAGTGAGTATACATATAGACTGTATCTGTATGTATACTAATCACCATCATCTATATATATATATATATATATATATATATATATATATATATATATATATATATATATATATATATATATATATATATATATATATATATATATATATATATATATATATATATATATATATATATATAACCATATGCAAAGTAATCTGTATGATACGGCAAGAATGCAAAGATGGTCATGCACTGCTCACTACTGCTACTACGACCCGGTGTGGCCTAGGTGACACGACATGACAACTGTCCTAACTCACACCAACCACTGCTATAGAGTGGCCGAGTGGACAGTATGATCAAGTAGCATATGAGTGTAAAGAGCTCGCTACACAACGGGGGTCCCTGCTGTTGGCTACTCCGACTGACACTACAAATGAGTGGTCGAGTGCCACGCACCCAGGACATCTGCATGCAACTCCAACTACCATCATCTATAATGGTAGAGTGCGGCACAACAAATGCTATGCCCTCACACCAGTTACTCCTCTGGGAGTAACCTGGGAGGCAGGATGACAGACGACTCTCTCTCAACCCCAAGGGGAGACGATGTCGTCAGTATGCATGCAATGACATGAGGGTACAGTCTCACGTACAGACATCTACCATAGACTCTCTGTTCAATAGAGAGTCACACCCAATTGATCAGTACACTCTCTATCCTGTAGAGAGTCATACTCATCTGATCAAGACAAGCTAGGACTATCGGTCCATAGCGACACACTGTCCACGACTCACCTGACCAATTACACAACCCGTGGTTGGTAAATAAATGTGCAACATACAGGTATGGAATGAGTCCTATATTTAGGGCCTTACTTATCCACAGAGGACCTTTTTGCCAAATTTACAATTTAGGTCATCCTCCGTACTCTAAGATCTACACCCTACTAAACAGTTAGACCTACTTACATCACATCTGTAATTCCTAAATCATGATAGGGAATATGTGATATCAATAATTGAGCACACATATATATCAACGATAAGTTCAAGCATACGATAAACAGAGCAGGGTCAAGATAATATAAACACCTAACATGCTCATATCTATGTCTAAATCTGAAAGTCATTACATCTACCCGACCGGTAGGAAATTACCTACCTGCTATAAAGCTCGTGAACAATATCTTCACGGTCGCGGTCCTGTCTTGTATCCACATCCTTGCTTATCCATTTACAACAAGCAATCTAGATCAATTTGCAACTCACTTAAACATTCAGCTTCCACAACTCTCTTCGAATCAATGTCTCCCTGTTCACCATCATTCATTGAACAAATATCAAATTAGCTACATAACAACCATATACTATAATTTTCTAGAATTTGAGCTTACCTATTCTTGCTCCTCTCATTCCCAGTCGGTCTTAAACCACTCTAGATCAATTGAAACAATAGCAGAAAACTAGACAACACCTAAATAAAAGTTGTAAATGGAGCTTACCTTCACATTCAGCCACAACCAAGCCATTTACCAATATATCTCCACAACTGATCTAAATTAACAACTGGAAAGGAATGAAAGAGATGAATCATGCTTAACAACCCTAACAACTCCACCAACGGTACTCCTTCCTCTTCTCCTCTGCTCATCGATACCAAACACTACCGAAAACAAAGATCCAATTCAACGAAACAAAAATACAGCTCCAAAACTCAGCGGTAGGACCAATTATCAATGATAAACGTGAGATGGGCTCCACTGCGATCCAACTCACGGTGGTTGAAGGTGAAAGAGCAGAGAAGGGGAAAGGCTGGTGAGATCATCTATCAACCCTAGAAGTGTCACCGGTGGCAATCCTCTCCAAATCTGCCCTGTTCGACTGCTTGAGACCGCTGCCTAGACCAAAAATTGGACTCAACCAAGGAAGATCATAGCTATAACCTAGTTCTCGTTCAAGGTCAGAAGAGGAGCAGCTCTTACCTTGCTCCGGCAGAAGTTGAACAACTCATGATCGGAAGAAGAAATACAGAGACATCGCGGCGGTCGACGCTGTCTATCCGGCGACAATAAATCGGGATTTCAAGGCTGCGGTGTCGGGGCGGCAACAGATCTCTCGCGGTGGTGGCGAGCGACGCAACGAGCGACGTGGAGGCGACAGTGAATCGGTCGCTCAACATCAACGATGGAGAGGGGAAAGTGGCGATTCGAGTCGGTGATGACGGCTGACGGGGCGGTTCGGCGGGGAAGAAGAAGCGCGACAACGAGCGACGATAACGAGATCAGGCTCGGTAAGCTGGCTCGTCGGCGGCGGTGTGCACAGAGAGGAGTCGCGTTCGGGAGAGTTCAACAACCGTCGCTGAGCGGAGAGGGCGTGCTGGTCGTGGCCGGCGCACGGGGAGAAGGCGACAGCAAGCGGGAAGGAGAGGAGGCGGATCGGGAAGAAGAAGGGAAAGAGAGAAATCGCGAAGGAAAAGAAATGCTCGGGAAGGGAAAAGTCGGCATTGAGGAAACGACCGAACGCAAGGGATCGGGTCCATTAACAGATTTTGTGAAATAACCGGGTCGGATTCAGACCCGTTAAGCCTTTTAACTACTTATAAGCAAAGAGGGTCTTGGAAATCTCCATTTAAGTCCAGAAAATTTCTGAAAAATTTTCTAAGGTAATTCCCCCAATTATCCAACATTTTATTTTATTTTATTTTTATTTCTGTGTTATTTTACATTCTCCCCCGCTTATTAAAAATTTGGTCCCCAAATTTCGTACTTAAATATGAGAACCAACTCAAGAAATTTCTTGAACTACTACATGCCTCAAGTGAACAAATGAGGATATCGAGCTCGGATAGTATCTTCTAGCTCCCATGTAGTCTCCTCATCAGTCAGATACTATCATCCAACCTTTACGAGTCGGATGGTTTTCGTCTCACTACTGTCGCTCCTTGCGACCAAAAATTCGCACCGAAATCTCCTCATAGGTCGCCTTTGACTGAGGTAGAATCGGAACCCCTAATAACTCTCATCCGACGACATGTACCAACTCTGCATCATGTTGGATACTCTGTGGCCTCCAACAACTGTCGTTCCCCGACTTCCTCCCACAACACGAGAGATCTACAGGATCTACCGTATAAGGCCTCAGAAGAAGTCATCTGAATGGAGGAGTGATAACTGTCCTCATAGTTAAATTCCACTAAAGGAATGTGATCCTCCCCGCTACTCTCATAATTCATGACACAAGATCTTAATAGATCCTCCAGAGTCTGAATGTCATGCTCAGACAGTCCATCAGTTCGTGGATGAAATGTTGCACTAAGCCGAAGCTCTGTGCCCATATTCTAATACAGACTCTGCCAAAATTGCAAGGTAAAACGTGGGTCTCTATCATATATAATACTTAAAGACACTCCATGCAACCCGAAAATCTCTCGGCAGTACAACTCCGCCAGACGATCCCATGAGTCCATCCCACGAATAAGAAGGGAAGTGAGCTGATTTGGTTAGTCGATCCATGATCACCCAAATCGCATCATATCTTTTACGGGTTCTCGGCAATCCCATAACAACATCCATAGTGATATGCTCCCACTTCCATTCCGAAATCAGAATTTCCTAGAGTAACCCAGCGAGTTTTCGATGTTCAGCATTTATCTGCTGGCATACTAACATCGAGCAGCAAAATCTGCCATACCTCTCTTCATACCATTCCATCAGGATGTATGGCAATCTCAAATGATGTACATCATGTAGCAACTCTTCCTTAAACTAATTCAACTCCAGAATCCACTATCCTTATCAGAGACGGGGAATTATTTTCTCAAAAGAGAAATCCATCAACCATCCAAGATACACTCCACACACGCTGTAAATGCATGGAAGACTATAGCGATCAATCTCCCTTGTTGCAATTGTTGCAACTGTTCGCGCTCCAGCAACTCCATTGTAGCTACCCAGTAGCTTGTCAAAATCCCATGAGCATTCCTGCTCCATACATCTGTAAATCCAGATAATAATTACTAATGCCTCATCATGTATATGACAACCTATCTCGTAGTTTCTTAACTGTCGTAAGCATAAGATACGTCTCATGCAACTGTATCGGATTCGCTCCGATCCCTGAAACGATACATTTGCGTACAACATCTTTTATCCACCCCGGAAGGATTAACTAATACCCGTGTAAAAGTTAACCACCGTCAATGTCCTGTAACTGGTTTCACCAGCTTTCGACTAAATGATTTCCATCATCACCTTTGTCAAACAATTAAGTGGTATAGTAATGTCAAGCATTCTATCCACATCTACGGAATTAACCAAAACATACAAGGAAAACCACCATCTACGGTGGTCGAGTGCGCAACTCCAACTACCACAATCAACCGTGGCCATGTTACGCAACTCCAACAACCACAAACTGATACAATCGTGTCCAGGATACACGATTCTCAAATCCAGTGGTGAATAAATCGTTAATTAGTCTAACAACTTAATCAAAACTCATACAATTCATACCAGGTATGAAATTGTTGTCTTTATACACCTGCATCCTCTTACTCTACACTGATGATATATCAATCATCACAACGACAATGATAATTGTATGACGCCATGTCACCACAATATCAACGCTCTAGTCGCAAATCAACCTTAGAGTATGCACAGGTGTTCTTTGCTGATCTAAATAGATCATCTATCCCCAACGGAGGATATTCACTTTCAACAACTATCGATTATCGCATTCCATCATCGATAATCGATGCATAATTTCAAAGATTCATCCCTCTTTTATCAAAGAGTTCTGGATCCTTCTCAAGGAGAAATACTGGAATAGATAAATATCCCCTCCAACATCTCCTATAGTCACAACTTATGATCTTCCCATTTCTATAGTGTTTACAACACTGATACCAACCAAATTATCACTCATATGTGATATTCGATACCAGAACTATTTTCCGCAATCATTTCGATCGCCTACTCCACTTGCCTATGCAACGACAAGGCTAGGAGTTCATCCGAACTACATCCAAAGGCTCTCAGATTATACGCACATCCGAGAGACATATCGTACCATACTTCCAACAATATGACCATCCGCAAGGATATATCTACAGCAAAAGTATGTCTATCAAAGTCTAAGGGTACCCCTTGACTTCTTAATTATTGATCCACATCTCACCAGACGGTAGAGATACCACCGACCCACAAGTCGATGTAAAGGACCCTTCTAATCCAACTAAGAATGTTCTAGACAAAGATACCTGTAACTACAAGCATCTCTCAATATATTAACCTTGAGGGTAAGCTAAAGTCATACCCTGAAAAATCCATTATCTGTCGATCCGATCCAAAGGCTCCCCACAGGTCTCAACCTTTCTCCAAAGAGAACCAGATTAGATCCAACAGTTCGTGACAAAGCGGTCACATTTCTGCAATGAATGATCCGAGGATCTTGCTAGATCATCTGATCACATCACTTAATCCTACGAGCTGTAACTGTAGAATACCAAATAGATACGACCCTCGTCGTATACTCTCTCCTTTGTACAAAGCAAATCACATCTGGAGGTAACTGTTGTTGTCTGCTGAATCTTCTAAGGTGTCTTCTGTTGATGCTGCTTCTGTGCTGATCTTTACTGAAGAGGAGTATCAAGGAACTCCAACCACGCCTGAGGTAGTAGGTTGTTGCTGATGAGATAACCAAATCTTCGGTGCTGATCTTTGCTGTTGAGACGGTGCATCATCCTCCCGGAACACCATCGATATTCTTCAACTGAGTCTTCAAAGTACACCTCCTCCACTGTACTGGTTGCTCACAATAGCAACAGACGAACTGATCCAACAAATAATCTGACTTTGCATGTCTTCATGATCTGCACTACACGCACATAATCCCTTCGAAGTCTTTGTTCTGATCTCGCTGATAACACCAGGCAGTTCTGATGATCTGCGTGGGTCTTCTATAATCGAAAAGTAGCTCAAGGCCTGTGACCCTGATCTTACTCCTTTTTCCAACAGTTGGAGACTTCTGACTCTATTAAGTTGACCTGCAATATTTGCTTATTGGTCTCCAACTCTTAAACCCTTGTACGGAGTCATTTCTAAACTCCTGTCTCAATCCAACGTCTTCCGACAGGATCTGGTAGAAGATCCCGACATCCTTATCCAACTATAAGTCAATAACTCTGAGTGGCTTAAATCATCCATTCATCTTCTTGAGCTATTAGGTGGTAGTAACCTTTGCAAGTCTCTCGACTCTGCACAGTACACTATTACTAACCAATCGCCCTTTCTGGAAGCTCAAGAATTCCTTACAATGTGTCACTAAAAGTGACACGGGGAAATATTCTCTTTCAATCATCACTAAACCATGATCAAGTGATATATATTATTTCCCGAAGATTATTTTCTGCATTTATCACCAAATACTGGCTTGATCCCGATAATGGTATGCAAACAACTCTTCTTTCTCGGTATAACATGAGTTAAGTACTCAAAAATACTCTCAAAGTTATACAACTCAATACGAACAACTCAGGGATAAAATCCCTATGAAACACCGTAACCTAGCCTTCCACTATCTGCATCAACAATAGACAATTTGTCTTGTCCATTACCGAACAGGTAATGATCTGACTAGTACAGTTAGTGGAAATCTCTAAGACTGTAGTCTCTGATTTCCATAATAAATGTGATAACTTGGCCCCTGTTTTCCGACTCGGTATCAGTTGGCTCTCAGAGGTAAATCACCTCCTCGACATAGGTTCAAGACTCACAAACTCAACAGGTTGTTCCCGTGGTCAACTCATACCATAGTTACGAATAATAACCAACATACTACAGGTTATTCCCTGGTATAAGCATCTAAATGCATAGCCAACATAACCGAGAGTATAAACCCTAAAGGTCACTCCGGTTGGTCGCCTTAGTGGACGACCCCTACAACAAGTCTGCACAGGTGTCATAATCTTTGACGATATACACCTGTTGAACAAATTTAGATAAGTAACTATATGAAATATGAGTTATCAGAAATACTCACTTTGTGCTGCCTGGAGCTGATGTCGCTGTCAATCCCATCTCACAAAAACCAAATCCGAAAAATATACCGACTCCTGAGAATCCAAGACTCGACTCAAAAACAACATAGTATGGCATCGCAGAACCTTGGGCTCTGATACCACTAGAGTTGTCACGCCCTGAGAGCATGCCGAGCCGAAAATCAAATGGACGACACCTCCCATGTACGTGGCAACATTTCGGATTAATACAAGGCCCGTAGGCCCACAACAACAACATAATATATATCATAATAATAGCAGCGGAAATAAAGAGCACATACCCACAACATACATACCAAAAATATATAGGTGTACACCACCTGACAAATCCACAATCATAAAACCGTAAATAAAACAACGACTACACAAATAGAGTCCACGATATCACGACAAAATCTATAACAACAACAAGTCCATACATATCAAAGTCCAAGACATAACAAAAAAAGAACTCGGGAGACTCAGAAAACAGAGATGGGATGGATCGGTCGGCGCAGCTCCAAGTCATCACAAAGGCGTCTACCTATTACCTGGGCGACAGAAAAACCCAGGGTCGGTGGTGGTGAGTAAAACTCAGCAGATAATCAGAGAAAACATGTAAATATATGTATCAATATTACATGTCATTCAACAGTTTAAATCTACTCGAACAACGGGTATACATCAGCATAAAAGGTATATATGCATGTATACACTAAATAAACTGAACAACAACGATGCTGACATACCTGACAGTCAGCTACTCTATCCTGATCCAACCTGGGCATATAACCACATCATAGGGTATAAAAGAATAGTACTAACTCACACAATATCCTGAATATGATCCAAGGGTATCACCGTGAATAACCAACAGGTATACAAGTACCAGCCTACTACCATACAGGACATGCAGTAGTATGTATGAATATGTACAAACAAATGCAATAAGCATAACACATACAAATGCATCATCAAAGTGAGTATACATATAGACTGTATCTGTATGTATACTAATCACCATCATCCATGTATATATATATACAAGTAGGTATGTATATATATATAAATACAATGCAAAGTATGCATGGTCATGCTCATGCCTCTACTGCTACCATGACCCTACCGCAGGTGTGGCCTAGGTGGAACGACATGACAACTGTCCTAACTCACACCAACCACTACTATAGAGTGGCCGAGTGGGCAGTATGATCAAGTAGCATATGAGCGTAAAGAGCTCGCTACTCAACGGGGGTCCTTGCTGCTGGCTACTCCGACTGACACTACAAATGAGTGGTCGAGTGCCACGCACCCAGGACATCTGCACGCAACTCCAACTACCATCGTCTATAATGGTAGAGTGCGGCACAACAAATGCTATGCCCTCACACCAGTTACTCCTCTGGGAGTAACCTAGGAGGCAGGATGACTGATGGCTCTCTCTCAACCCCAAGGGGAGACGATGTCGTCAGTATGCATGCAATGACATGAGGGTACAAACTCACGTACATACATCTACCATAGACTCTCTGTTCAATAGAGAGTCACACCCAATTGATTAGTACACTCTCTATCCTGTAGAGAGTCATACTCATCTGATCAAGACAAGCTAGGACCATCGGTCCGTAGCGACACACTGTCCACGACTCACCTGACCATTTACGCAACCCGTGGTTGGTAAATAAATGTGCAACATACAGGTATGGAATGAGTCCTACATTTAGGGCCTTACTTATCCACAGAGAACCTTTTTGCCAAATTTACAATTTAGGTCATCCTCCGTACTCTAACATCTACACCCTACTAAACAGTTAGACCTACTTACATCACATCTGTAATTCCTAAATCATGATAGGGAATATGTGATATCAATAATTGAGCACACATATATATCAACGATAAGTTCAAGCATACGATAAACAGAGCAGGGTCAAGATAATATAAACACCTAACATGCTCATATATATGTCTAAATCTGAAAGTCATTACATCTACCCGACCGGTAGGAAATTACCTACCTGCTATAAAGCTCGTGAACAATATCTTCACGGTCGCGGTCCTGTCTTGTATCCACATCCTTGCTTATCCATTTACAACAAGCAATCCAGATCAATTTGCAACTCACTTAAACGTTCAGCTTCCACAACTCTCTTCGAATCAATGTCTCCCTGTTCACCATCATTCATTGAACAAATATCAAATTAGCTACATAACAACCATATACTATAATTTTCTGGAATTTGAGCTTACCTATTCTTGCTCCTCTCATTCCCAATCGGTCTTAAACCACTCTAGATCAATTGAAACAATAGCAGAAAACTAGACAACACCTAAATCAATGTTGTAAATGGAGCTTACCTTAACATTCAGCCACAACCAAGCCATTTACTAATATATCTCCACAACTGATCTAAATTAACAACTGCAAAGGAATGAAAGATATGAATCATGCTTACCAATCCTAACAACTCCACCAACGGTACTCCTTCCTCATCTCCTCTGCTCATCGATACCAAACACTGCCCAAAACAAAGATCCAATTCAACGAAACAAAAATACAGTCCAAAACTCAGCGGTAGGACCAATTACCGACGATAAATGTGAGATGGGATCCACTGCGATCCAACTCGCAGTGGTTGAAGGCGAAAGAGCAGAGAAGGGGAAAGGCTGGTGAGATCATCTATCAACCCTAGAAGTGTCACCGGTGGCAATCCTCTCCAAATCTGCCCATTTCGACTGCTTGAGACCGCTGCCTAGACCAAAAATCGGACTCAACTAGGGAAGATCATAGCTATAACCTAGTTCTCGTTCAAGGTCAGAAGAGGAGCAGCTCTTACCTTGCTCCGGCAGAAGTTGAACAACTCACGATCGGAAGAAGAAATACAGAGACATCGCGGCGGTCGGCACTGTCTATCCGGCGACAATAAATCGGGATTTCAAGGCTGCGGTGTCGGGGCGGCAACAGATCTCTCGTGGTGGCGGCGAGCGGCGCAATGAGTGGCGTGGAGGCGGCAGTGAATCGGTCGCTCAGCAGCAACGATGGAGAGGGGAAAGTGGCGATTTGAGTCGGTGATGACGGCTGACGGGGCGGTTCGACGGGGAAGAAGAAGCGCGACAATGAGCGGCGACAACGAGATCAGGCGCGGCAAGTTGGCTCGTCGACGGCAGTGAGCACAGAGAGGAGTCGCGATCGGGAGAGGGCAATAGCCATCACTAAGTGGAGAGGGCGTGCTGGTCATGGCCGGCGCACGGGGAGAAGGCGGCAGCAAGCGGGAAGGAGAGGAGGCGGATCGGGAAGGAGAAGGGAAAGAGAGAAATCGTGAAGGAAAAGAAACGCTAGGGAAGGGAAAAGTTGGCGTTGAGGAAACGACCGAACGGAAGGGATCGGGTCCATTAACGGATTTTGTGAAATAACCGGGTCGGATTCAGACCCGTTAAGCCTTTTAACTACTTATAAGCAAAGAGGGTCTTGGAAATCTCCATTTAAGTCCAGAAAATTTCTGAAAATTCCTGAAAAATTTTCCAAGGTGATTCCCCCAATTATCCAACATTTTATTTTATTTTATTTTTATTTCTATAGTATTTTACATCTACCATCTACTTAGTGTGTATATGTTGTGTATTTGAACATTTACTTTTTGGCTTATGTACTTAAATTCAAAAGTGGGTAGTGTGTTACCCATCTCTATTATTTGTAAAAAGCAAAACCCTCCAAAGTCGAGAGTTCTCGAGTCGGAGGGCATTTAGTGATTGCCCATCGAGGTAGCTCTCGAAAGAGCTATGGGCCTTGGAGTAGCAACCCAGTTAGGGTTGTGAACCAAGTAAAATAAATTGTCTTATTTTCATTTCCACTGCATACTCACAATAGTTTTCAAATATTCTAAATTGTTTTAAAAATTAAAATAAATTTTTTAAACTCCAAGGTTCACCCCCTCTCTTGGAGAAATACGGTCCTATAATTGGTATCAGAGTGGAGGCGCTCTGAATCGGTGAAACCACCATTATGAGCTTTAGATTAATTTATATTACTTTAAATTAATTTTTATTGCTATAGATTAATTTTTATTGCTTTAGATTAATTTAGATTAATTTTTATTATTTTAGATTACTTTTTAAAATAGTTTTCTGCATTTTAGATTTATTAAAAATAATTTTCTGCATTTTAGATTTATTAAAAATAGTTTTCTCGATTTTAGATTTATTAAAAATAATTTTCTACATTTTAGATTTATTAAAAATAATTTTTTACATTTTAGATTTATTAAAAATAGTTTTCATTTTAGATTTATTAAAATTAATTTTCTACATATTTAGATAATTTAAATTAATTTCTTGCATATTTATAAAATTTATTTAATTTCCTATAATTTAGATAATTTAATTAATTTTCTGCATATTTAGATAATTTAAATTAATTTTCTGCATATTTAGATAATTTAATTAATTTTCTACATTTTAGATAATTTAATTAATTTTCTACAATTTATATAATTTTATTAATTTTTTGCAATTTAGATAATTTAATTAATTTCCTGCAATTTTGATAATTTAATTAATTTCCTACAATTTAGATAATTTAATTAATTTTCTGCATATTTAGATAATTTAATTAATTTCTTTCAATTTAGATAATTTAATCAATTTTCTGCATATTTAGAAAATTTAATTAATTTTTTACATATTTAGATAAATTAATTAATTTTCTATATATTTAGATAATTTAATTAATTTTTTTCAATTTAGATAATTTAATTAATTTTCTACATATTTAGATAATTTAATTAATTTTGTGCATATTTAGATAATTTAATTAATTTTCTGCATACTTAGATAATTTAATTAATTGTCTGCATATTTAAATATTAGATTTAATTTTTCTTGCCTTAGAAAATATTAGATTTAATTTTTCTTGCCTTAGAAAATATTTAATTTAATTTTTTGTACTTAGAGAATATTTTATTAATAATGTCACACTTAGAGGGATAGAGCACCGTTCGCCCTCCTCTCTTCAATAAAGAGGACTTTTCCCATTGGAAAAGGTGAATGGAGTGCTACTTGAAAACCGATCTAGAGGTCTGATTCTCAATTAGGAAAGGATTTACAGCTCCGGTAGACGACTCGGGTGAGTTGTTAGAACCGGAGAAATGGACCGTTGATATTAGAAAGAGAGCTCAAGTCGATTACAAGACACTTAACACCTTGCAATGCGGACTTACCAAAGAAGAGCTCAATAGGGTAGGTCCATTTGAAAATTCTAAGGAATTATGGGAAAAATTAATTGAACTGTACGAAGGTACAAATGACACTAGGATAGTAAAACGGGACATGTTATTAAATAAATTATTTAATTATAAAATGAATGAAAACGAAAATGCTAGTCAACTTTATACTAGGATTAAAGATATATATTCTTGAGAGCACATGTACCTCCTACCTTGGATGTCTACTCAGATCGGACATTTCGTCGGATGTGACATGTGTAGACTCCTTGGGTCATGTATGTTCGTGCTATTTTGATAATATATATATTTACCTTCATAAAAAAAAAGATATATTAAATGAATTAAATTTAATAGGACACCAAATAGAAATAGGGACTTAATTAGGTATACGCTTAAGGCATTCCCGAGAAATGCCTTATGGACATCAATTGTTGATACCTATAAGGTTTCTAGGGATCTTTCCACAATTAGACTAGACAAACTATTTTGTAAACTTGAGCTACACAAACAAGCTAACTTGGATCAAACTGAGAATGATATAGCTTTGATGGCAGATTTGACTAAAAATGAAAGGAAAGTGAAGAGTGAATCCGAAGACCAGTCGGAGTCGAAAACAAACAGAGAAGAGGAGATCATAAATATGGTCCGGAAGATGTTCAACTAGAGGAAGAGATTTACAAAGAAAGATACCAAAAAGGTCGTCGACAACAAGCCGAGACCTCGATCAGAAGTGACGTGATACGAATGCAACGATAAGGGACACTACAAGTCGGAGTGCGCAAACTTAAAAAAGGAAGAAAAACCAAAAAAAGGAAAAAGAAGAAGAGAGCGCTAAAGGCAACATGGGATGAGTCGTCATCGGAAGAGTCGGATGCGGAAGAGACGAAGAGAAGTTTCATCGCATTTATGGCTGAATCGAGATCCGGATCAGAGTCAAGTTCCGAGTACGAGTCCGAGAGAAGCCACGGATCCGTATCCATTTCCGAAGGTTCAAATGAGGTAACTTCTCCCTTAGAAGATAAGTTGTATAATATTATTGCATGCTTAGGTAGGAAACTAGCCAAGTCCGAAAATCTAGTTGAGTCGCTACTTAAGGAAGTCCAAGTACTTAAGAAGCAAATCAACTCGAAGACTTCAACTTGCCAAATTAAGAATAGAGACTCAACTCAAGTTGCAAAGCTTGAGGAAGAGAACTCGGTCCTAAAAAGGCAAGTAGAAGATCTAACTGAATCTTTAGAAAGGTTCACATCGGGTTCCAAGTATCTCAACATGATGCTTGGAACTCAGCAAGCTGTATACAACAGATCCTGACTCAGATACAAGGCTAAATCCACCTATAAATCATACATGTCATTACTTAGCCGAAATGCTAAGAATCGAGTCTAAGCATGAGTTCCTAAGTTTAGCTTAGTCAACCAAGTTGGACCAAACCCAAGAGTTAAGTTCACTTAGTGAACAAAACTCAATCTAGCTACCATTTAGGGGGAGTTAACACTTTGCTTGTTTCCTTATTTAGTTAAACACTTGTATGCTTTAGTTTACTTTACTTGCTTAATTTAGAATGGACTAGATAGGAAAAAAAGTAGTTTAAATTTTAACAACCTAGTACCAAGACAAGTGAACTGATAGTAAGTTAGGGAAGCTCTTCGAAGTGCATGTCTAGGAAGTGGTCGTTGCTCCGATAACCAAGAAGGCCATGTGCCTCGCCACGACCTGGTGCACTAAGTCAAGTGGAACTGACCGAAGCTAACTAACTAAGTCTTTAACTAGTTAGACCAAGGCTTAGTCTAAAGTGAATCAAGTACTTGATTCCTTTATTGACTTTGTCTAGGAAGTGGTCGTTGCTCCGATAACCAAGAAGGTCATGTGCCTCGCCACGACCTGGAAGTCAATACTGGAAAAACCTACTTGACTAGCTCAAACCAAACTTGAATCTAACACAAGTTTAAACACTTTGAAATTGCTCACTAAATTTAATTAAGATAAAAGAAATCCTCATCTCACAAAACCCATAGGAATAAGTGTATTGAAAACCTAGCTTGGGTGAGATGATTTAGAACTTAATTAAGATTAATTAAGCTTAACTCATTCTAATATACTTAAATCAAAATTGATAAATTTACCTAAAAACTTACCTTAATTAAATTAAACTTAATTTATTAAACCAAACAAACATACCTAAATAAACAAATTCACTTAACAAAACTTAATTTAACTAGATTAAAACAAACTTAGTTGACTCACTAAATCAAACGTAAATAACCTACTAAATTAAACTTAATCATCTAATTGATAAAACTAAATTAATAAAATCAAAACAATTAAGTAAATAAATTAAACTAATAAAATCAATTTAAACATAAAAATCAATCAAAATTAAAAATACTCGAATTCAGTTGACTGAATTGTGTTCAGTCGACTCAACAAGAGTCGACTGAATCAGCTTCAGTTGCCTCCGAGTATCGGGAAGGTAAAATGCGACTTCAGTTGACTGAAGTAAATTCAGTCGACTTAAATTAACCGGTAGATAAAGTTTAGGCGACGAAGTAAATGGTAAAATTTATTACAGTCGACTGAAACATGTTCAATCGACTCAAATTCAGGCGACTGGACTATTTCCAGTTGATTGAATTCTGTTTATAAGACCAACGTCGAGCCACGCCAAAATCATTCACAACCGTCACAAATCCACCGCAAAAACCCTAATTCTAGACTTCCGAAGTGCTTAGGTCATCATATTTCTTTAATATCATCCAAAATGCCAAGGTAATAACTCTAAAACCTCAATTTCAATTATTTTCAATAAATATTGAATATTTGTAATTCAATTAGGGGTAAAAGAAGAGCTGTTGAGATTGAGTCATCGACTCCATGCTTGATTATTAGGTTCCCCACTGAGGGGCATAGGATTAGGTTTGAAAGCACCACTTACATTCCTATGCCTACTAGGTACATTAGTAGATCATACTTTAGTAATGCATGCATACTTAGTATGGAGGTCATAGCACACTATGGATTAGAAAAACTAGTTTATTGCAAAAACTCTATTAACATATAACTTTAGTAAAATTGATGACATTTCATATTCGACTAGAGTACAGGGTAAGGACTTTATTTTTACCCCCACCATGTTGAGAGAGCATTTAGGACTTATGCATTCGACATGTCCTGTTGCATGTTTTCCATCTACGGAGTTACCGTACGGTGACCCCTACTCTCATATTACATTAGATAGGATACATATGCATCTTTTTGGTGAGGAAAGAACTCCGTCTGTGAGTATCTTTAGTTCTACTAGACTCAGAGTAGAGGACTATGCCCTGTACCGAGTCATAGTAAACTGCATTCGGCCACTCACCACTAGGGACTCGCTAAATGCACCCTTGTCACTCATTTTTTACTTTATGAACTTAGTCATAGATTAGATTTAGACATTAGCTTACAGATGTTCCATTCCATCATTTATCATTCTAGGTTAGTCACTAGCAGAAAGGCACATTTGCCTTACTGCCATGTCATCACATCCTTATTAGCTGCATTAGGATTTGATGTTACCACTGGTAACATCAAACAACTTACTGAGTACGACATGATAGGGCCTAGGAAATTTGGTTTAGAAAAAATGGGTTTAGATGAAAATAATATCCTTGCATGGAAGAGAGATGACCCTCAGTCCCAGCCCCAGCCTCAACCTGATCTGGAGCAGGAGCAGGAGCCAGAGATCGACCCCGACCAACACTCCGAGTCTGAGCATCAGGAAGCCCCAGGATTTGATAGTCTATCACTATTTCTTGGGATTCCATCACCTCCTACCGTAGCAGAGAGATTATCTAGGTTGGAGGATGTGATGCAGCGCCAAGAGCAACAACATCTTGAGATGATGCAGATTTTGCAGGCGCAGAGAGAGGATCATCGAGAGATGATGGAGCTTCTTAGGTCTTGGGGCATGGGTCCTTCTCATCCTCTATCTACTGACTAGGATTGTTATGTCACTTGAACTTAATAAATTTAATAATCTTTAAATCTTGTGTGTGAATTGTGTTATGCTTGGTAGATTAGGAAAGTTTTCATGCTTATTATTCAAAATTTATCCTTGAAAAGTAATATTATAATATATTATTTAAGATAATTGAAAATTAATCTAGATTTGGTCAATCTAGATTTCATGATCCTATAGATTTAAGTTAGCCTTCGCATCTCACAAACACCTAGGATTACCTGTTTGTGTATTGAGCCATGAAGATGGGCGTGAGATGTTAGGATTGCACCCCTGGTTCCAGATGTAGATCCAGTGCATCGACATGAACCAACACGGGATTTACAAGAGAAAATCGATCACTTTGGTGACTAACTCTAATTCAAAGCTTGATGATTAATTCTATATCATTTGAGTTAGTAAAGAGTTGGACATTTGCTTTAAGGATGATTTTTAGATGTGTATTTTCAAAATATAAATATAATATTTAGGAATTCATGCTTAGACATATTCCCTGTCATTCTTGCATCAACTTGAAAATCTTTGAAAATTTTAAGTATAAGTTTTTATTCAAGGGAAGTTTTAAAAAGTTCGAAAATTGTTAAACGTTTGAAAATTTTTGAAAATTTTGAAAATAAGTTTTTATTCAGGGGGACTTTGAAGAGTTTGAAAAGTTTTGAAAAGAATGAAATTTTTTGAAAAGTTAGAAAAATGTTTGAAAATTTTGAAAACTTTAAAATATTAAGGGGGAGTTAGACAAATTGTTGAAAAGCTTAAATTTAGTTTTTGAAATCAAATTCGCGGGTGAAATATTGAGCTTGAAAAGTTTTCATTTCAACTCTCTACTATATCATTTTTGTATTTTTAAATTTAATCTTTATTTTGATGTATGCCAAAGGGGGAGAAAGAGATATAAAGTTAGAGATTTATTAAAAGAAAAAAGTTATTTATTGAAAGAAAGATGCAAAAATTTGATAAGGCTTTTATGCATCTCATACATGGTTTATTTTATGCATCTATTATACATGTCAAAATTTATTAATTCATATCTTATACCTGTCAATATTTGGATATTGGTATTTGATACCCCTAACTTTAACTGATGTGTTGTCATACATCAAAAAGGGGGAGATTGTTGATGCAGTGAGCATTACTCCTTAGTTTTGATGTATGAACCATAGTTAAATGTTAGGATTCACTTGTATTCTTATATCAGTGTTAAGTGTGCAGGCTTAACAAGAAGTCCTAGTAGGTCGTGTTGATTGGATACTAGGCATGTATCTTGACAGATCAGGAGGACTAGACACCTATCAGGAGGATTGGACACCAGACATGAAGTCTAGATAGGTCGCATGGATTGGACATTTGGCATGAAGACCGATTGGGTCAGGAGACCGAACAATCGACAAAAAGTCCAGCTGGGTCAGGCAGACCGGACAACTGGTGGAAGCCCTGGTGGGTCAGATCGGATGTCAAGAGTGGTAAGTCCAGCAGGTAGCCGACAGGTAAGTCTCGAGTGAAGAGGTGAGGCCGAGTCCTCTATAGGGGGACAAAGCTAGGCATCGATCTGACGAAAAGTCTGCATGGGACTTAGTAGTCGAGTTAGAGCAATATTACTACTGTTATCACATTTTATATTATCTATTTATGCTAATCCTGTTTTGTAGGGATCAGTCGACTGGATGGATTCAAGTCGACTGAAGTTCAGTCGACTGGATACCTATTTGGCAGGATCAGCTGGTGATCAATTGGAGATCGTGTGATGCAGATGGAAAGGGTTTCAGTCGATTGAAGGGTTTGAGTCGACTGAAGAGGCAATTTTCCTGATGCGGAGCCGAGTGATGTGGAGTCGACTAGAAGACCACGAATTCCATTTCGACGAGCTGATGTGGAGTTTACTGTAAGACATTCTAGTCGACTAGAAAAGGTTTATAAAATATGTGCTCGACCAGATCTGAGCAGAACATCAAATTTATGTCGAAGTGCTGTCGAAATCCATTCTCGTCCACTAAATCTAAACTTCCACAACAAGGCGACCTTCCGACACTCCGAGCATACTTCTACCATCTACTTAGTGTCGGTATACATCTTATATTTTCTCATTTACTTTTTCGTTTCTGTACTTAAATTCAAGAGTAGGTAGTGTGTTACCCATCTCCATTATTTGTAAAAAGCGAAACCCTCCGAAGTTGAGAGTTCTCGAGTCGGAGGGCATTTAGTGATTGCCTATCAAGGTAGCTCTTGGAAGAGCTATGAGCCTTGGAGTAGCAACCCAGTTAGGGTTGTAAACCAAGTAAAATAAATTGTCTTATTTTCATTTTTGTTGCATACTGATAATAGTTTTCAAATATTCTAAATTATTTTAAAAATTAAAATAAATTTTTTAAACTCTGAGATTCACCCCCCTCTCTCAGAGAAACACGGTCCTACACTACCATCTCATCTCCATGAATATATTGTTGGGACTAAAGATGTGGTGGCGGATGGTCACTATGGTTTTCATTCCATTGTTGCCCTACTTGGTTTTGGTGAGGATGCATGGCCGAGGGTGCGACGAGACCTTCTTAAGGAGATTACACATTTCGAAATATTATATGAAGGTATATTCAATGAAGATGGTCGTGTAGGAGTAGTTAAGCACATGTTGAATTGTTTTGATGAAACAACACAGCTCTCACATTGGATGACTTTGCCAGAAATGGGTTACCTTGTTGCATCGAGATTTAATGTTGTTATGATTAGTTAGTCTGCTCAATTATGTTATACATTTCTACCTCTGAGAACTCCTGTGGTTGAGCCTCCAGAGTGTATCAATATTGCACATTTGAATGGAAATCATTTTATTAAGGTACATTTATTTTCAGTTCAACAATATATATTTCTTAATTTACAATTTGTTGTATGACTAATTATTCATTTTTTGTGTATAGGTTTTTTTGCATGAGGGTCATCCATTACCTCCCGTTGTTCACAAGTGGTATGGATGTCATTTTCCATGTGTAGCAGGATGGGATTTTGTGTATATTGATCAACTTGCATTGTATAATCATGTGTTAGGAAAAAGTAGCGCAGTTCATAGCACTGACATTGTTCATTTGGATGTCATTGAGATTGTTAACGAACTCATATTTACAAAATTTCATTTTTAATATCATTGATCATTTGGATTTCAGACTATCAGTCAACTGTTCATATTCTTCAATCGGTTAGCACGCCCTCAGGTGACTGACCAGTCGAATAAAAAACAATCTGTGGCTTTCTACAGTTCCACCAGTCGACTGATCTACCGCATCAGTCGACTGCTGTGGCAAAGCTTCAGTTTCCCATTTTTCCCCAGCTAAACCAGCACCTCCATAGTGCTGATATTAAAAAACCAGCACCGTGGTGGTGCTTGTCTTGAAAGACCATCACCACGCTGGTGTTGGTCTTGCAAGACCAGCACCACCAAGGTGTTGGTCTTACAAGACCAGCACCATGTTGGTGTTGGACTTGCAAGATCAACACCACCAAGGCCATCACCACATATAGTGCTGGTGAAAAATCAACACCACAATATTGTTAATGATTTTGATGTGATATTTTTAGATTCATATAAATTTTGGGACACTTCTGAAACCTATAGCACTTGGAATGAGTCCAATCGAAGCACTCTAAGTCCATCAATGGATTTCGATCGAAACTCACTGATGAGCCTAGGGGATTTATATTTTTGAAAAATTGACATGTAATGGAAGAGGATAGATCAATAAAGGTGATTATGGTGTTTATATCTAGTTTTGATATTCGTACAATAAGTTTCTAAAGTGGTGCTGGTCTTGGAACATTTTAGTGTTGATTATGCAAAATCAGCACTATACGTGGTTCTGGGCTTGGAAGACCAGCACCGTGGTGGTGCTGATCTTGCAAGACCAAGACCATGGTGGTGCTAGTCTTACAAGATCAACACCACCATGGTGCTGATTTAGCAAGACCAACACCACATATAGGGTTGAATTTGCAAAATCAGCACCACAATATTGTTAATGATTTTGAGCTAATATTTTTACATACATATAAACTTTGGGGCACTTCAGAAACCTATAGCCCTTCGAATGAGTCCAATCCGAGCTCTCGAGGTCCATTAATGAGTTTCGGCCAAAACCCATTGATGGACCTAAAGGGCTCAGATCGGATCCATTCAAAGTGTTATAGGTTTTTGAAGTACCATAGAGTTTATATGTGTCCAAAAATATCAATTTGAAGTCTTTAATAGTGGTGATAAGAAGGTTTCGAAGTTTATGACTTTAAGATAATTGACACATACACATAACTTATCGTAGATATGTCAAAACTAAGAATAAACACCATACATACTTTCATTGCACTATCTTTTTTCATTACATGTCAAATTTTCAAAAATTCAAATCCCTTAGGCTCATCAATGGGATTCGCTCAAAACCCATTGATGGACTTAAAGAGTTCCGATCAGACTCATTTTAAGTGCTACAGATTTCTGAAATACTCCAAAGTTTATATATACCAAAAAATATCAAGTCAAAAATTATTAAGAACATTGTAGTGTTGATTGTGCAAAATCAGCACTATACGTGGTCCTGGTCTTACAAGATCAGCACCACCATTGTGTTGATTTAGCAAGAGCAACACCACATATAGGGATGATTTTGCAAAATCAAAACCACAATGTTGTTAATGATTTCAAACTGATATTTTTGTGTACATATAAACTTTGGGGCACTTCAGAAACCTATATCCCTTTGAATGGGTCCAATCCGAGCTCTCTAAGTTCATCAATGAGTTTCAGTTAAAACCCATTGATGGACCTAAAGAGCTCCGATCAAATCCATTTGAAGTGTTATAGGTTTCTGAAGTGCCATAGAATTTATATGTGTCCAAAAATATCAGTTTGAAGTCTTCAACAGTGGTGATAAGAAGGTTTCAAAGTTTATGACTTTAAGACAATTGACACATGCACATAACTTATCGTAGGTATGTCAAAACTAGACATAAACACCATACATACTTTTATTGCATTATTTTTTTTCATTACATGTCAAATTTTAAAAAATCTAAATCCCTTAGGCTCATCAATGGATTTCGATCAAAACCCATTGATGGACTTAAAGAGTTCCGATCAGACTCATTTTAAGTGTTACAATTTTCTGAAATACTCCAAAGTTTATATGTACCCAAAAATATCAAGTCAAAAATCATTAAGAATATTGTAGTGTTGATTGTGCAAAATCAGCACTATATGTGGTGCTGGTCTTGAAAAACCAGCACCACCATGGTGCTGATTTAGCAAGAGCAGCACCACATATAGGGCTAATTTTGCAAAATCAATACCACAATATTGTTAATGATTTCGAGCTGATATTTTTAAGTACATATAAACTTTGGGGCACTTCAGAAACCTATATCCTTTTGAATGAGTCCGATCCGAGCTCTCTAGGTCCATCAATGAGTTTTAGTCAAAACCCATTAATGGACCTAAAGAGCTTCGATCGGATCCATTCGAAGTGTTATAGGTTTCTGAAGTACCGTAGAGTTTATGTGTTCAAAAATATCAATTCGAAGTCTTTAACAGTGGTGATAAGAAGGTTTCAAAGTTTATGACTTTAAGACAATTATCACATGCATATAACTTATAGTAGGTATGTCAAAACTAGGCATAAACACACATACTTTCATTGCACTATCCTTTTTCATTACATGTCAAATTTTCAAAAATCCTAATCCCTTAGGCTCATCAATGGGTTTCGCTCAAAACCCATTGATAGATTTAGAGAGCTCCAATCGGACTCATTCTAAGTGCTACAGGTTTCTGAAATACTCCAAAGTTTATATGTACTAAAAAATATCAAGTCAAAAATCATTAAGAATATTGTAGTATTAATTGTGCAAAATCAACACTATATGTGGTGCTGGTATTGAAAGACCAGCACCATGGTGGTGTTGATCTTGCAAGACCAGCACCACTATGGTGCTGATTTAGCAAGAGCAGCACCACATATAGGGATGATTTTGCAAAATCAACACCACAATGTTGTTAATGATTTTGAGCTGATATTTTTGCGTACATATAAACTTTGAGACACTATAGAAACCTATATCCCTTTGAATGAGTCTGATCCGAGCTCTCTAGGTCCATCAATGAGTTTGGGTCAAAACTCATTGATCGACCTAAAGAACTCCGATCAGACCCATTCGAAGTGTTATAGATTTCTAAAGTGCCATAGAGTTTATATATGTTTAAAAATATCAGTTTGAAGTCTTTAACAGTGGTGATAAGAAGGTTTCAAAGTTTTATGACTTTAAGACAATTGTCACATGCATATAACTTATAGTAGGTATGTCAAAACTAGGCATAAACACCATACATACTTTCATTGCACTATCCTTTTTCATTACATGTCAAATTTTCAAAAATCCAAATCTCTTAGGCTCATCAATGGGTTTCGCTCAAAACCCATTGATAGATTTAGAGAGCTCCAATCGGACTCATTCTAAGTGCTACAGGTTTCTGAAATACTCCAAAGTTTATATGTACCAAAAAATATCAAGTCAAAAATCATTAAAAATATTGTAGTGTTGATTGTGCAAAATCAGTACTATTTGTGGTGTTGGTCTTGGAAGACCAACACCATGGTGGTGCTGATCTTGCAAGACCATCACCCCCATGGTGTTGGTTTTGCAAGATCAACACTACCATGGTGCTGATTTAGCAAGACCAGCATCACATATAGGACTAATTTTATAAAATCAACATCACAATGTATTAATGATTTTGAACTGATATTTTTGGATACATATAAACATTGAGGCACTTCAGAAACCTATAACCCTTTGAATGAGTTCAATCCTAGCTCTCTGGGTCCATCGATAGGTTTCGATCAAAACCCACTTATTGACAGCAGTCGACTAGTCCAGTGTGAGCAAACCCATGCTGTACAGCTCGAAAATTGGCCTTGGTGGCGAGCAGTCGACTGATCTTGAGCAGCAGTCGACTGCCCCTGGGAGTCAGGAAATATGAAGGGTGATCGACACTGAGTGGGAAATAATGTTTCGATGGATCAATCGACTATTGTGTGTGGACAGTTTATTAGTGCAATCGACCCAGGTTACGATTGACCATACTCGAGTTTGACTCGAGTAGTGGGTTGATGTTTGTGTTTTGATGTTTGACAATGAGTTGACCATTGATTGGCAATAGGTTGACTATATGGTTGACATGGGGTGTAGGGACCGTTGTGACCGCTAGAGGGGGGGTGAATAGCGCTTATGACGTAGATGGAGGAATTCTTTCGTGATCGCGTGCTTGCTACAAATTGATTAGTGCACAGCATAAATAATAAAGCAATAATGAAATACAAACACGCAAACACAATAATATAACATGGTTTGGAATCGAATGGTTCATACTCCACAGATCGAGCTCGAACGAGCTCTAGCGATGCGACCACACACCACTAATCCAATAAACTCCTTCTCGGAACAATTCGGAGGTGGAGAAACCTCGTACAAATGGTCTTAAAATAGTAAGAAACAAATACAAGCAATTACAATGAAATACAATAAAAGAAATACAAAGAAAACTTTACAATCAATCTTTTGGAAGCTTGCTTGTTGATCGCCTTGGACTAGCCTTGAAGACCCTGATTTGCACCAGCAAATCGCTTCAAATCGCCCAAGAAAATCATTAGTGAATCCTCCCTCCATGAGCTCCCTTTAAAGCTGTTCCTTGGGCTAGATTTTGCCTATCAGTCGACTGATCCGGACCATCAGTCGACTGCACCTGTAGCCGTTGTCTCACAACGACATGAAACACATCGGATAAGTCCAACGGATACACCATCAGTCGAATGATCATACCTATCATTCGATTGATGGCTCAATCAATCGAGTGCTCGAGCCGATCACTCGACTAAAGAGCCTACTATGCTCGACTTCCCGGCCAACAGTCGACTGATCTCCAGATCAGTCGACTGCTCAATGTTGGCAGTCGACTGGTAGGCTAATTTCCCACAATCAAACCCTAGTTGACTCCCATCAGTTGACTGACCATAGTCCCAGTCGACTGATACACCTCAAACATGAGGTTTTAACCCAAGTATGGTGCCCCATACTTGCTAGACCCCCCGTAGCCTAGACCTAAGCCTTCTAGCCACCTCTGTCAGCCTCGCGCCTATCGGATCTCTCCAAGTTATCCATGACTTGTTCATCCATACGCTAGCCTTTAGGTGCTTCCATCGACTATTGTCATGCTAACGGTGTCTACACCGCTAAGGTACATTGGACTTACACTGTCAAGACTCCCGCTTGGACTTTACGCCGCCAACCATTGGACTTATGCTGCCAAGACTTCACACTTGGACTTTACGCCGCCAATATTCCCCTTGGACTTTCCAAATGCCAAGACTTAAGCTTGGACTTTCCCTTGCCAAACCATGTTGGACTTTCCATGCTAAGTACTCAAGACTTGGACTTTTCCTTGCCAAGACCCATGCTTGGACTTTCCTTGCCAACCCATGTTGGACTTTCCCTTGCCAAGACCCATGCTTGGACTTTACATGCCAAGTACTCAAGACTCGGACTTTCCCAATGCCAAGTGTCCCACTTGGACTTTCCATGCCAAGTACCCATGACTTGGACTTTACCATGACAATCACATTGTCATATGTTTTTGTCGAACATCAAACATCGCTCGAGTAAAACTCGAGTCCGGTCAATCGTGACCTAGGTCGATTGCACCAACAATCTCCCCCTTTTTGATGTTTGACAAAAACACCCTTGAGTTAGGTCCCTAACTCAAATTCCCTTACCAATTATCCCAAATTGGTAATCTTACATTTCTCCCCCTTTTTTGACTAACATCAAAAAGGTTCTCCCAAGGAGGTCAATGTCTCATATCCCAATGAGATCTTACAATCTCCCCCTTGGTCCAAAACACCTAGGATACCTACAATCTTCCTAGTGATAAGTCCCATATCACTCAAGAGAGGTAATCCTATAAACTCTCCCAATTTCCAAATTGGGCATCTTAAAATTCCCATTTTTCCTCCTCATGAGGAAAAATAACATCCATCATTCTGGCACATCCTAAAATCTTTTAGGATTTAAATTCAAACCTATTTCCAAGATATCCATAACCTTGAAAATAACCTAAAGTGCCAACTTTACCATGGTTAGGTTAACTACCCATCCATTTAAAGTTGGCACACCTAATCCCATCTAGCGTGAATCAATCATACTCCTAGGAACCCAATACCTATTGGAGCTCCTTGGGTTTACTAGGTATTCCTTAGGGATAACCTCTCTAGGTACCCTTCTAATGACCCTTCTAGGCTTGGTAGCCTTGGTCATTTGGGTCTTACCTAGGTTGACTCTAGGGGTAACTCCCCTTGCAACCTTCTTAATGGCTTCCCTAGGTTTCCTTGAAACCCTAGCCACTAGGCACACACCTTGGTTACCCTTAGGGATGACTTCCCTAGTAACCTTGGTCTTCCTAGACCTAGGTTGTGTTCCATAATCGAATGAAATACTAAGGTAGGTCTTTTTGGGCTTAGGCTTGCCCTTTGATGGTTCTTGTTTCCTAGGCCTTTGACTTTGATTCTTAGACCTAGATTTTTGATCACTTGACCCTTTAAATTGATTTTGTATATTCTTAAAGTTCTTCTCTAATTTCTCAAGCCTTGACCTCAAGGCTTGGTTTTCTAGCTCTAATTGTCCAATTTTTTATTTTTCATCTATTCTTTGGGCATTGTTTTTCCTAGGCATATGTCTAGTCCATTTAGGGTTAATACCTAGGTGATCCTCTATTCTCCAAATGGTTTCCCTAGGAAGAATTTTTCTAGGGACATTATGTTGGAGCGTATGTGGCCGGCTAGAGGGGGGTGAATAACCCTCAATCGTCGTATGGTGGAATTCGTTCGTTCGTCGCGTGCCGCTTGCCTATGATTGTCGTTAGCGCAGTGGAAATATACAAATAGAAATACTAACAACAACACAAGCATACACAAATACACACGATATACATGGTTCAGAATCGAATGGTTCCTGCTCAACGGGGCGAGCTCAACGAGCTCTAGTTATGCGCACAACACTAACTAAACTCCTTCTCGACAATACGTCGGAGGTGGAGAAACCTCGTACAAGTAATTACAATAGTAATACAAAAGTACAAGCAAGAATACAAATACAATATGAAATACAAGCAAAGAACACTTTACACAAATCGCTTGAATCACTTGCTTGTTGATTGCTTTGGATTGCTCTTGAAGGTCTGGAATGCAGCAGCAATTCTCCTCCAAAATCTACCCAAAATTCTTGGCAAAATCCTCCATCTCGAGCTCCATTTATAACCTGTATCGAGCTGATTTCACACCTAGCAGTCAACTGCCAAAAGACCCCAGTTGACTACTCCTGTAGTCGTTGTCTCACAACAGCTTGATCCACGCTGGACAAGTTCCAATTGATCCTCCATCAGTCGACTGATGATGACCATCAGTCGACTGTTGACCTCATAGCCAACTGCCCAGTCGGCTACAGAGCATTTTGTGCCCACGAGACTTCCATCAGTCGACTGCCAATCCTTGGTAGTAGATTGCCAGGCCACAAAACGCAATCTAACACCAATTAAACCCTAGTCGACTTGGATCCGTCGAACCGGCACCTATGCCAGTCGACTGCTATTGTAACGCCCGTAAAATTTCTAGCAATTTTACAAGAACTTTTGGCTTTACGATAATGGGCTTTATGTGGGCGTTTTCAAAAATAAAAGAAAATAAGCCAAAAGGGATGCAAGGCCTAGGAATTGAACCCCAAACTTTTAGAGATAGCCAAGCCCTATAGATGCACCCACTAACCATAAGCCCAATAGGATTATATCATTAGAAGAATAGGGGAAATTATGGTTAAGTGTAAGGGAGATCAAGGGACTCTTCAAATGAATAAATAGGGGGAATGAGGGGGCATGAGTTATCCAAACTTCATTTCTCCTCCTCTTCTTCTTCCTCACCGAATTCTAGAGATCCCTCTTCATCCTTTGGCCGAACCCCATCCAAGCAAGAAGCAAGGCTAGGTTGCTTCCTTTAGGTTATTTTTCCAACCAAAAAGAAACACGAAGGATGTAAGTATCCCTCACCTGCATACGAGTAGCTTCAATTGATGTTTTGTAAAAGAAATCCATATGTTATATTCGGCCAAGCTATGTTTTTGGTGTATCAATGAAGTTCTATGCTATGTTTTGTAAGTATATGATGATGTTAAGAGGTAAAAGGGATTAGGTTAAAAGTTAACCCTAAAAGTCTCCATGATCCATTCGGCCAAGCTATGTTTTGGATGTTTCAATGAAGTTCTATGCTATGTTTTGTAAGTATATGATGATGTTAAGATGTAAAAGGGATTAGGTTAAAAGTTAACCCTAAAAGTCTCCATGATCCATTCGGCCAAGCTATGTTTTGGATGTTTCAATGAAGTTCTATGCTATATGATGATGTTAAGATGTAAAAGGGATTAGGTTAGAAGTTAACCCTAGGACCCCCCCCCCCCCCCCATGAACCATTCGGCCATCATGTATTTTTGGTATTTTTATTGAAGTTCTACATCTTGTTTTACATGCAAATGATGATGTTAGGATGTAGAGTGAATTAGGTTAAAAGTTAACCCTAAACACCTCTATGAACCATTCGGCCATCATACATTTTTGGTGATTAAATGAAGTTTTAATTCATGTTTTATATGCATATGAAGTTGTTGTTATGTTAAATGAATTAGGTCAAAAGATAACCCTAGAAACCCCTATGGACCACTCGGCCAACATATGTTTTTGGGTGACTGAATGAAGTTTTAATTCATGTTTTATATGCATATGAAGTTGTTGTTATGTTAAATGAATTAGGTCAAAAGATAACCCTAGAAACCCCTATGGAACACTCGGCCAACATATGTTTTTGGGTGACTAAATGAAGTTTTAATCCATGTTTTATATGCATATGAAGTGGTTAGTATGTTAATTGGATTAGGTTAAAAGACTAGCCCTAAAAACCTACATGAACCATTCGGCCAACCATTGTCCTTTAACATACTCTAGGTTAGGTTAACATGTGTTTTATGTATGGGTGAATTCATGTTGACTTGTGATATTAAATGATGCTAGATGAAGATAACATGCTTTAGGCTAGTGTTTACTTACTCTTGATGTTTATGCCTTATGCCATGCCCTATGTGTATGTGATATTTAAGATATGTTATGAAATGAAATACAATATGATTATGAAATGAAAAACGATATGTTTATGAAATGAATATGATATGATTATGGAATGAAGTATGATATGTTATGAAATGAAAAAAAAGAAGAAAATGATATGTTCACGAAGTGAAGTATGATGTGTTAGGAAATGAAGTATGCTATGTTTGCAAAATGAAATAAGCTATGTTATAATAAAAGCATATAAGTATTTTACTTTATGCATGGCTTGTACCAAGACCTTAACAAGGTCCAAAGGGATGGGCTCCTAAGATGCCCTAGGTCGATGGAATAAGACTCGGGCCTAGGATGAGCCTCTATGTATGATTGCCCCTAGGTCGACGGACTAAGATCGGGCCTAGTACGGGATGGGCTTCAAGATGCCCTAGGTCGATGGAGTAAGACTCGGGCCTAGGATGGGCTTCTACGCTATGACAATTGCCCTAGGTCGACGGACTAAGATCGGGCCTAGTAACCTAGTAGGTTCGAGACTTGCTACCTCGGGTCTATTTAGGGATGCGCGCTATGATAATGAAGAAGTGGTACAATGTCGGCATTGTACCACTACTATAGTATAGGTACATATGCAGGATGCTTTTGAAAACATATAGTATAGGTACGTAAACATAATCTCAACATATGTATGTTGAGATTATGTTTACGTACCTATACTATATGTTTTCAAAAGCATCCTGCATAGGTTTACATGATTTGATTGCTATGCTCACATGCTATGTTGATATATCACGTTATTGTTGCCATGTTACCTATGATATATGTTATATTTGATATGTCATGTTATTGCTGCCATGTTACCTATGATATATGTTATATTTGATATGTCATGTTATTGCTGCCATGTTACCTATGATATATGTTATATTTGATATGTCATGTTATTGTTGCCATATTACCTATGATGTATGTTATGGCTGATATGGCATACATAGGTTGTATGTTATGTTGATATGTCATGTACATGTTGCTATGTCACATATGATGCATGTTATGCTTGGTTAAGTTATATATATCTATACATGTTATGTTGCTATGTCATAGATGATACGTGTTATGTTTACTTATGTTACTTATGCTACATGTTAAGTTGCTTACGCCATGTATGTTATATGTTATGTTGCTTATAGGTTATGAATGATACATGCCATGAATAATGTCGATGTATGGTTTTTGTGAGTAGGACAGGATCTTACTAAGCCTATGTGCTTATAGTTTATCTTTCCCTCGTACAACAGATAAGGGTAAGGGATGGATAAACTAAAGGGAGCAGCAGGAGGGGCCAAATGTGTGTGGTAGTGGCATGGTGGAGAAGATCAATTATGTCTTTATATATATGTTTCCCCATAGTGATGACGTTTATGGATGTCCTTGTTTATGTCTCCTGATGATGACGATGTTTATAAACTTGAACTAAGTACTAAGTATCTATATATGTTATGATGCATGCTCCATGTTAATAAGAAGAAGTAAGGAAGAAGTAAGAAGAAGTATTTATATACGCTATGATGCATACCCTATGTTAAGAAGAAGAAGTATCTATATATGTCAATGCATGTTTATGTTTTAAAAGAAAAAAAAATGTGTCTAAAGTCTTCCGCTGTAAGAAGTATGATAGGTGTAGTCTTCCGCTGCAATGTATGTATGTACGGTCGCGTCACGCGCCGCCCCTTCAGATTCTGGTTCGAAAAGGGCGGGCGTGACAGCTATTGGGTAAACCTTAAACACCAAGTTGTTTGAGCATATGACCATCGGGTAAACCTCAAACCCCATGTTTGAGCATCCGACACTCAGTCTTAGCCACATAGCCAAATCCACCTCATCTCTCATGGAGTTCCCCATCAAAGCTCTCTTCCCTCGGCCTACGTCCCTTGGATGCACCAAGCACATAGCTTCGCAATGCCATCCTTCGCGTATCTTGCCCTAGAAGTCTGATTCCCTTGGGCCTCACTCCATTCGCTCCCCGTCCGACGGTCCCTCGGATACACCAAACGCACGACTTCACAATGCCATCCTTCATCGACTCAAGGACCCCGAGCCTAGTGAACTTGCCAAGTCCTCAAGACTTCCCACACCAAGCCTCAAGCTTGGATTTTCCATGCTAAGCCCCAGGCTTGGACTTTCACTGCCAAGGCTACACACTTAGACTTACGTGGCCAACCCATGTTGGACTTTCCAACACTAAGCCCTATGCTTGGATTTTCCCAACACCAAGCCCCATGCTTGGACTTTTCACCACCAAGGCTACACACTTGGATTTACGTGGCCAACCCATGTTGGACTTTTCATGACAATCCCATGTCATGCATTTTGTCTAAGATCAAAATACAATTCGAGTCAAACTCGAGTCTGGGCCGATTTCACTAACAATCTCCCTCTTTTTGATGTTGGACAAAACCTCAAACTTAAGTCTACCAATTATCCCCAATTGGCAATTCTCACATCCCAATGAGAATTCCAACCATCCCAATTGGTAACTTCTTCCCCTTTTTGACATACATAAAAAAGGTCCTCCCCAAGGGTATGAATGTCTCATATCCCAATGAGATCTTACAATCTCTCTCTTGGAGGAACACTCATGCCTACAATCTTTCTAATGATAAGACCCATATCACTTAAGAGAGTCAACCCAATTTTCATCCCATGAGGAAAAATACACATCCACCTTCCCATGATGGATACCTCCCCCTAAAGGCTTACTCTCCCTTGACCATTGCACCAACAATGTCCTTGGAGAGTCCCTAAGCCAATAGGAACATTTAAACAATCAAAATTAAGGCAAAGTTCAACAATGAACTCTCATCCACCTTAAAATTGATATTCACCCTAAACACCTCTTCTAATCCATATCCAATGGATTTCCACCCTTTCTAATGCTCTCCATAGCATGTCCTAGGGTTAGGAGTGGTTAGGGGACCAAAACATAGCTGAACGTGGGCCTAACAACCAATGTTTACCCAAAATCAGCATGACAGTCGACTCTGACAGAAATTAGTCGACTGCTATTTTCATCAGTCGACTGCCATCCATGGCAGTCGACTGATAACATCAAATGCAGAAATTAGGTTTTTAGAAATGAATTTTTGAAATTCGTAAGTAAATATACATAAGTTGAAAATTCATGAAATTTTGTATGTATATTACTTATTACAATCATTATGGGTGAAAAAATATTAGAAAATTATTTTACCCACAAATTAGTGAGATTGACACAATGTTCAAAAGTTAAGAAAAGCTTCAATATTGAGCCCTCTTTGTATCATCCCATTCAATGTTGATTGCTATCACAAGATAGACTTCACCAAGGTTTTTCAAAATATTTTTGAAATGTTTTTTTTAAAACCTTTAATTCATTTTTCTTAAACATCTCTCTTGTATCTACATGTGTAAAACACATACAAGTCAAATATTAGTGAGATGTGGGGACTTTGTTATTTAGGGTTTCATGCATATCTCTAGGCAACATTATTTGATTCTCTTATACATGAGACTTCATATCATGCTTAGTCCTTAATTTCGATTTATTTATGCATGAATGATGATTATGACATAATGATACAAGAATAAAGCATGTGCCACATAATCATGATGTCATGGAATGTGAATGAATTATAAGCAAACATGATATATAAAAAAAACCCTAAAAATGGTCATGACATTTTATATGATAAAAATAAATATGATGTCATGTCATGGCAAGACAAACAAAGCATGACAATTATTAGATACTAAGATATAAAATACCAAGTGTTAAATTCAAATTTGTCTTAATGCGATTATCCCCGTAGTGTGCCAAAAACCCAAAATGGCACACCAATACTTCTAAGACCTAATTGTGCCAATTTAATTATTTTTAATCTTCTCAAACCACATTGGCACATCCTAATGTGTCAACTCACCATGGCTAGGTTAACTACCCATTCACTTAGGGTTGACACACCCTAACCCATCTAGCGTGAATCGATCACGCTTCTAGGAACCCAATACCTATTGGAGCTCCTTGGGTTATCTAGGTATTCACTAGGGATGACTTCCCTAGATACCTTCCTAATGACCCTTTTAGGTTTTGACACCTTAGTCATTTGGGTCTTCCCTAGGTCAACTCTAGAGGTGACTCCTCCTTTGACCTTCTTAGTGGCTTTCTTGGTTTTTCTTAAGTCCTTAGCCACAAAACACACACCATGACTAGTCTTAGGGATAACTTCCCTATTAGCCTTGGTTTTTCTAGACCTAGAAATTGTTCCATAATTAAATGGGACATTATGGTAGGACATAGATTTTTGAACCAAACCTTTCTTGCCCTTAGACATTTCTTGTTTCCAAGGCCTTAAATTTTGATCACTAGACCCCTTAAATGATTTTTTCGTAATTTTAAGGGTCTTCTCAAGTTTTTTAAGCCTTGACCTCAAGGCTTGGTTTTATAATTCTAATTTTCCCAATTTTGAATTTTTATTCTTTCTTTAGGAAGGACTTTTCCTAAGCATATGCCTAGACTTTTTGAGATTAATATCTAAATTTTCTTCAATTCTCCTAATGGACTCTGTTGGGTTTCCGGCACCGCAGCGTGTGTGTGTTCGATCATGTTTCGTAAACATGAGCACAGCGGAAGCAATTAAAATTAATAAATCTATATTTATTACAACACACACAACACACGCATGCTATTACAACAAGTGTAGACATAACCGTAAATTAAAATTTGCAATAAAAGGAAATTAAATTACGTTATACCTTCCGTATGACGTGTAGCGGGAACGACATCAACCGGAACGATCCTCGTAAGAATTGTCTCTATCCGTATCCACGCCGAGCTCCTCGGGATGACTTCGCTAAGTCACGAGCTTCGTCTTCGTACGGGTTACTAGCCTCGTGTTGAAGACGACGTGATCGAGAGATGATCACGATCCGAATCCAAATTCGGATCCAAAACGAGTTCTCAAAACTCGCTTCTCCGGAGAGGTATTCGTCAACCGTTTGACGAATCCTTCATCCTCCACCTCAGAGGATTACCAGAGATCAAATCCCCGATAAGTTAGCCGCTGTCGGAGCACTAACCGTCGTCCAAACGACGCTTCGACGAGAGGAGAACAAGCTGTCCAGAAAACTGGACAGCTTTGATGGAGACCTTGCGCCGGCCAAATAAGGAAAGCGACTTTCTCACCTTGTCGCCGGAGCCAAGGAAGATCACCGGAGATCTTCCGGCAGCAGCTCGTCGCCGGCAAGAGGAGGAAACGGCAGCAGCTGGTCGCCGGTTGGAAGAGATGGTTGGCGGCAATAGAGTTGGCGCCAACAAGAGGAGGAGGGTGGGCGGCCAAATTAGGTTTGCCTCTTCATTAGGGCTTAACAAACCCTAATGCCCTCTTTTATAGAGAACTAATTCTCTTAATGGTTAATGGATCATATCCATAAAGCCCGTTAACCCGCTCCATTAAGATAAGTTAAAATAAACCAAACCATGATGGTTTATTTTAAGTTAAAACGAACCGAACCAACCTTTGGTTCATTCGTTTAATATAAACCAAACCCTTTGGTTTATTCTCATCCATTGGATTAGAACCAAACCATTTTGGTCCATCCATTATGTCTTCATAAGACACGGCCCATCCACGCTTCCTTTGCGACTGAAACAATTTCATGCTCGCTTTATGTTTGGTCCAACCAAACATAGTTTCTCTCGGTCTGAGAATCCCATTCTCAAGCTCGTTTTAAATCCTTTGGATTACACTCGTTGTGCGTGTGACAACATAGGTTCTCGGTTTATGTTAGCCGTCTATAATTAACCATTAATTATAGAACGATCATGAGTGGCACCTAGTAGTACATCATGATCCCCAATTAACCGAAAAGATCAACGGTTGATCCAGAACTATTTCTGAAACCCTTCAGCAGCTCGAATGATTCGTGCCCCATTCCCTTCACTCATCTTATACCCACTTGGTTCAGGACATGGTCTATTGTGTCAGTCCCCACTAGTCTGACTACGTCACACCTAGCCCAAGTATCATTTCCTCGTCCTACGGATTCTAGTTACTCCACATGTATAGAAGAGTACCTTACTCTAAACATGTAATGCTTTGGCCAAAGACTTTAGTAACAATCCGACGAGAGGCCATGGGTATACATCTCCTCGCAAGGAGTGGTGAATCCTTTATAGGCTATTCAAACACCTTCGATCACTGACTTATACCCAATCATCCCGGTCCACATCTCCTCTGAGATGTTTGCTTAAGATGTCAAAGCATAAGTCTCCATGATCAAGATGACTTGAATACCGCAAGTCAAAGGAACATCGCACTTAAGCCACAGTAAGAACTTCATTGACATATCTATATATGCAGAGAACCATATGAAGTCTTACTACCGGTCACTCCAATGAACTAGTTACCATAACTAGCATCCACGATTAACTCCGACATCACAATGTCTCCAAACCAAAGGAGAATCACCGCTTGGATACACCAAGGAGTATACCTCGCACTAGTCTCGAGAATTGATGGTGTCCAAATCCATCAATTCATCGACTAGGATAATTCCGATACATCACAATTACACATGTAGAGATACTCACTAGTTGTGATCCAATCACAAATTCTCTCATGCCGTGAATCGTATCGTGGACATTCAGTAAATGAGTTTAAGATCCAATCAAATACATTAAACATGTATACTCAAATAGTGAATCTTCATTTATCATATAAATGGTTCATACATAAGGCGATTGCCTTAGGACATCTCTCATATATTACTAATAGACTCCCACTTGGCCTAATGCCAATCGCTACGGTATCCAATACCATAAGCTCTAACATGACCCTCAAACTTACTTTGAGGTAATGCTTTAGTCAAAGGATCCGCTAAGTTCCTTTCAGTGGGAATTTTCTCGATTTGTATTTCGTTCCTACTGATGATCTCTCTGATAAGATGATAGCGGTGAAGCACATGTTTGGATCATTGATGAGACCATATCAAGTTCATAGATGAACTACTTGATCCAAACCGCTTCCTTTGCTGCTTCCAAAGCTGCAACGTATTCTGCCTTAGTGGCAGAATCCGCTATAGTGTCAAGCTTGGAACATTTCCAACTTATTGCGCCTCCATTCTAGGTGAATACATACCCAGACTAAGACATGGAATCATCCTTGTCTGTCTGGATCTGGCATCCGTATACCCACGTATCACCATGTACCCTTCTCCATATATTAGGAACACATCCTTAGTTCTTCTCAAGTACTTAAGGATCGTCTTAACAATCGCCCAATGATCCATTCCTGGATCATACTGGTATCTGCTCGTGACACTCAGAGCATACGATACATCGGGCCTCGTACATAACATAGCATACATGATAGATCCTATTGCGGATGCATAGGGAATCTTACTCATGCAAATCCTCTCGTCTTCGGCGTGGACACATAGACTTGAAAGGTGTACCCCATGCCTGATGGGTAGGAAACCTTTCTTGGATTCCGACATGCTAAACCTCTTTAGCACTCGGTCTATATATGTAGACTGCGAAAGACCAAGCAACCGTTTCGATCTATCTCTATAGATCTTAATCCCGAGGATCTAGGTTGCTTCTCCCAGGTCTTTCATGGAGAATGTCTTGGATAACCAAACCTTCACTGATTGTAAGATTGAAACATCGTTTCCTATAAGTAGTATGTCATCGACATACAATACTAGGAACACGACTGCACTCCCACTAACCTTCTTGTACACACAAGGTTCGTCTGGATTTTGTGAGAAATCAAACCTTTTGATTGTCTCATCAAAACGGATATTCCAGCTCCTGGATGCTTGCTTCAATCCATAAATGGACCGTCGCAAATTGCATACCTTGGTTTTATCAACCGATGTGAAACCCTCAGGCTGTATCATATACACGTCCTCGAGCAAGTTTCCATTAAGGAAAGCTGTTTTCACATCCATCTGCCATATCTCATAATCATAATGAGCCGCTATGGCCAGGAGCATCCGAATGGATTTAAGCATAGCTACAGGCGAATAGGTTTCGTCATAATCAACACCTTGTTTTTAACGATATCCTTTCGCCACCAATCTAGCCTTATAGGTAATCACATTACCATCCATGTCGGTTTTCTTCTTGAAAACCCACTTGCACCCTATAGGCTTTATCCCTTCAGGTGGGTCAACCAAGTTCCAAACTTGGTTTTCATACATGGAATCCATTTCCGACTTCATGGCACCAAGCAACTTATCCCTTTCTGAACTTGTCAGCACTTCTTCATAACTGGTAGGCTCCTCATCATCAATGAGTAACACGTCGTTCGATTCGCTTACGGGAAATCCATATCTCTCAGGAATATTGCGTGTTCTACCAGATCTACGAAGATGTGGTGTTACAATAGGTCCAGCCGATTGCTCATCACTATGAGTTGTCGGCTGTTGTGCTTCACCAGGTATCTCATTAATGTCTATTTGAGTCTCTCGAGCCTCCTCAAGCTCGACGACACTCCCACTGTTTTCTTGCAAGAGAAACTCTTTCTCTAGAAACACAGCATGCCTTGAAACAAACACCTTTTGTTCCACAGGATGATAGAATTGGTAACCCCTTGTTTCCTTAGGGTATCCAATAAATAGACATTTATCAGACTTAGCATCCAGTTTGTCTGATACAGTCCGCTTCACATAAGCAGGATAACCCCATATCTTCAAGTAAGATACATGAGGTTTCTTACCATTCCATATCTCATATGGAGTAGTTGAGACTACCTTGGTAGGCATTCTGTTTAACAAGTAAACAGCTGTCTGAAGTGCATAACCCCAAAAGGACTTGGGAAGAGTTGCATGATTCATCATTGACCTGACCATGTCCAACAAGGTCCGGTTACGCCTCTCAGATACACCATTATGCTGTGGTGTATAGGGCGGAGTCCATTGAGACAATATGCCATTGTCTCTTAGATAATCAAGAAACTCTTGACTTAAGTATTCACCACCTCGATCCGATCGAAGTATTTTAATACTCTTGTCATGTTGTTTCTCTACTTCATTTCTGAATTCTTTGAACCTTTCAAAGGCTTCAGACTTGTGTTTCATCAAGAACACATACCCAAACCATGAGTGATCATCGGTGAAGGTAATGAAGTAGCTATAGCCTCCTAATGCTTGAGTTGACATAGGTCCACATACATCAGTATGTATTAGACCTAGTAACTCTCCCACTGCTCACCTTTTCGTAAAGGTAACTTAGTCATCTTGCCTTTTAAGCATGATTCGCATGTATCGTATGAATCCAATTCAACGATTCCGCAATTCCACATCGGTGTAATTCGGACATGCGTTTCTTGCTTATATGGCCAAGACGACAATGCCACATATAGGAGTCTATTTGATTATCCTTTCGAGCACTAGTGTTGCTCGCTTCGATATTGAAATGTCCACCGGATACGCCCAACGGATAAACACCATTGCTTAAAGTTCCAGTCCCATAAAGAACTCCATTCAAAGTTATGTAACAACAATTGTTACTAAAAGTCAAATGGAACCCATTTCTATTTAGACAAGAAATAGAAATGATGTTCTTTATCAACGAAGGAACATAAAAGCAATTGTCCAGTTCTAAGACTAGTCCTACAGGGAGTTCCATCAAATACGTCCGATGGCGAGTGCAAAGAACTGTTGCTCCATTCCCAACACGTAAATTTGACTCTCCCCTTGACGAGTCTTCTTCTATTCCTTAGCCCATGTATGTCATTACATATATGTGAGCCACACCCAGTATCGAATACCCAAGTGTCTGAGGAAATAGAATGACAATCAATAAAGAAGATTTCTGAAGAAGATGGGGCATCCGATGCCTTATCCTTCTTCACGGACTCAAGATAAATCTTGTACTTTCTTCGCAAATGGCTCTCCTTGCCATAATGATGGCAAGTTTCCTTTTGTGCTAGTTCTACCTTCTTAGCCCTTCTCTTCTTTCCTTTCTGCTGTTCCTTTGACTTCCTCTTAGAACCTTTCTTCGAGGAATCAACTAACAGCACCGTCCCCTGCTCATGCTTCTCAGAAGACTCCACAGTCTTCAGCATATTGAGCAGTACCATAGATGAACCTCCTAGCATCTCAGAGGTGAAGAGGAGCTTTGAGACTTCGAACCTTTCGAATCTCACTTGCTCATCAACCAACTCACAAAGATGAAGGACTACGATATGAGCATCCATATGCTCATGCTGCTTTCGTAGCTTGGGTTCCATCGTGGCTAGCATGATGCAACTCATTTGTTCAGAATCACTCACATGTTTCTGATAGGCCAACAATTGGTCCAGAGTTGCATCGTCACTAGGATGGGCGGGAAGAGGCGCTTCGAGGACATACACAAGCTTTTCACCTTGAGAACAATTCTCAAGTTTCTAAGCCAGTCCAAGAAGTTCGGCCCAGTCAATTTATTTGAATCCAAAATGGAACGCAAATTCAAAGACATCAGGATCAATCTTAACTTAGAAATACAAAACGAGCATATATGAGAAAATGATTTTAAAATGCATCAATATACATTTATAAATCCCATTCATTTTTTCAAATTTCAAAAACCCCAAAATCACTTCGGGAGATTGTAGGTCCATCTCCGAATGGGCTGATATCCATCATAGTTATGAACAACCTTGGAGAGAGTCCAACAAGCCATTCATAACTACGACGGTAGGTATCATCTATACCGATTGCATATCCCGTATATGCAACTATCACAATGTGCTATCAACTAATTGAATGTTCACACATACATCGGGTTGTTAACACATTAACAAGTATGCATCATATGCATAGCACCCAACTTCACCTCCCTTTACATCGACCTTGGAGAGAGTCCAACACACCGATGCTCCAGGTTAAAGCCAACCCATTAATCAGGACATAGTTTTAATATGGTTAGAGCGCATTCAACCAATTAGCCCAGCTTGGAGAGAGTCCAACAACCAAAGCTAACGATTGACCTTTGACTCTTACCATATTAGTATTAAACTATTCCATGGTTTGAACATGTTTGGGTTCGAGCCGGGCTTGGAGAGAGTCCAACAACCCAAACAAGAAACAGAACTCGGGTTCTAACCATATTAATGGAAGGTGTAGGCTTTAATATTGATTAAGGGTTTTTATGTCTCATCCTCTTTGCATGCAAATAACTATTATCTACATGGCATGGCATACATGGCATACATCTACATGTCACGACACGCATGGCATAATGTTATGCATCTAATGCAATTACATGACATACAATTATGTCATGTATATAATTTCCTTATATGTCATAACTATTTATGGAAATAAAATATGTTTAAGATTTGATTCTCCAAATCAAATCATAATTAAATTAGGAAACAAATTTCCAAATCTAATCACATATTTTATTCATGGAATTATTTGATTAAGGAAAATCTATTTAGGAAACCAATTTTCTAAATCATTGAAACTACTTATGGAAATAAAATATTTTAAGATTTGATTTCCCAAATCAAATCATGATTAAATTAGGAAACAAATTTCCAGAATCTAATCAAATATTTTATTTATGGAAAATATCAATTTCCATAAATACTTCCAACTTTCTAAAAGTGGAAGATTTCCATAAATACTTCTAGACTTTCCAAAATTGAAAAATTTCCATAAATACTTCTAAATTTCCAAAATTTAGAAAATTTCCAGAAATACATTATGACTATCGCAAAACCAATTTTACGATTATGTCGAAACACAACCTGGGCTCTGATACCACTGTTGGGTTTCCGGCACCGCGGCGTGTGTGTGTTCGATCATGTTTCGTAAACATGAGCACAGCGGAAGCAATTAAAATTAATAAATCTATATTTATTACAACACACACAACACACGCATGCTATTACAACAAGTGTAGACATAACCGTAAATTAAAATTTGCAATAAAAGGAAATTAAACTACGTTATACCTTCCGTATGACGTGTAGCGGGAACGGCATCAACCGGAACGATCCTCGTAAGAATCGTCTCTATCCGTATCCACGCCGAGCTCCTCGGGATGACTTCGCTAAGTCACGAGCTTCGTCTTCGTACGGGTTACTAGCCTCGTGTTGAAGACGACGTGATCGAGAGATGATCACGATCCGAATCAAAATTCGGATCCTAAAACGAGTTCTCAAAACTCGCTTCTACGGAGAGGTATTCGTCATCCGTTTGACGAATACTTCGTCGTCGAACTCAGAGGATTACCGGAGATCAAATCCCCGGTAAGTTAGCCGCTGTCGGAGCACTAACCGTCGTCCAAACGACGCTCCGACGAGAGGAGAACAAGCTGTCCAGAAAACTGGACAGCTTTGGTGGAGACCTTGCGCCGGCCAAATAAGGAAAGCGACTTGCTCACCTTGTCGCCGGAGCCAAGGACGATCACCGGAGCTCCTCCGGCAGCTGCTCGGCGCCGGGAAGTGGAGGAAACGGCTGCAGCTGGTCGCGGTTGGAGAGATGGTTGGCGGCACAGAGTTGGCGCCAACAAGAGGAGGAGGGTGGGCGGCAAAATTAGGTTTGCCTCTTCATTCGGGCTTAACAAACCCTAATGCCCTCTTTTATAGAGAACTAATTCTCTTAATGGTTAATGGATCATATCCATAAAGTCCGTTAACCCGCTCCATTAAGATAAGTTAAAATAAACCAAACCATGATGGTTTATTTTAAGTTAAAACGAACCGAACAAACTTTTGGTTCATTCGTTTAAAATAAACCAAACCCTTTGGTTTATTCTCATCCATTGGATTAGAACCAAACCATTTTGGTCCATCCATTATGTCTTCATAAGACATGGCCCATCCACGCTTCCATTGCGACTGAAACGATTTCATGCTCGCTTTATGTTTGGTCCAACCAAACCTAGTTTCTCTCGGTCCGAGAATCCCATTCTCAAGCTCGTTTTAAATCCTTTGGATTACACTCACAGCGTGTGACCAAATAGGTTCTCGGTTTATGTTAGCCGCCTATAATTAACCATTAATTATAGAACGATCATGAGTGGCACCTAGTAGTACATCATGATCCCCAATTAACCAAAAGATCAACGCGGTTGATCCGAACTATTTCAAACCCTTCGACTTCGAATGAATCGTGCCCCATTCCCTTCACTCATCTTATACCCACTTGGTTCAGGACATGGTCTATTGTGTCACCCCACTAGGTCGACTCACGCCACACCTAGCCCAAGTATCATTTCCTCGTCCCCACGGATTCTAGTTACTCCACATGTATCAAGAGTACTTTACTCTAAACATGTAATGCTTTGGCCAAAGACTTTAGTAACAATCCGGAGAGGCCATGGGTATACATCTCCTCGCAAGGAGTGGTGAATCCTTTATAGGCTATTCAAACACCTTCGATCACTCGACTTATACCCAATCATCCGGTCCACATCTCCTGAGATGTTTGCTTAAGATGTCAAAGCATAAGTCTCCATGATCAAGATGACTTGAATACCGCAAGTCAAAGGAACATCGCACTTAAGCCACAAGAAGAACTTCATTGACATATCTATATATGCAGAGAACCATATGAAGTCTTACTACTGGTCACTCCAATGAACTAGTTACCATAACTAGCATCCACGATTAACTCCGACATCACAATGTCTCCACCAAGGAGAATCACCGCTTGGATACACCAAGGAGTATACCTCGTGCTAGTCTCGGCAAATTGATGGTGTCCAAATCCATCAATTCATCGACTAGGATAATTCGATACATCACAATTACACATGTAGAGATACTCACTAGTTGTGATCCAATCACAAATTCTCTCATGCCGTGAATCGTATCGTGGACATTCAAGAAATGAGTTTAAGATCCAATCAAATACATTAAACATGTATACTCAAATAGTGAATCTTCATTTATCATATAAATGGTTCATACATAAGGCGATTGCCTTAGGACATCTCTCATATATTACTAACAGACTCCCTAAAAAGAATTGGTCTAGAGTTATGGTGTCTTGGTTTGTCCTTAGATAAATTGACTTGCTTGGCACCTAGGCAAACATATTTACTCCTCTTAGCATGCTTTTCATTTATAATTACAAGAGAGATAAAATAATTTTTAGCATGCTTTTAAGTCCTAGAAATTAAAGGTGCATTAATTGAATTTACCTTAGGGTTAGCTTTGGAAGCTTCCCTTACATGAGATGCTCCTTCTTGCCCCTTCTTCCTCCCCCTAGGGCATTGGATGTTATAATGCCCCTTTGGTTGCATTTGAAGCACACACAATGTGCTCTTTGCTTCTAATAGTGGGGACTCCGGCATCTTTCACCTTTGGTGCCGGTTGAACCTTCTTCACCTTCTTGGGACACTTACTTTTATAGTGCCCTTGTTCCCTACACTCAAAGCATGTTATATGATTTTTATTTATAATCACAATACTTGAATTAACTAGGGAATTTTCGCTTCTCTCGGATGTTGAAGCTTCTTCTTGAACTTGTTCGGGGATGGAAGGCCTCTCCTCCCCCTCAATGCTAGAGGTGGATGGCGATTCTTCAACATCCTCGGATCCGGATGTTGATGGGCATTCTTCCTCTTCATGGACCAATGTGGGCTCTTCATGAAAATTGATTACCTTGTCCCATAGGTCCTTAGCATCCCTATATTCACCTAGTCTAGACCAAATATGGTTAGGAATCAAACGACTGAGCAATTTGATTACCTTGAGATTTGTCTTGAAGTCCTTGATTTGGTCTTGGGTCCACCTTGACTTCTCAATTTGCTATTTTCTTCATCCTAGGCATTTTGAAACCATTTTCTAGAATTAACATAATATCAAAATTAGTTTTTAGATATACCTCTATCTTCCTTCTCCACCATTGAAAATCTCCTTCGAATTTTTGTGGTTGGAGGAAGTAGCCGACCATCTTGTCGTGCTTGTGTTGGTGGTTAGTCCTCGACAAGCCACTTGGCTCTGATACCACTTGTTGGAGCGCATGTGGCTAGCTAGAGGGGGGTGAATAGCCCTCAATCGTCGTACGGTAGAATTTGTTCGTTCATCGTGTGTCTCTTGTCTACGATTATCGTTAGCGCAATGGAAATATACATATAGAAATACTATCAACAACACAAGCATACACAAATACACACGATATAAGTGGTTCGGAACCAAATGGTTCCTACTCCATGGGTCAAGCTTAACGAGCTCTAGTTATGCACACGACACTAACTAAACTCCTTCTCAACAACACGTCGGAGGTGGAGAAACCTCGTACAAGCAATTACAATAGTAATACGAAAGTACAAGCAAAGAATACTTTACACAAATCGCTTGAATCACTTGCTTGTTGCTTGCTTTGGATTGCTCTTGAAGGTCTGGAATGCAGCAGCAATTCCCCTCCAAAATCTCACCAAAAGTCTGAGCAAAATACTCCATCTCGAGCTCCATTTATAACCTGCATCGAGCTGATTTTGCGCCTAGCAGTCGACTGCCAAAAGGCTCCTGTCGACTACTCCTGTAAACGTTGTCTTACAACGGCTTGATCCACGCTGGACAAGTTCCAACGGATCCTCCATCAGTCGACTGCTGACCTCATAGCCGACTGACCAGTCAACTATGGAGCGTTCTGTGTCTGCGACACTTCCATCAGTCGACTACCATCCCTTTGCGATCTGCCGACATCGATGATGACAACCCATCCTTGGTAGTCGACTGCCTGGCCACAAAATGCAGTCTAATACCAGTCGAACCCTAGTCAACTTAGATTAGTCGAACCGACACCTATGCCAGTCGACTGCTGTCGGGTAAACCTCAAACACCAAGTTGTTTGAGCATCCGACCATCGGGTAAGCCTCAAACACCATGTTTGAGCATCCGACACTCAGTCTTAGCCACTTGGCTAAGTTTACCTCATCTCTCATGGAGTTCTCCATCAAAGCTCTCTTCCCTCGGCCTACATCCCTCGTATGCACCATGCACACAGCTTCGCAATGCCATCCTTCGTGTCTCTTGCTCTAGAAGTCTGCTTCCCTTGGGCCTCACTCCATTCGCTCCCCGTCCGACGGTCCCTCAGATGCACTAAGCGCACGGCTTCACAATGTCATCCTTCACCGACTCAAGGACCCCGAGCCTAGTGAACTTGCCAAGTCCTCAAGACTTCCCACACCAAGCCTCATGCTTGGATTTTCCATGCCAAGCCCAATGCTTGGTCTTTCACTGCCAAGGCTACACACTTGGACTTACGTGGCCAACCCATGTTGAACTTTCCAACACCAAGCCCTATGCTTGGATTTTCCCAACACCAATCCCCATACTTAGACTTTTCACCACCAAGGCTACACACTTGGATTTACGTGGCCAAACCATGTTAGACTTCCTATGACAATCCCATGTCATGCATTTTTTCTAACATCAAAATACAATTCGAGCCAAACTCGAGTTTGGGCCGATTGCATCAACAATTTCCCCCTTTTTGATGTTGGATAAAACCTCAAACTCAAGTGTACCAATTATCCTCAATTGACAATTCTCACATCCCAATGAGAATTCCAACTATCCCAATTGGTAACTTCTCCCCCTTTTTGGCATACATCAAAAAGGTCTTCCCAAAGGGTATGAATGTCTCATATCCCAATGAGATCTTGCAATCTCTCCCTTGGAGGAACACTCATGCCTAAAATCTTTCTAGTGATAAGTCCCATATCACTTAAGAGAGGCAACCTAATTTTCCTCCCATGAGGAAAAATACACATCCACCTTCCCATGATGGATACCTCCCCCTAAAGGCTTGCTCCCTCTTGACCATTGCACAAACAATGTCCTTGGAGAGTCCCTAAGCCAATAGGAACATTTAAACAATCAAAATTAAGGCAAAGTTCAACAATGAACTCTCATCCACCTTAAAATTGATACTCACCCTAAACACCTCTCCTAATCCATATCCAATGGATTTCCACCCTTTCTAATGCTCTCCATAGCATGTCCTAGGGTTAGGAGTGGTTAGGGGACCAAAACATAGCTGAACGTGGGACTAACAACCAAGGTTTACCCAAAATCAGCATGGTAGTTGACTCTGATAGAAATCAGTCGACTGCCATCCATGGCAGTCGACTGATAATTGCAAATGCAGAAATCAGGTTTTCAGAAATGAATTTCTAAAATTCGTAAGTAAATATACATAAGTTGAAAAATCATGAAATTTTGTATGTATATTACTTATTACAATCATTATTCGTGAAAAAATATTAGAAAATTATTTTACCCACAAATTAGTGAGATTGACACAAAGTTCAAAAGTTAAGAAAAGCTTCAATATTGAGCCCTCTTTGTGTCATCCCATTCAATGTTGATTGCTATCACAAGATAGACTTCACCAAGGTTTTTCAAAATATTTTTGAAATGTTTTTTTTAAAACCTTTAATTTATTTTTCTTAAACATTTCACTTGTATCTACATGTGTAAAACACATACAAGTCAAATATTAGTGAGATGTGGGGACTTTGTTATTTAGGGTTTCATGCATATCTCTAGGCAACATTATTTGATTCCCTTATCCATGAGATTTCAAATCATGCCTTAGTCCTTAATTTTAATTTATTTATGCATGAATGATGATTATGGCATAATGATACAAGAATAAAGCATGTGCCACATAATCATGATGTCATGGCATGTGAATGAATTATAAGCATACATGACATATAAAAATAACCCTAAAAATGGTCATGATATTTTATATGATAAAAATAAATATGATGTCATGTCATGACAAGGAAAACAAAGCATGACAATTATAAGATACTAAGGTATAAAATACCAAGTGTTAAATTCAAATTGTCATTTCTAAGATTAAACCTATTTTTACCTTAATGCCATTATCCCCGTAGTGTGCCAAAAACCCAAAATGACACACCAATACTTCTAAGACCTAATTGTGCCAATTTAATTATTTTTCATCTTCTCAAACCACATTGGCACATCCTAATGTGTCAACTCACCATGGCTAGGTTAACTACCCTTCCACTTAGGGTTGACACACCCTAACCCATCTAACGTGAATCGATCACGCTTCTAGGAACCCAATACCTATTGGAGCTCCTTGGGTTTACTAGGTATTCACTATGGATAACTTTCCTAGATACCTTCCTAGGGACCCTTTTAGGTTTTGACACCTTAGTCATTTGGGTCTTCCCTAGGTAACTCTAGAGGTGACTCCTCCTTTGACCTTCTTAGTGGCTTTCTTGATTTTTCTTAAGTTTTTAGCCACTAAACACACACCATGACTAGTCTTAGGGATAGTTTCCCTATTAGCCTTGGTTTTTCTAGACCTAGAAATTATTCGATAATTAAATGGGACATTATGGTAGGACATAGGTTTGTGACCCAAACCTTTCTTGCCCTTGGACATTTTTTGTTTTCCGAGGCCTTAAATTTTGATCACTAGACCCCTTAAATGATTTTGTCATAATTTTAAGGGTCTTCTCAAGTTTTTTAAGCCTTGACTTCAAGGCTTGGTTTTCTAATTCTAATTTTTCCAATTTTGAATTTTCATTCTTTCTTTAGGAAGGACTTTTCCTAGGCATATGCCTAGACTTCTTGGGATTAATATCTAAATTTTCTTCAATTCTCCTAATGGGCTCCCTAGGAAGAATTTGTCTAGAGTTATGGTGTCTTGGTTTGTCCTTAGATAAATCGACATGCTTGGCACCTAGGAAAACATATTTACTCCTCTTAGCATGCTTTTCATTTATAATTGCAAGAGAGCTAAAATAATTTTTAGCATGCTTATAAGTCCTAGAAATTGAAGGTGCATTAATTGAATTTACCTTAGGGTTAGCTTTGGAAGCTCCCCCTACATGAGATGCTCCTTCTTGCCCCTTCTTCCTCCCCCTAGGGCATTGGCTTCTATAATGCCCCCTTTGGCTGCATTTGAAGCACACAATGTGCTCCTTGCTTCTAATTGTGGGGACACCGACATCTTTCTCCTTTGGTGCCGGTTAAATCTTCTTCACCTTCTTGGGACACTTACTTTTATAGTGCCCTTGTTCCCTACACTCAAAGCATGTTATATGATTTTTATTTATAATCATAATACTTGAGTTACCTAGGGAATTTTCGCTTCTCCCGGATGTTGAAGCTTCTTCTTGAACTTGTTCTGGGATGGAAGGCCTCTCCTCCCCCTCAATGCTAGAGGTTGAGGTCTCCACCAAATCATCAACATCATCGAAGGTGGATGGCGATTCTTCAACATCCTCGGATCCGGATGTTGATGGGCATTCTTCCTCTTCATGGACCAATGTGGGCTCTTCATAAAATATGATTACCTTGTCCAATAGGTCCTTAGCATCCCTATATTCACCTAGTCTAGACCAAATATAGTTGGGAATCAAACCACTAAGCGATTTGATTGCCTTGAGATTTGTCTTGAAGTCCTTGATTTTGTCTTGGGTCCACCTTGACTTCTCAATTTGCCTATTTTCTTCATCCCTAGGTATTTTGAAACCTTTTTCTAGAATTAACATAATATCAAAATCGATTTCTAGATATACCTCCATCTTCCTTCTCCACCATTGAAAATCTCCTTCGAATTTTGGTGGTTGGAGGTAGTAGCCTGCCATCTTGTCGTGCTTGTGTTGGTGGTTAGTCCTCGACAAGCGACTTGGCTCTGATACCACTTGTTGGAGCGTATGTAGCCGGCTAGAGGGGGGTGAATAGCCCTCAATCGTCGTACGATGGAATTCATTTGTTCGTCGCATGTCGCTTGTCAACGATTGTCGTTAGCACAGCAGAAATATTCAAATAGAAATACTAACAACAACACAGGCATACACAAATACACACGATATACGTGGTTCGGAACCGAATGGCTCATACTCCACGGGGCGAGCTCAACGAGCTCTAGTTATGCATACGACACTAACTAAACTCCTTCTCGACAACACGTCGAAGGTGGAGAAACCTCGTACAAGTAATTACAATAGTAATACAAAAGTACAAGCAAGAATACAAATATAATACGAAATACAAGCAAAGAACACTTTACACAAATCACTTGAATCACTTGCTTGTTGCTTGCTTTGGATTACTCTTGAATGTCTGGAATGTAGCAGCAATTCCCCTCCAAAATCTCCCCAAAAGTCTTAGCAAAATCCTCCATCTCAAGCTCTGATTTCACGCCTTGCGCGCCAAAAGGCCCTCCGATCGCTCTTGTAGCCATTGTCTCATAATGGCTTGATCCACGCTGGACAAGTTCCAACGGATCCTCCATCAGTCAATTGATAATGACCATCATTTGATCCGACCAGTAGCCGACGCCTACCGGCTACGGAGTGTTCTTCGCAACATTTCCATCGATCGCCATCCCTCTATAGTCGATCAGCCGACATCAATTGATCGCCGATCCTTGGCGATGATCTAACCACAAAACATCCTAACACCAGCGAACCTTAGTCGACTTGGATTAGTCAAATCGGAACCTATGCCAGTCGACTGCTGTAGGGTAAACCTCAACAGAAACCTTCGAGCGGCGTCTTCCTCCTCTCGCGAGCGCGGTGACCGGCGACTACACAAGCGATCGACGACAGGCCGGTAGTATTCCGGCGAGTTCCCTCCGACAGCTGGCGACGATCCCATCCAATCCTTGATGGCAGATCCATATGCCGTGATTCGGGCAGTTGATCCAAAGTGAGGCGAGGTGGGATTCCGGCGAGTTCACCCTTCACCGACATTCTCCTTCATTCCGACGACTGGGATAGGCCGTTCCAGATTCGTCGGAGTCACCCGCAGGTTGTACCGATTGGACAATCCCATCTTCACCACCGGAGAAGATTTCCACTTCACTGTCCGGTGAATCCAATTTTGTCGGAGCAGTGATCGCAGTCATCCATCTTTCCTTCCTTCTTGTTGTGCCGATTGGACAGCTTCGCATTCACCGCCGGAGTGGCTGTTCGGTTTGTTGTGACCGCCGTGTGGTTATCGATCGTAGTTTATTTGGATTATGTACTGAGTGTGTTTGTGTTAAACACTCGGGATTTCATGTTATTTACATTCTGCATTTTATTCTAGTCAGTTATGCAATTGTTAGTAGTTGATTATGTTTGTTTTGGTTAATTGTTGATTTGTTTACATGCAATGTTATTTCTATCGGTTTGTTATGCTTAGTTGTTTAATTCTGTTCATTGTGCATTTTTATTAGAGTTAATATTGGTGTTCGTTATTTAGTTGTAGGTTAGTTTAATTTCTTGTTGCTGATGTACTAACCCCATCAATTAAAATTGTCCAATCAATGCATCGTATAGTGACAGTATGGTGTTTTGGTTGGAGTGCTTTCATTATTAGGTTAGATTTCCTTTACATTCGACCAGTTGCCGTATAGTGACAGTGCAGTGCCTGGTTGAATTGTTTTTGTTTATTGCATTTCGTTATTGCAGTTTTTAGTGACTGTTTGACTACTGTGCCGTATAGTGACAGTGCGGTGCATGGTTGAATTATTCACCTTTGTTTGATCAGTGTGCCGTATAGTGACAGTGCGGTGCTTGGTCGCTTTCTTTTCTGGCTGTTAGTTTAGTTTTTAGTGACTGTTTGACTACTGTGCCGTATAGTGACAGTGCGGTGCATGGTTGAATTGTTCACATTTGTTTGATCATTGTACCATATAGTGACAGTGCGGTGCGTGATCACTTACTTTTGCGCATTAGGATCGTTGCTTGTTACTTTTTGCATTTGTTCTTGCATTAGGTTAGCTTCCCGGGAATTAATAATTGGTAGTTAGGTTTACTTTTTGCATGTTTAATTCTCATGTTTGCATTTGATTTTGCATTTTAATTGTTTTGATAATTATAAAAACCCCCAGTGTTTACTTTTGTTTAAAAACAAACGTTCAGCCATTAGGTTCGTTGGGAGATGACCCGAGTCAGTCCTATACTGCATTAGTGTAGTTAGGGGGTTCGATAAATAATTTGGGAACGATATTACGACAATAATTCACCGCTTATCAAATTTTGGCGCCGTTGTCGGGGAACTTTAATGGGTTCGTTTGTCTTTAAACTGTAGTTTGTTTGTTTGTTTTCTTTTTCTTTTGTTATATTGTCTTTCTTATCATTTCTATTTGTTTCTCATTGTATTTGTTTGTGTGGATGACTAGGTCTTCAGGCGATAATTCCCTTGAGTTTTATGTAGCAGTTTTTCTCTTCCCTCAGAGGCCCAACCTAGGAAGAGGGTTATTGAAGAAAAGGCTAGGGAATTCTAGGAACTAGTAAATTTCAAAGTATGCCGAGGGATATGGAAGGTGTAGGGACTTGCACGCTTCGGGTGACACCCCAAGAATCACTTCCATCCTATGTTTGTATAATTTCATGGTCGAGCATGGAATATCTTAGGTTATATTATCTCTGTGTATGGTATTGAAGTAGATCCTGCTACAATTCATATTATATCCTCTTTATCTTACCCCGCTTCTGTGCGGGAAGTTTGTGCTTTTCTAGGTTATGCAGGTTTCTACAGACTTTTTATCAGAGACTTCAGTAAGATTGCCTTGCCCTTGACCAACTTGTTGCAGAAGGAGGTGGTATTTCAGCTTGACTAGGATTGTGATGGAGATCGAGTCCACCCCCATAGTAACTTCTTTTCCAAATGAGCAATTTTTCACCTGTAGGGTAAGATATCATGGTATGCAGATCTTGCTAATTATTTAGTTGCCGTGTCGTACCTTCATTTTTTACTCATGCACAAGTCCAGAAATTGAAAAGTGATGCTAAATATTATGTATGGGATGATCTTTATCATTGAGAATTTTGTAGTGATTAGATTATTAGATGATGTGCACTTGATTATGAGTTTCATTTCATACGTACTTACTTTTTGTTATTCTCTGGCTTGTGGGGGGGGGGTATTTTGGACCCCAAAGAACTTCTAGAAAAGTTGTATAGTCTAGTTTGTATTGACCCACCTTATTTCATGACGTCTTTGAATTCTACAAGTCTTGTGAGCGATGTCAACGAACAGGGAATATAGAACGTAGAAATGAAATGCCTCAACAACTTTTGTTATTTGGTGAGATTTTCGATATTTGAGGTATTGATTTTATGGGTTCTTTTCCTGTATCTTTTGGATTTCCATATATTCTGTTGGCATATGATTATGTTTCCAAATGGGTGGAGGTCATCCCCACCAGGACTGATGATTCTCTAGTTGTTGTGGATGTTGTTAGGTCTCACATATTTTGCAGATTTGGAGTTCCCAGGGCGATCATTAGCGATCAAGGGTCTCACTTTTGCAATAGACTCATGAAGTGTCGAGCAAAGAGATCAAGTCTATTCTAGAGAATACGGTGGGGTCAGACATGATGTTTTTTCTCCGACATGAAAAGGGGAGTGTGTTCTTTTATTTACTGCATTTATTTTCTTCCTTTCATGTTCGGAATAATTTGTATGGGTTGATTGTTTGTTTGCCTGTTTACCTAGGTTTGTTTGTCTGTTGTTGAGTCAAATAATTTCCCCTATGCATACCTTAGTATCATTTCAGAGATGGTAAAAATTAGTTAAGTTTGATCATTGAATTATGGATTTTTGTGTAGGATAGGAAACTTCACTTGCATGCGGTCACTTGTTATGATGGTGAACTTTTTATTGATAGACCAAGTTTGATTTTTATTCACCTAGTGAGGTAGTAACCCATTTCAATCATTTACCCACTTTAGTGTGATACACGTGTGATACTTGTTACTCTAGAACTTGCTTTGAGTCTTTTCAAAACTGCAAGAACATTTATTTGCATGAATATGATGAAGGATTTCACTCTTCAATCTTTTCCTTACTTGAATTGCTTGTTTAATCCACTTGATACTTTCATGTTGTCGTACTTGTCATTCCTATTTATTTATTTTCCATTGTCTTGTGGATTACCTCTACCATCTTTTGTTCTCCCATTGGAAGAATAACTTGATAAGTTGCATTGTCCGAGACAGGAAAATTCTTAAGTGTGGGGGAGGAGATTGTTGTTCGGTAGCTATGAATTGGATACAGAATTTGACTTGGATCTGATTGGAAATCTATTTGGAGATTGCTTGATTTGCTAAGTCATGCAGTTCCGGAATTTTGGCGCTAGAAGGAGGTATTGAAATGTTGGTTAACTGGGAATTTAAAAAAAAAAGAAGAAGAAAAAAATAATGACGAGCCAGAGATCTTTAAATGGAAGGACCATGAAAAAAAAATCAAGGAAGGAAGCGGAATCATTAGATGTAGGACTGTTGTTAACTTCATCTGCATGAAATCTTTACATCATCACTCTAAGAGGAAGATCTCGTCACTACTTTGAACTTGCAGATTTAGGACAGGACTATTGGAAAGCAAGTTTGACAAAAGCTGAGCTAGTTATCGAGCAAGATGTTTGAACAAAGATGACAACATAAAAACTTAGAAAGTGCAAGTGCTACATGAATTGGAGTAGTCATAGTCTGAAAATTAGCTAATGCAATTTCAGATTTGAAGGTCAATCTCGTTGACAAAGAGACTGAAGAGGCCAAGGGAATAGAAATGGAAGTAGTATCACCTTGCGATTGTTAGCAGCAACCCTAATGCAGTAGCTGGACTCTTTCAAGCTTAGATAGCAGTTTCAAATTATAGTTTACGGAGAAAATCGGTGCATTATTTCTTCTGTAATTGGTCATTGTTCCAGTTTTAGAATCACAGCAAATGGAAGGTCAACCATGTTTGCTGTACAAACATATATCACAGGCTTTCAGATAACAAGAAAATTAGGGATAACTGCAGAGCAATATGGCTGTCCGGATTCATGGATTAAATTGATGCAGTCAGATCGGTTGGAGACTTTGGAAGGATGCAGGAATTGCTGCTTTGAGTAAGAAGTTGGAGTCCGTGCATAGAGAGAAGGCTAGTCTGAAGAGCAGTATCAATGGACTGAAGGTAGAGATTGCAAGTAGTTCTAATGGAGAATAAACAGAGCAATTAGAGAGGGAGATAAAAGAAGGAATTTCTTTAGTGCTTGATCTGAATTAAGCCTGCACATTTCTGCTTCAGACACAAGTTCTTAAGTTTTAGAGCAATGCACTACAAGAGGAGCACCTGGGTTGTTTAGAAGGTTTAGAAAGTTGCCAGTTTACGGAATTTGAATTGATTGCTTTGTGAATTTGAGCAACACAATTGGAATTGGAATGCCTGAATTTATTTTACACCGGCTGCAGAATAGTCTGAGAATTCAATTTCTGAAAAGGAGAAAAGATGATAGATGCAGTCTGATTTAAAGTGCATGAGTCACTTGAGATCCAGGATTCTGTGTGCTTACACGTGGATTGGATATCTTTGCCAAGTGCAGCACCTGGACAACCTGCATGTTGACTGCATTAAAACCTGCAAAATGTCAAAGAGTTGGAACCTTGGAGAAGCTGCACTTGGAAGGGTAGAGGAGTTAGTTACAGTCTGAAAAAAATTCTGGAGTAATGCATGAATAACCAAGCTCTATAACATAGTGCTTACACGTGGATTCAGGGATTGTTGAAGCTGCTGAAACTCCAAAACTGCTCGACAATTTATCAGTAGCAACTTGTCAAATTTGCAGAGATAAAATTTTCTGAAAATCAGAGATAAAAACTGTTGCAATTCAGAGATTGGTTGGAAAGTTTCAATGGTGTAGAGTCCTCCCGAAGGCTGCAAACGCAAGGGAAATGCAATTCTGATATGAACACTTCTGCAATGTTCAGATTTACAAAATTGGAATTACCTGAGATATAAATTGGACCTGTTTTGATACACTGAAATCGCAAGCTTGGATAGCTAGATACAATATGAACAAAATGCGATGATCAATGTCGTTCACAAACCTTGAAGCAATTCGTCAGAAACAAATGGAAGACCCAAGAATTTTCTAACTGTCATCTAACATCTCAAGTGCTACGCCTTGACCACATCCCGCGATCTTGTTAAACGTGTTCTTAATTTCACCGCGCAGTGTTGCTCTACTTTGCTAGCTGGTTATCAGAAAAGTGTATCCATTGTAGAGATGCTAAAAGGAATTGTGGAAGAAGATAGCAATAGGAATTCTGCTAAACAATACCTAGCATTGCTATGTCTTGGAGAAATCGGAAGATGATAGATTCTGTACATAGAGGTAGAGGTGCTCTAGATTGGGTTGAATGGAAAAATCAGATCTGGGTATATGAACTTATCAAGAAACATATGGAAGCACTTCAAGAAATTTAACCTCATCCTTTGTAGGTCTTGGTTCATTCCATTTTAACATGTTTGGCACTACAGTGCCATCTGAGCATGCTTCTGTAGCTCCTGTTTGTGACGACCATTTGGATGGTGATGCCCACTACATTTCTGCAATTGATCGGGCAGTAGAAGATCAATTTTTAACTTATATGCATGCAACAAGATGAAGCAATTGAACTTACAGCTGCACCGACTAACAACCAATTTCAAGTTCGTGGAGATGAAATAGTGGTCATCGAAAGAAGTCGCCACTATGGAGGATATGCATCGAGGGGCATCTGAAATGAGGAAGCAAACTCTTGATAACCTGAATGTCATAGATAATACTCAAATCAATCTTGAAGTTGAATCTATCCCTATAATTGCAAGGACGGATACTATACCTGAAATTGATTCCTCTTTCTTGCCAATTATGAATAGTCCACTTTGAATTGACACCGAAATACTTGATAATATTCAAGCTACAGAAGTCTACAATGAAGTTGAATCGTAACATTAATCTATTGCCAAATCATACAAGTTGCTTCTAGATAGTAATGAGGTTTTCAGTGTAAATGCAATTGATCCTACATTTCTTGAGGCACTTCTAGAGGATCCACGTGATGAAGTTCTAGCTTCACCAAGCCTACAAATTATGGCCCACCACCTATTGAGAAAAAATGTATAGATCTTGAATTTTTAGTTGCTTCTTCCTCCGTATATTCAAGTTATGGCAACAACGAAAGCACAACCAAACTTA